>BCHT01000003.1:861800-1384031 GCA_001599695.1 Phaeotremella skinneri
GGAGGGGGTGGGGGTTGAATACGATTGGGGATTTGATTCTCGACAAAGGGTTCCAATAACCGGACATTGAAGACATTATGAATACCTAAGTGGGTAGGTAGGTCGAGTCGATAGGCATGGGAAGAGATCTTTTCGGAGATAGGGTAAGGACCAATGTATCGCTCTGTAAATTTTTTCGAAGGTCGCTTGGACTTGAGATTCTCCGTAGAGAGCCAAACCTTGTCACCTATAGCGTACTGGGGCGCAGGCAAATGTGTCCTGTCGTATGCTCGAGCAGAGTGCTGGTTGGTGATGTGGATCTGTTCTCTGAGGTGTCGATGGAGATCGGAGAGATTAGCAATAAATGGTGTCGCAGGGGTGACAGAAGTCGAAGCTTCAGACATGGGAAGTTCGAGAGACGGGTTGTATCCCTTATTGGCAAAGAAGGGTGATACACCAAGTGTGCTGTGTGTGGCGTTATTGTACGCAAACTCAGCAATCGGAAGAAGATCAGACCAGTTGGTCTGTAAATAATTGACGTAAATCCGAAGGTATTGATCGAGAGATTGGTTGACTCGTTCTGTCTGACCATCTGACTCGGGATGATAGGCAGTAGAAAAGTTGTTGGTGATACCAAGTGCCTTGGTGAATGATCGCCAGAATTTCGAGACGAACTGGGTTCCACGATCGGAAGTGATGTTGTTGGGAAGACCATGCTTACTGAAGACATGGGTGATGTAGAGACGTGCTAGCTCCTCTGCTGTGCAGTTGACAGTTGTAGGGACGAAGATAGCCATCTTTGTTAAGCGGTCGACAACCACGAGTACAGCATCGAAATCGTTCGACTTCGGGAGTTCTGTAATAAAATCCATTGAGATGGACTGCCATGGAGATGGGGGAATGGGGAGAGACTTGAGAAGACCRTATGGTTTATGTCGTACTGCCTTTGMTCGATGGCARGTCTCACAGGAYGAGACATAATTATTGAYGAARTCCTTCATSCGAGGCCACCARTAATTTCGCTGGAGTAATTTGAGGGTACCCTTACGTCCKGGGTGTCCAGCTAAGAGYGAATCATGATGATCTCGTGTAAGTCGAAGGTAGAGGTCGTCCTTATCTGGTACTACGAGTTTATCATTTCGAAGGAGTGCTCCATCAGTGATGGTGAATGGTGGTCGTGGATCGWCCCTGAATTTGGAAAGAGTGGAGTCGTTGGGTTGTTGATYGATAATCTCTTGTCGAAGAGTTGATGAGACTGTAAATGTCGCTTTGAGTGATGTAATAAGCTGACCGGGCTTAAGGAGAGGGTGAAAATTGTGATTGCTGGTTGTGTGAAGAGTGGAAGGGAGGTAATCTGCTCTACGACTGAGGGCATCTGGTGTGGTATTGGACTTTCCTGGACGATAAGTGATAACGAAGTCGAAATTGACCAGGAATTCATACCAGCGTGCTTGCCGTCGGTTGAGCTGTTTAGATGTGGAGAAATACTCGAGAGATCGATGATCGGTAAGGACTTGAATTTGATGTGGTGATCCTTCGAGATATTGTCTCCATTCCTTGAATGCTGATATAATTGCGAGAAGCTCCTTGTCGTGAATCTCGTAGTTGAGTTCCGCAGGTTGCATCTTGCGAGAGTAGAAAGCGATGGGTTGAAAGTGGCCATTGTCGAAGGGTTGAGAGAGGACTGCCCCGATAGCAAAGTCTGAAGCATCAGTCTCAACCGTGATTGGCTTGGAAGGGTCGTAGTGTCGAAGTAGAGTTTCCGAGGTAAAGGAATCTCTTAAAGCCACCAATGACTGTTCAGCTTCTTCGTCCCATTTGAATTTGACATCCTTATGAGTAAGCTTAGTGAGTCCAATTGATTTGGCTGAAAAGTCCTTGATGAAACGTCTATAGAAATTGGCAAATCCAAGGAAAGACTGAACGTCTCGCATGGTACGTGGTTTGGGCCATTCGAGGATGGCTTTAACCTTGTCCATGTCCATAGAAATACCAGAAGGGGAGATGATGTAACCCAAGAAACCAGTGGATGTGGTGTGAAACTCGCATTTTTCGAGTTTAGCGTAGAGGTGGACTTCTCTGAGTCGCTGAAGGACAGCCTTGACGTGCTGTTGATGTTGAGTAAGATCGTTGGAATAGATGAGGATATCGTCAAGGTAGATGATTACAAATTTATCCAGCATATCTCTGAAATTGTGATTCATGAGATGTTGGAAGGATGCTGGTGCGTTGGTGAGACCAAAGGGCATTACACGATATTCGTAAAGGCCGTATCTGGTTCGAAAGGCTGTTTTCCATTCGTCACCTTTAGCGATTCGTAATAGATTGTAGGCTCCCCGGAGATCGATCTTGGTGTAGAATTTGGCTTGAGATAGTCGATCGAGAAGTTCCGGGATGAGAGGGAGAGGGTAACGATTCTTGATYGTAATTTTATTGAGACCTCTGTAGTCCACACAGAGTCGAAGTGAGCCATCCTTTTTCTTAACAAATAGGATGGGGGAGGCTGCAGATGATTCGGAGGGGGTGATGAAGCCATTGGCAAGATTCTCGTCAATGTATTTCCGAAGAGCTTCTAGTTCGGTTGCAGAGAGGGAGTAAATGGGCCCATAAGGTGGCTTCTTGCCATCCTCAAGTGGTATGTGATGATCGAAGGGCCGATGGGGAGGGAGTGTTTCAGCCTTGGCTTTACTGAAAACATCCTGAAAGCTCTGGTAGGGTGCTGGAAGTTGARTGGGTGTCTGGCCAGACGGAGAGATAGAGGCAGCACAGAGCATTCCTATGATTCCTTCTTCAGCAGCCTTCTTTAGTGCTACTGCGGATATCATGGAGATAGATAGAGGTTGACTAGTCGAAATAGATGTTGATGGCGTAGTAGTTGGCTGTTGAAATATAGTAGTAGTTGGCTGTTGAAATATAGTAGTAGTTGGCTGTAGTGGAGCATCGATATCGGAGATGAGTGGTGCCAGTGCCATATGTTGAGAACTCCTAGGACCGCGCGCCCGGGTAGTTGAAAAAGGATTGACGGAGCCAATTTTCCAGTCAATAAGTGGTTGATGTTGTTGAAGCCAAGGAAGACCCAATACGATGGGGAAATGACTGAGTTTAGTCACATAAAGATTGAGATGACATGGGCCGAAGCCTTTCCCTAGGAAGAACATTTGTGATACCTCATGGGTGACTTCAGCTGCATTGCTTCCGTCAATTAATTCCATTCTGAGGGGTTCGTCCTTAGGTAGTTGCTGAAGACCATGTTTAGTGGTGAAGTTGATATCGATGAAATTGTCCGTTGCTCCACAATCGATTAGAGCAAGGAAAGGGGTGACTTTTGGATGGTTGGCATGAAGGCCAAAGGGCAGGGTAATATGAGCAGGTAACGGGGTAATCGTGACAGGTGAAGAAGGCAAAGGAGGCAGCCCAGGAAGGGTTGTGCACCCAGATGGTGGGCTGATCTGCTGGGTGCTTAGGCTTTTCCCGGAGAAGTGGGATTGACAGTGGCTGCCCTGGCGCTAGTCGACCTGACAGTAGTGGAAGGTGGTAACCTTCTCCTCGAATTCCTCGACAGGGGACAGTTCTCGACTTTGTGGCTAGGGTCACCACAATATACGCAGTGACCAGCTGTAAGTCGTTTCTGATATTCATCAGCTGTTAGTCTCCCGTTTTTCTGAAGGTGTTCGGGATTCGAAGAGGTGCCATTAGGTCTAGAGCCAGTACGGTTGTTGAAGCTGGAGTTGTTACGATTGTTGAAGGAGGACCTGTTGTTGTTGAAAGTATTTCGATCGTTGTATGAATTATTACCTGTAGTATTGTTGGAGGAAGAGCGATCCCCAATGAAAGGGGTTGTCCGGGTGTTTGAATTGAAGTTCCTGTTAAAATCGTTGGGTGACCTTTCGGCAGCCCTCTCAAAGAGACGGTTGTCGATGCGAATAGCAGCAGCGGTGAGATCATCGAAAGACTCAGGCCTGCCAATTCTGGCTAGCTCGTCTTTCACATTGTCTCTAAGTCCTTGATAGTACTTTGCAGCTTTTGCTTGATCATCCCATTTGAGGACACTTGCGTACTGCTGGAAAGAGGTGAGATATTCCACAGCTGAACCAGTTTGCCTGAGTCGGTAGAGTCTTCGCTCAGCAGTGGCAACCCTGTCAGGATCACCAAAGTTTGTGCGTAGCTCTTCGACAAACTTTTGGAAAGAGGTTAGAAAAGCCGGCTGGGGGTCAGCAGTAAAGTTGGGTTGAAACCATTGTAGAGCAGTGTCTCGAAAAAAAGAGGCAGTGTAGATTACCTTACTGTTCTCAGAGGCAAAGCGTTTCGGTTGCAGTTGGATGACCATTTGGACTTGAGTCAAAAAGTTTTCGAGTTTCGACCTTTGACCATTGAAGTGATCCGGAGTTGCAACCTTGGGCTCTGCACTCGAGTTGGAAGTGGGAGCAGGAAGGGGCAGAGGGTGAACAGTACCCGCATCAGAGGGAGTAGTGTCACGCTGGAGTCGTAGCTCTGCCAGTTGGTTAGACAACTCCTGGTTGCTTTGTTGTACGATAAAAAAATTATCTTGGAGCTCCTGGAGTTGGTGAGAGAGGGCATCGATGCGTTCAGATTGAGACATATTGAGGAACGGTATGTCTTTCGGGTATACCTATAGTAGTCAGCGGAACAAGGGTTGACTTACTTGTTGAAGGAAGTAGGTAGACAGCTATCAATGGAGAGATGAAATATACTGTTACGCCCAGGCCTAGAGCGGTAGTGACTAGAGCTGGGTGGACGAGAGATACACGTGKCGGTTAGTAGTTGTAGCTGCTTACCTGGACAGAGGGTCGCACTGAGGTGCACGTGTAGGAAGGATGAGACCTAGTGCGAGGGATTGTCTTGAGGAGGATCGAGCTTAGAGGAAGACAATAGAAGGAAGGAGTAACTTATGATATTTCATCTCTGGAGATCCCTTGAGAGGGCATTTCTATGGGCTATATATATGTCTGATTTGGGTGGCAAATCAGACAAGTAAAAATAGTGAAAAGAGACGAAAGAGTAAAAGGTCTTTTGTTCTCTAACCCTGAGTAGATATTTCGGTGTGACTCGTACCTGAAGATAATAACAATAAGGAAAGGGAGAGCAGTCGGTGAAGCACTGTTCGAGGACAATAGACCAAGGAAGAGGAGTCGACGGGTAACTGAGAGAACAATAGACAAGGGAAGGAGAGTCGACGGGTGACTAAGAGAACAATAGACTAGACAAGGAGAGTCTACGAGTAACTGAGAGAACAATAGAGATAATAGTGTAATGTATGGAAAGTGTTATGAGACGGGTTACCGGGTCATAACAGTACTTGACTCGGGCTAATTTGGTCTAGAGATCTCGAAGGGGTCATTTCTCTTCGGATGAGGCAGCTGCTTGTTGCTCAACAACACAAGTCACACGAGTGGCTGTCGGTCACACTTTCCGGAGATCTTGTCGAGGTCGCGTGCTTTTTTGCTTACGTCTTCGACGCTTCACCTCAAACTTGTCAGCAAGTAGACTGAAGGATCCACCTAGCCTGCAGAGGAGGGCCTTGGGAGAGGGGAGTGTCGTGGGCCTCACGCCGATCCAGATGATCGGTCATTTATCGTTCAAGCTAGAATCGATGCGACGCAAATCGATGGAGCTCCCAGTGATTTGGATTTCTACAAGCTTGGCCTTGACTGGGGTTAGTGCTAACGAAACGTCTCGCTATTGTTACCAATGATCCCGAATTCCGCCACCGTTGAATTCCTATGACTACAGGAGTGTGCATGCTGTCAATATTTGTTGTTACTCGGGCTGAGGATGTGGCTCTGCTGACATGAATCAACGTAAAAAGCGGAAAAGACGAAGGAAGCTAGGATAACGGCGGGACGGGGACAAGCTACTCCAAAGCAGGACGCGGGTATAATGTTTGAGGAGGAGGAGTCGAAGTGATGTGGCAGTTACGGAAAGACACTACGCGCCATGGGGGTGAGAGAGAAAAGTGTCAAATGCCCAGTAAACGCCAAACGAAGTCCATAAGCCAGTGGACTAACGCCCAAGAAGTGTTGGAGCAAGTCGAACCGATCGAACTGAAATAAAGGGACACGCCTCAATCATACGCCTCCTCAGCCGATTTGCGCGCTAAACGCTTGACTTTCTTTTTATAAGCTGAAGCCATAAGGTCAGCAATCCGTCCATGAGTGACAAGTCCGTAAAGCAGGTCCAGAACAGGGGACGCAGTGGCGTACAATTGTCACAGAAATGTGCACACGTGTAATGGAGGAAGATTGCTACACACCAGGAAAGTCCTCCCTCACTTCCTTGGCAGCATCAACATTTGCTGGCGAATTGAGATCAGGCGAGTCTTGCGATAACAGAGAGATGACCGAGATTAGCTGTGATAAATTTGTCGCTTTAGCCACGAGTTCTCTTCGGGCATTGAGATTCCGGCCATGCTACGTAGAATCGAACTTACAACGCTTTCCACCGTATGTACTGGTAACCATCTTTCCCCGGCATCCTCGTATCCCCATTCGTCCTCTCCTGGATTGTGCTGAAATACATGAGATGCATGTTAGCTGCAATGCGCGAAACTGAATGCTTTCTATTGGTGTTGACATACCAATATTGACACACAGACTTCCCCCTTCTTGTCGCCTTTATAATATACTGTAAGAAAGGTGTATGATCAAGACATGTTAAAAGATTGCTGGCGTCATCGAGATTGCGTAGCAAACCGATGAGCGGACAACAGAAGGGCCCGTAACGCACCATTAGGATGCCACATCTCAGAGTCAAACACCATCCTCGGTGGTAGCAGGGGGTATTCCTGGGAGACTGCCTCAGCTTATTATACAGTAAGGAGGTTCGGCCAAGTATATCTACACTGCTAATAACCGATGTCACTGCTTACTTACAGGTGGAAATATTAACCGAGCTTTGAGTATAGCTCCTTCATATAGAGTATCCGCTGGGCTGAATACCGTTGAGAAGCACGGATAGTAATCGAGGCGCATGCGTATGATCGTTAGCTTATTCTCTCTCTATAAATGCTTCGCACCACTGCCAACCATACACAGCGATCCGATGCACAGCGCTCGTGAGAGCAGACTTGGACATCATGAAAGGTTGCGCTGTGAGTCGAGGTATCACGTACTCACCCCATGATCACGATTTGCCACTCCAGTATGTTATCATCGTCCACCAGCCCAGCACTGAAGCCATCCACAGGGTTCTTTTGTAGTTCTAATATGCAGTGTCAGTTCACAAACTAATGTTGCCCACCATAAATCAGTCCAAGGGACGGGGAATCGGCATAGGTCACCGCCGACTCGACGCAAGATCAAAGAAAGGTTTGAGCATATCTTTAACACGAAAAACAGTCATTACCCACCCATTAGCTGCTTCCGCAGTATCAAAGAAGAGTTGGCTGTCGTAGATAGTGGCGTGCCCGGCTTGGTAGAGCCCGGACGAGAGGAGGGATAAGCCATATTGGAGGTGGGATTCGTCAATGAAGTCCGGGTAGGGGGCATGGGATGTGGAGAATTGCCAGATGGCGAGCAGTTAGCACTGTCGACTGGGCGAATGTAGCCTGCTGGGTGTTGATGTGAGATGGGATATCCAGGATGCTATCTGAATAGCTGAATAACTGTCTATTATGTGATCTCTCTGGACGAACAGAACGACGTCGAACATGACGTTGGACGCGCACTGGGGGATCACATCTACACGTCATTTCTAACATCTGGGCTTATCAATATCCACGTGGGAGATCCAAGATTTCGGATTTGTTGCTACAATCATAAACGATTTCTCAAGCTGTGACCAAGATCAACCGCTCATCCACCTGTTGTGTCGCCGTACCAGGGCCCATCAGTCATGCCTACCTCTTCCCTACCAAGATCCAGAACTGCGACGGCCTCAAGCTCGTCCACAAATTCTCCCCTGCTCCAAATTCCAAAACTCGAGACCGCCCTACTCAGCTCCCAGTATAATCCAAATCCTCTTCTCCAGCTTACCGCTCTTGCCCGTCACAACTCCCCCGAAGTCGTTCATAAAGCAATCTGGGCTCTGCATCGGGTCTTCATCGCTTATATCAATCAAGGTAAAGTAGGAGGACTGGCTGGCGTAGAAACAGGGAACGATGCGTCTGGTGCTAGTATCCAGGATTCTAGTGTCACAGGTATAGAGGGGGACGAAGCTAGGGAAGTTCGATCATGGGTTAGGGAGAGACTTGTGGAGTATGTTGAGGTTCTGGGTGGACTGATGAGGGATTCTGAGCCCGGTCTGCGAGTGAGTAAAGGTGATTAACACATGATTACACTGACCTATGCTCGCAGTCATCATCTCTTCCGCTCCTCTTCTCACTTATAGGCCCCCTCTCTCTGTCTCTCTCTCCACCTCCAAACCCCGCTATCTTGCATACTCCTTACTTCCGCTTAATATTGCGAAGCCTCCTGATTCCTGCACCCTCTCTTCGAGGTGCTAGCACCGCAAGCGCTTTTTCATCTGGAAACGCCACCAAATGGACCATCGTCGAGACGAGCCAGATCACCTTGGAAGATGGGGTACTCCCGGCCGATGTAGTAAAAATTGTTGTTGAAGACTACTGGGCAAAATACGATGATCTGAGATGGGGATTTTTCAAGGAGGCGACGTAAGTGATGACATACTCGAAACCATTTGCAAGGCTGACGACCTCAATCTCTCAGACATTTCCTGCAGACATCAAGCCCCCTAGACCACCCCGAGAATCTCTTAGCTATCTTGACGCCACTCACCAACCTACCCAAGCTACCTGAGGATCTGAACACCTTTTTCTTGCCTTCCTTAGCGTCTCCACCCAAAGGTGCAGCTCTGCAGAAAAAGGCAAAGCCTGCCAAGTTTAAGAAAGCCAAGACGGGCAAAGTTGCAGGGGAGAATGATGCAACGCCCGACTGGATGGCGTACTACGACTCGGATACTTCGGAATCTGACCAAGAAGATCTATCAAAGGGGAAAAAGCGTCGTCTTCCAGGTTCGACCGGCGGTGTGCGGACATCCCATCTTTCAATTCACGCCTCGATCCACTCGATCCCCTCGCATGTCGGGCTCTATACAACTCTTTGGGAGACATTGCTGTCGATAATCAGACTGGATGAAGGGTGGACCAGGAAGATCCTCGTTGGCCTCCATGGCGAAAAGGGCATTCTTGGGAATATGAAACCGGAGAGAAGAGTTAGAGTGGCAGATTGGCTTGGTGGTTTGGTAGACGGTGGAGGCGGCTTGGCTATGTTGGCAATGAACGGGTTATTCGTGTTGATGACCAAATACAACTTGTGAGTGAAGCTAGCTGTTGAGACCTTCCGACGAAAGTCAAGTGGCTGAATGTGTCGTACTGATCAGCATTTGTTCTTAGAGACTACCCTAACTTCTATACTCGTCTGTACGGTCTTCTAGACCGAAACGTACTTCACGTCAAGTACAGGGCGAGGTTCTTCCGTCTCCTTGACACCTTCCTTGCTTCGACGTGAGTTTGGTCTTCAGACCGTGCATTCATATCGCTTTTCTCGTGGTGTTTGCTTATTTGAATTTTCGTCAGATTACTCCCAGCAGCCCTGGTCGCGTCCTTCATAAAGCGTCTCTCGCGACTCGCACTGACTGCTCCACCAGCGGGGATCATCATGCTTATCCCCTTCATCTATAACCTGTTCAAACGTCATCCAGGATGTATGGTGATGATTCAGCGACATGAGGACGCTGACGGAGAAAGGGAGACCGGTAAGTTCATTCTTTGGCCCATGCCGTGACTAGTTTCATGAAGCGATAAGCAAAAGCGGAGTTTACTGACTATTCCATCAGATCCCTACAACCCAGAAGAGAAGTCACCCTTAGCCTCGCGAGCGATCAACTCTTCCTGCTGGGAGTTAGCAGCTCTCCAACACCACTATCTGGCGTCAGTCTCCACACTCGCCAAGATCTTCACTGAGGTGTTCACAAAGCCTGAATACAACATGGAGGACTTCCTGGACCACGGCTATGGCACTGTGAGTGGTTCTCATTTTCCCATCTGACTGCCGCATCTCCAATCGGTTCCGCCGAGGCGAAAAGACAGACTGGTCCATCTAGCTAACAATGGTCGCAGCTATTTGAGACCGAAACATCGCGAAAGATCAAGAATCCCCCAGCGTTGTCCCTCGCCCTCGAGCTCCCTACCGAAGGACCAGGAGCGGGTATTGTCTTCCCCGGCAAGGAAGTGGAGGAGGAGATACGGGCAAGCGGGGATCTGGTCGGCCAGTTGTGGGCTTTCTAGCATTGGCCAGCTGGACAGATGCCTTTACCAAATCGTCGTGGCGGTGCCATCGCGTGGAGTTGGCGTTGGTTGAGGGACGAAGGATGCGGACACACATACACATGTCCTACACTCTGTATGCTACACCTTATCCTACACTAGACCTGCACATTCGCACCACAAAGCACACCTCAGTGGCTTATGGCCATGATGCCATCGCATTTCCGGCCGAGGTCAGCGCCGTGTCAAGCACTGCGGCCGGTAATCCAATGGCAGGCGTGAAACGAGGCTCCAACACGGTTTTGCTTCGCATCTTCGATCCTCCCATCGATGCCACAAAGCTTCTGACGAACTAGCTCTGTACAATGTATATCAGCCCGTGCCAACAAGCAAACTCTTAAACTCTCATTCCCATTTTCTTTCGAACATCACAATCTGAATTTCATTCAAGGACAGAACATCGCATATTCCGCAGCAGCATCTAGACGTTCCTTTCGCTTTTACATCCCCCTAGGACATTAAGATTTTCAACAACACCAAATGGCAAGATATCTCCCAGTGATTAATAATCCTGAAAACTTCGCCGTTCAGCTTCATCTGAATAGCGTCCGAACGCTTGCCGAGATGGCGACGAATGGGAATCCATCGTCGTCGGTGGATTTTTCTGGTTGGCAGCAATTGTCGAGATGGGCGGAGGCTGCGTAAGTTTCTCTTGAATTTTCTATCATCGCCGCCACCCTGCCTGACCACCTGGGATGTCTGACTCCAAGCGCTGTCATTGAGTAGCCACTGATTTTCAGTTATTAGAGATACAAGAGCAGTGTTGGAGGAGGTCATCAAGGGACGAATGAAGCTTCCATGGCCGTACAACCATAAAGTATGTCGTCTCTGTACTCTAGCTTCTTCTGGATCATGCCCAACAAGTAAAACTTGTCTCAGCGTCGAGACTGACAAGGATACAAGGCTCTCCTCCTCATTCAGATTTTCCCACCATCCGCCCTGCCCAATCTCATCGGCCTCATTACCCCGCTCGCGAAGCCCGTGATAGACAGGAAGCCCTTTGACCCGGACGATCCCAAGGATCAAATGGCTCTTTTGGCTGCCAAGCTGAAGACCGACGGTAAGCTTCTCATCCTTCTCTCCACAAAGCATCGCTTCCCTTATCTTTAATCTCCACTTGATCCCAAATCATATACTAACTTTCTGAAGAAAATGTTCTAATCTCCTCCCCTGATTTCCTATAGCCGAGACTCAAAAAGCCGAGACGGAGAACAAAGCCACCAAAGATAAATTCGATCTCTGGAATTCAGCCTACGGGAAGAGCAAGAGTGCGTGGCAGCCTCCTCCGCAGAATATCAGATTCCAACAGTGGGGAATGCCGCCTACTGGACTTGGGACTAATGGATGGGGGCCGGAGGAGTGGTGGACTTCCCATCGGGGGTAAAGGGTTGGTTGTTGGGTTCCTTGCGATGTGTGCGTGAAGGATGCTGGTTCGTCAATGAGTCGATGATTGCAGTGGTGCAGGAAGTGTATTGCTTGAGGATTGTTGTATAGCCCTGGAGGCTCTGGCTTTGGTGAGATCTTGGTAGTATACATGGGAACAGTTGTATTCGTTGACCGAAGGATGGTTATGTACACACCGGTTGTATGAATACTATACCGTTCTTCATAAGACCCTGCCACCAAGTCAAATCTCCTGATATCCCACCTCTGACTGACAGCATCCCACCTCTGATTGACAGCCCACACTGCCCTAGTTCTGAGATCGAGGTTCAGCCGGACGGACAAATGCTTGCATTCGGTAAACATGATTTGGGTATAATGCAGATACGATTCTACGATCTCCACGATCCCCTCGCCCGCTGAAATGTCCACGCGTGAATCCCCAGTAGCCCCACAATTAAGAATCCAAGTCAAAAAAGAACGAATAGAATAATTGGGTGTATATGTGTATGTATGTAAAGAAAGAAAGACCGAGACAAAATTCGAGAAAGGGTAGTAGTGGAACTACGTATGCTGTTATCATGTTTGATGTTGGAGACGACGGTCGACTTGGATGTATGATGTTTGAGGGCAGTATTTGAATGATTTGGTTATATGCTTGGTAATGTTTCGGGACGATGTTGTCGATTTTGTTCCTTTTCCTCCTCGCTCGACCCGACTCCCTCCCTTCATCCTCTTTCTCATCTCTGAACCCTCTATAATTCCACCGGCACCTAGAACTTTGGCGGACTCAACGTCAAGCCACTCATAGGTTTCAGAGGCGTCATTGCCTGAAAAGGCGTAACCGCCCCAGGCGTCGCGGGCACTGATCGATTATGCTTCATATGCGCCTGAATCAGGTGTCCAGCCGCTAGAGCACTCATTAACGACAGCTCTCCGGCCATGACGGCGGCGGCGATAATCCGTGCGAGTCTCTGGGCGTTCGCACCGGGTGTCGTAGGGTGAGCGCCGGCTACGCCTAGCATCTCGAGCATGGCTCTTTGGGGGGCCAGGATGGTACCTCCGCCGACTGTGCCGACTTCCACGGAGGGCATAGAACAGGTGATCAGGAGATCCTGACCGTTGTTGATCCTGTTGGTCCGGCAGTGTCAGTATGGCTCTATGAGTATCTGGGAGATGAAAACAATGGTTGGAAGAACCTGTAGGGAAGAGAGAGTCGACAAGGCACTCACGGTTCCATCAGTGTCATACAGTTGGAAGACTCCACGTTCTGAGCCGGGTCCTGACCTGTTGCGAGATACATGGCCGTCAAGATATTCGACGCATGCGCGTTGAAGCCACCAACAGCTCCTGCCATAGCCGACCCAATCAAGTTCTTCTTGATGTTCAGATTGCACAAGTCCTGGACTGTCGTTTTCAGCACCGACCGAACTGTCGCGCCTGGGACAACCGCCTCCGCCACGACAGATTTACCCCGGCCCTCAATCCAGTTGATTGCCGCTGCTTTCTTGTCGATACAGTAGTTGCCGCTCAGGGCGAGCAGGTGCATTTCAGGATACCGTTTCTCCAGGACCTTGAGTGCCGCTTCGGTCCCTTTCGAGATCATGTTCATGCCCATCGCGTCACCTGTTTGAGTGGCGAAGCGGACGTACAGAGTTCGCCCGGCCATTGCGCATTTCAGTGAGAGGAGTTTGGCAAATCGTGACGTCGAATTGAAGGCATCTCGCAGGATGCCGAAGCCCTCCTCGGAATCTATCCAGATCCGCGCTTGAGACGCCATGACAATTGAGGGGAAGTCGATGGCGGGTCCACGAGTCATGGCATCTCGGGTCAAAACCGTCGTAACACCTCCTCCAGCATTCAAGGCCTTGCATCCTCTCGATGTCGAAGCAACAAGCGTACCCTCCGTAGTGGCCATGGGGATGTGGATAAGCTGTCCGTCGATATTCAAAGGACCCGCAACCCCTACAGGCAATGGCATATATCCGATAACGTTCTCGCAGCAAGCCCCAATGATCGCCTTGTAATCGTAATCCGCCATGGGTAGTGCCGAAGACTCGAGTGTCTGGGTTAGCGAAGTCCGCGAAGTGACAGCCCTCCGAACGCGAACAGCCCTGTCCAGATTCTTCAACACCTTCTCGAGAGCGTAGGTGGCGATCTTCCCTTCTTCCACGAGATAGATGACTTCCTCGTCCGAAAGGTTGTTGGAGCCAACACCGCCTGCGAAGATTTCGACACATTCTTCAAGCGATCGTCGACCGAAGGTCATGTGTCTCGAAGGTGGTGAGCCATCTGACGAATCGTCCTCCAAGAGCTCAGGCTCGGCGATGATGGGAATATTGGGAGGTCCAGGGACGACTATGTGACCCATTCCGGTTCCGTTTGCATAGCCGTTCGATCTGTCGTCATTCTTCGGCGTTTCATCGCCCTCTGGAGCTGGGTGAGGCAAAGTCGGTGGCAGAGGTGTTTTTGTCCGTCCTCTCGGAGTGATAGACCGAGCTTCTCGGACCCGGTCCTGACGGAATTGTTCAAGCTGCGATCCGCCACTCCACCGTCTCCTTTTGATTGGCTCGTGAGCGTCGAAAACTCCTGCCAGTGCCTGAGCAGCTGCAGCGACGGGTCCCTTGCCACCGATAGAATTCGATGCAATTCCCTTGAGGAGATAGCCGTTCAGTAAGACACTGATGCCAAGAGCGACGACAATCCATTTACTCAGTACAGGATCACCGACCAATGTCGACCATTCGCTCATGAAGTGATCAATGGATGCCATGCGGGAGGTGGCATAGCCATCCAGTGACATGACGATATGAGTGGCCGGGACAATCTGGACGACCAAATCGGTTTCTGCTGGTTGTTTGTTATAGATGGCCTCGAGGATGGGTGAAAGGGACGGAGATCGGGGATCAATCCTGGGTGTAGGGATAGAGACGGCATGCGACGAATGCCTTTTGAGCGCTGTCTGTTCCGTGAGAGTAGTGCACAAATTGAGAATGTGAAGCGTCAGGAAGGACACGATCAAGAACAGCTTGAGTCGGACGACTGGGTTCTCCGGCTGGTCCGGCTTCTTCCCAGGTAAGTTTGGGGTTTGTTCGGCGGTCCCATTCAGGGAATTCGAGCTTGAACTACGGTGGATAGACTTGACGCGACGGTTCCCTCTGATTAGCTTGATTCGGTGTACCTCGACCATGACGGCGAGGATAGCAACGTAGAACGAGAACAGGAAGACGCAGTCGGCGGCCATAATGAGAGCAGCTACGAGGGGTCAGCTTTTATTTCGGCGAAGACATTCGGTATACACACCCAGATAACAGAACTCCCGGAGACCTCCAATCCCACTAGCTGCGCCGACACTCAAAACTGCAATCTCCACCGCATAATCCCTGACAATGTTGACCCCGACCTTTCCGACAGCTTCCACTACGATCTGTTTGGCTGCCACCGGAGCGGCCCACCGAACTCCCTTGCCCTCAGCCAATCTCTGTAGTCTCTCGAGAGGCGCTAAGCCCTTGTGCAATGCACCCAAATCCAAGCCAAGGCCAACCTCGGTACTTGTCCCGTTCGCATCCAGCTCACGAGTCGGAGATGGTTCTGGTGATGCAGCTACGGGTGCGATCTCGGGATTCTGAAAGACGGCGCGGGCTAGTTGGAAGGGTTTGTCGAAGCCAACAGTGATGACTAAGAATGGGAGAGCTTCAGAAAGACCAACGGGGTCGACAGGGACGTTCAGCAGATAGGCGGCCAGCAGAGCAACCAGGAAGGCAAAGATCGACGATATCATGGTGGCAAATGCTGGAAAGAGGGCAATGTTAGACATCATCTTAGTTGAGACAACATGGTGGTCCCATTGCAGTCATGTAAATGAGCACTTACGAAGCCAGAAACTACTCCCCATCTTCCGCATGTTGATGAACAGGTTCACAAACGTGCCATGCATGAGGATATACCCCAGAAGAACGACGAAAATGTCGGCCGAATCGGCGTTCTACCCATCAGCTCATGCAAGCAACGTTTGACTCACCTTGGCCAATGCATAGAATCTCATAACCAAAGCCCTCGCAGCGTAAGCAAACCACCGAACGTTCCTCAGGCCGACCAGCATGTCATACTCGTCTCTGTCGGCCTGCTGGCTTGTTGAGGAGTCGCTTAGACTCGAAAACAGCCCGGCTCCATCGAACGATGGAAGGAGCCCCCATGAGGAGGCCGATGAAGGGAGAAGACGGAATGTGGTATTTGATCTGGCGGTGAAGACCGGGAGTTGTTGGAGGTGATGCAGATATGTCAGAGTTGGGGTGTCGGGAGTGGGCGGTCGTAGTAGCAGGGTCAGAGTGGATTGACTGGGATGCAGGGGATGAGCGACAAGCTTTGCTGTCTGTCCTTCGCAATCGAAGCACAAATCCTGGTATGTATACCGCTTCTCCCCAATATCCACTCCAAAGTCATTCAGAATCCACCGTTCCCATTCATCAATCCCCTCGCCGTCCTCACGAACAACCGTCAGTTGCTTGATGAGCACGACCGTCGCCTGGTCGCCCTGACTGTTACCCCCAACTTCTGGTGAGAAGACATATCCGCCCTCGAGGGCATTTGCCTCTAATATCCGTCGAAAATCGACAACAGGGAGGGGCGCCCAGGTGTTGGAGTTGGCGAAGGAGGAGTGGAAGAGGGACGAGGGTGGAGAGGGGAGGAGGTAGGGCGAATCCTCGATGGGTGGAGCATGAGAGAGTCGGACCAGCTGGACGGGTCTAGCAGGGGGGGATGAGGGGGGGACGTTGAAGCTGTAAAATGTGAACGGTCAGTCAAGGTTTATTTCGATTGACACAAAACAAATTTCGCTAAAGAGGGAAAGGAAAGGAAAAGAAAAGAAAAAAAGACGACAACAAAAGGCTAAAAACAACTCACAATTCCGATCCTTTGATGGCATGAAGGAGCTGGAAGTAGGTGAGGGTAACGATGATAAAGGTGATGGTGATCGCTTCGATCGGGGATGTCGCCGTCAGTCCCGAGAGAGAGACGAGCGTCGATCGAAGGGACGAGCCCAACATCGCGGGGTGAAGTGGACTGGGCCGAGAAGAAAAACCAGGTGAAATCAAAAGATTGGGGAAATCTCTTTCGAAGAGTTGGTCGATCTATCGGTATCCCAGAGGGCGGTCACTCCTTTTCAGAAAGATGATGGCTCGCAGCGAAATGCAGTTCACGATAAACGAGCAGCTATTCGTCGCGTCTATTGTTTTCTTCTTGAGCCGGTCGGCTCCGTCTGTCCGTCTTTTGTGGTGAATAATATTATAAAAGCTATTGTCCGAGATAGTCAGTCCGAGCTGTCTGTCCGCGGTTTGTATATCTGCCCTCTTTGAATATTGAATGCTGAGTGGGGTATTTGAATGGCTCTATTTGGATACTTGATAACTAACTAGTAAGTGGAGTCACTACTAATAACTACTACTACTAAACAGGTGCTGCCGAGCTGGTGGTGGCACGAGTAGCGTCCCCAAAAAGGCGTTGGACACGGACCCTTGCCCCTGAGCTCACCCTGCACCCTGGATTATCCGTGCGTTCCCCAGGGTAGACACGTGGAAGTCACGTGGGTTGTCCCGGCTCAGGCCCCGTGTTCCTGCATTCCCGGGATGACGCTGGCAGCCGAGGGGGGGGGTATGACTATCTATCTATCTATAGGACTATGGATGACTGGCATGCGAGGGACCATGTCCTGCACTCTCAGCCTTACTGCGAGATGATAGCAGACGCACCACACAAGTGCTGTGCTGTGCTGGTGCTTGTCTCTACCCCAATGAATCTAACAGCAAGCAGGTGGACTCGAGGCAAACACCGCTCAGAGTCGGACGATCGTCCCACTCTATCTCCGGCACATGATGAGTGTTTCCTCAAACGACAAGACGATACCATTGCAGTCGGGAGGTAGCATTCAGTGAAGAGTGGCAAATGTCCCCTCCCAGATCCCAGGATCTCTCAATGTATGTCCGATCAAGATGTGGCAACCATACATTATATATACTTTTTGCTTTCTACCCTGCCCACTACGCCATAAAAACCTTCAAAAGATGAATCGTGTACCTAGCGATGATCTGCAAAGAATAATGATCCCCATAGCGTGAATGTGTCCAGCCGGTCGCACCATCCCAATAAGCTTGTATCTCTTCTACTTCCCAGAATATCCAGACTGTTCCTTCTGTGCCCCGGCTGAATTTTATCCTCGTCTGCCCTTTTACCACCCACTGGTCCTCTCAGTCAGCGGTGACCGTCTCACTCCGTTCCCCATTCTGTCGATTGGAACCCCATCACGATTGTTTGCTTCCTCGACCTCCATACTCTCATTCCCCGCCACACTATGTCCATTCTCTCCCTGATATTCATTGACTTCCACTACACTCTCCTCCAACTTTCGCAAATGCCCGTCACCTAAAGGCAAGACCTGCGGCGGTAAAGAAGCTCCTCCACCACGCCAGATACCCCACCACATCGTCTCCCCCTCTTCGCCTAGGAGGCCTACAACCAGAAGAGTAGGTATAGCCTCGGCCAGATGGAGGACGATCTCGAGCTGGACGGTGGGAGGAAAGGTGTACGAGCCGACTTGCAGGAGTCGGAGATGGGGTAGCTTGTTCAGGGGAGCCAAGAGGGTGGTCTGCAGAGTGTTGCTCACATTAGTACGTCTGGCGGTCAAATCACGACGAAGGAGATGGACGTACAAAAGCTTCGAAAGACGTCTGAGCCTGTGATGATTTCCGGAGTGGTCTATCTATAAACAGCTCCTTGATACCTCTGAATGTCTGCACCAGCTGCCCCAAGAACCCATCCCAGCCTTTTATGGGACCGCACAACATCAAGCTAACCTTCTCTGGGTGTTCGCCAACAGGAGCCTCGCGCAGACTGAGCTCCTTCGCCGCAGCCAAGATATCTCCCGAGACCATCTCGTCCATATCAGCATCCAGCACTAGGAAGCTCAGCTTGTATGCATGACGTATGAGGTGGAGGGTGGAGACGAATGTTGATGCCTGAGAGAATTGCCGCAACTCGCTTGGGGGTGCGGCCCGTTGTCTCCAGCCGAATGAACGAATTCGGTGGGCTAGGGGGATGAATTGGTCGTCTGGGATGGGAGAGCTCGGGAGAGGAGGGGGAATGGAATGTGAGGATGGATGGGGGATCAGGGCGGCGAAAAGCAAGGCAAGGGTGGTATCGTCTGATGCGTCTGCGAAGAAGGAGAGGTGATTGAGGGATGGGAGGGCGTTTAGCAGGTTTGTGAGAAGCGCAGACTCCCTCCAAAACGTTCTTGACGAGCTTTCAAGGTCGAACATGGTCAAATCTATGATAATACTCCTGCAATATGTTTCCATCAGCAAAAAAAAATGCCTTGACAAGCCGCTTAAACTGTAAGAACGAAAGGCTAAACCCACTTGACATATTTGGCCCAACCATTCTTGTTCCTAATCAATTCCTCCGCTTCAGAGATCCCAGGTATCCGTACACAACGGTGGGTGATCACTCGAACCTCTCTCTGGACTTTACGACAAGTCATACCGAAGTTGACGACGCTCGTCAGGTCGTCCTGACGCTCTTGATGCATGTCGACCGTCGAGAATATGCCCCATGCTGCGGAGGAGGTCAGTGCCCTATCATAAGAATACAACATAGTACGACGACAAGATGGTAATGGTGGAAAATGGGAGGGATGAACGTACTTAGACGGTCTTGCTGGGTGAGGTCGAGCGGGTCGTAGATGTGCGTCGCGATGGTCCGGATCACCTCGCGAGGGAGGTCGAGGAATGTTGGCATCGTTGGATCTTGGAGCACGGGGATGAAGCACGACGCAGATGGAGATGAGGGGTAGGAGGGGCCCGACCAGATGAGGGTCAGACGTTTATTGGAGGGTTTGGGTGTGGGTGGATTGAAGAAGAAGAGAAGCAACGAGGTAACAAGTCACAGCGGAAAGCCGTTGTTCAGTGGTCAGTTGGTCCGTTGTGGGTTGTGGATGGTTCTTTTGGTGCAGCATTAATTGGCGCGCAATTCAGCCGGGGCCCAGCCCACGTGCCCGGTACCCCAGATACCCCCCCTGACCCGAGTGTGGCACTTCATCGACAGGCACCCCACCACTGCGTATCATTTTCAATTCTCACATGCCATGCTGAAGAGTAAGAGGGGCCTGTGATGCAGCTGAGATGGATGAGATGAGATCGGAGGGTGTCCTTTGGTGAGTGACCAGATAGAAATGCTCCAACGAAGAGAGAAGGAAAACGGAAAATACCCTTTGAAGTTTCATGCCCTGATCGACTCGACAGATCGCCACAATCGTTCGGTCCACTTAATTATAGCTCTGGACTGTCTAGTGTCTAGATGCGATCGGATGCTTGTTGAAATGCCAAGAAGTACATTCATGGGGTATTCTCTCTGTTTTGTATGGCAATAACGGACCACTGGACGATGACCAAGGTGACAGCAGGTTTATCGAAGAGGAGCTGATGATGCTGGATGTAAGGCGGGAGAAGTCTACCTATGAAAGATGCTGTCCAGGTAGATCAGTACCAGCGCCCTCAATTCCACAATACCCACCATCGAGTCGCTTCATGAAGCCCCCCCTCACTGTCAGAGTCGGCTCTGTCCCAGATGTCCTTTGCTCTTTATTTCTGATTGACTCATGTGCAGCTGAAACGCCTTTGCAATCCCGAGTCCGCCATCGGGCGTCCGTCTGCGGACCTCCGGAACGCCGAGGGGCCGGTGGGGATGGCCGTTGATGATCACCATGCAACGCCTTTCGAGTCGTGATGCATATGTTGGTAGTCTGAATCTATAGATATTGTATGCATAAACCTGTTCGCCTCCTTCAACGAACGCTGACTGAAGCTGCTTTTTGCACTTTATACATTCGAATCAAATCTTTAGCACTGGCTATACTGATAAGTGTGAGAACAGAGAGGTAGGAAATAACGATGGGCAGCCTCATCTCTTCCTATGCCGGTTCGAAGGATGTAGCAAAGTTCGCGACTCCGTCAGACAAGATTTGCAACAAGGAATACGACTACATTATCTGCGGTGGTATGTTTTTCGTATCATTTGCAGCCATGCCAGATAGGTCATCGATGTGTGAGACAGCTGACACGATTCTAGGTGGTACTGCAGGCTGCGTTCTGGCTAGTCGAGTGAGCTTTTTTGTTACTGCTGTATCCATCCTTGCCACATGTTCGAGATACTAAGCTGGGGCTGATGTGGAGTTTCACGAACGGTGGTACAGTTGACTGAAAATCCGGACATCACAGTACTCGTCGTAGAAGCGGGAGAGTCGGATCAGAGACAGCTGTTCAGTCGGATCCCCATTGGCTATGTATGTCGTTTCGTTCTCTTCTTCCCCGTCTGGGAGTACACACACTGTCGAAAGAGTGACCGGGAAGCTAAAAGTAGTCAACCTCTATCAGTTTCGTCTGTTCGAGTATGTGTTTTGCGTCATACCCGGCATCTCTATAAAAAGATATTCCCAAATGAACAAAGAGAGATATGAAAGACAGATTTGGAAAAACTGATGCTAATCAATCCCAGGTCGGTAGCCGATTGGGCCTTCATGACCGTCCCGCAGTCCTCAGCAGGAGACCGAAGGATCGGCTACCCCCGTGGTAAAATGCTGGGAGGTTGTAGTGCTATCAGTAAGTCTCGCTCACTGCAGTGAAGGTTAAGATGTAATCGGCGTGGCTACACCAGTGACCAGTACAGGAGATTAACTGACTGTTCAATAGACGCGCAAATATACCAACGATGCTCACCATCTGACTACGACGATGTAGGCCAAACAGAAATTCTTTTTAATGCTCGAACCATTTCGCTGACAGATGCTTTAGTGGGTCAAGAAGGGTGCCGAAGGGTGGGGATGGAAAGAGCTCAAGCCATATTTCCACAAAGCGGAGCATTTCACGCCCAATCCCGAATACGACATTGATGTCAGCGTACGTAGTGCTGTGTAGTTTTCTTCATGTGTATTTTAAGACGTACGTATTCGTTGATACTGTAATTGGCACAGGAACGTGGGAATGGCGGATTGTGGAAGACTGGCTATCCCTATACCACAATCGCGTCCAAGGCGTTTATCAAAGCTGGGGTGAGTTCTCCTGTATCGTCAGAGATAGACTTATTAAACGATCCGGTATCAGGCTGCGATTGGTATTCCGCCGAGTCCAGACTTGAATGTCGAGAAACATGCTGCAGGCGTAAGTCGCCCCCGAGATGTCAACTGATCCCAGATCTCTCGCTTCCAAACCACCATCGACGCCAATGGTACGCGATCATCCACGTCATCCGCCTACCTCACGCCAGGGGTTGTCGGTCGTCCAAATCTACACATCCTAACTGCCACCTATATTACCAAACTCGTTCTCGAAGACAACGCCTCCGGCGGGAAAGAATGTACAGCCGTCCAGCTTGGTCAGACGCCTGATGGACCGCGATGGGTAGCGAAAGCTAGGCGTGAAGTAGTTGTTTGTCAGGGGGCTATCTCGTCCCCGCAGTTATTACTCTGTAGTGGGATCGGATCTTCGGAGGAGGTCGAAAAGATTGGTGGAGAGACTGTTGTAGAATTAGATGGGGTTGGTAGGGGGTTGGTCGACCATCCCATGGTTCCGCTTTGTTATCGCGCCCGACAGGGAACTAGCTTGATGTTCCTCAACAAGCCGCTCAAAGTTGTAAGAGAGAACTATCGTTGATTAAAGTCGGGGAATGCGTAGCTAACAGGCCCCAGATCCCAGCTCTGCTCCAATGGTTATGGAGCGGCACAGGACCGATGACGACCAATGTGAGTCACCACACGAGGGAGTCTCTGATAACTAGGGCCCAGAGGGTGGCGCGTTCATCCGTTCCGACGACATTCCAGGAGCAGTCTCGTCGATCCCCAAAGGGACATTCAATGCAAGTGGACCAGATTCTCCGGATCTCGAAATTTTCAGTAGTACGTCATTCCGTCTAATTCATCATTACTTAACGCTGAATAACGAACAGCGCCAGTCTTTCCGGTGAAGTGAGCTTCTCCGCAGCTCGTAGTCATCGCTGGACGGTGCGGTACAAGAACTAATGGGTTGGTAGAGACAGAAATATCATGCCAGGAAATGGCGATTACCTCACAATTTTCGCCTCTGCCCTTCGACCCTTGTCCACCGGGAGCTTGAGGTGTACTTCGAGCAGCACATTTGATGCTCCTCTTATCGATCCGGGATTCCTCTCCGATAAAGGAGGAGAGGACATAAAGGTATATCAATTATCTGAAAAGAATCAGTGCTGACGATACGAAGGTCTTGCTGGAGGGTGTCAAGCTTGCGAGGCGAATCGCTAAGACCACTCCGCTAGCGGACCTTTTGTATGAATCCGTCTTGCCCCCAGACGTTGATGACAAGGATGATGCGGCGATCATTCAGCATATCAAGGACAGTGAGTGAGGGTCATTAGATCAGTCTTTTATTGACATGTACGAAGCTGTCGCGACCGTCTTCCACCCATCCGCGACGTGTCGAATCGGTGAGTCCTGGGGGAAGGGTTACACAAGCGCATTCTCAGAATCGCGTGGCAACGTCAAAATTGCTGACTCGAGTAGGTCCAAAGGAGAAGGGAGGAGTTGTAGATCCTTTGTTGAAGGTCTGGGGAGTCTCCAATCTGCGTATCTGCGACGCTTCAGTCTTTCCGGATGCGGTTTCGGGTCATCCCGTGAGTGGTTTATCTTCTCCGAGATTGTACCTTTGCAGGTTGTCTTGATGGCCAGCCTTCGACCACGAGACTGACGCTTCTGTGCTCTTTGTTTGCAGCAAGCGGTGGTAGTAGCTGTCGCAGAGAGATGCGCGGACTTGATCAAAGATACCTGGCAGAGCATGGGGGCTGTGACGAACATCTAATGGTGGCGGTAGTATTCGGATATGTATGTATATCAAGTGTAGAAATGAGCAGTGCCGAAGCGACCAACGGATGGCGCTCTCCGCCTAGATTGTTAAAGAGGAACGAAATCACCAAAGTTACCCTACTGTCTCGAGTCGACCATCTCCGACCCGTATCTACCCGACCGGAGGACCGGACATGAACACGGACACGGACACGGACATCGAGGGACTAGAGTCCTTAGCATGTCATTTTTGAGACTAGCATGACGAGTGGGGCAAGTTTGGTGACCCGAGATCCGGTAGGGCTGCATAGCCAGGATTGGAATGAAATGCAGGAAGGGAAGAGGTCGGAAGGGGGGAAGGTGAACCGGTTGGAGAGAGGAGGAGGAATAGCCGGATGGATGATGAACCAGATACGGCTAAGAGGTTACCCGACCACAGCGAGCGAGCGAGAGAGGGCGTTGCATCTGCATCTCTTCTGCATTGCATTCCCCCCCTTCCTCTTCCCCATCCCGTCCACCATACCACATCACACTCCTATGCTCTACACAGAGCAACAATGGAAGTACGGAGAGCGGTCACTCTATTCAACCGGTTTGCGTAGTTGTTGACAAGGCCAGACCACACGGGCCACATCCATTTGAGTCAATCTCATTTCCCCAAAAACACTTACTTGAAGAGGTGGCCTTCTCAAACGGTCTTACCTCTTCTTCGTCTTATACAGTCAGAACTCAAGATGCCTCCCACATCTATGCCTCGACGACAAACCCCCTCAACCCCTTCCTCCCGACCTTCTTCCAGACCTTCCTCCAGACCACCGTCGCCCCCATCATTTGGGCGGTACTCATCCAACCTCCCTCGAGTGCAATCTTCGCCACATATCTATCCACCTCTCCATTCTCAAATACAACCATACCCTTCCTCTCATGCTGGCTCGCACTCACAGTCACACACTCAGACCCAGACGTCGACTAATCAGTCATCAGGCTCAGTTAAATCCCAACCTTACATGATCGCCCTCAGTGGATGGCCTGAACCGGTATTCGTTGAGCGAGGTGACCGAAATACCCGCTCGAGGTCTGGAACACCTAAGCGGGATTCCATATCAACCCCGCTCTCCGCGCTGACACCTTTCTCTACTTCGGCCCCTACGCCTACATCTACAACAGCTACTGCTGCACAAGCAACGACATCGACTACCATGCCACCCCCCAAATCCCCAGGTGCAGCCTCATATCCAACCCCCGAGAGCCCTTTCGTCGTGCCCCCACTCCCGCAGAAAGTCCTAGCACCCGAACGATCGATATTCAACCACATCTGTCCCTATGGTCCGACGACTTCCTCACCGGCTCATACCTCTTACACAAGCGAGGATCCGAGCGACGAAACCAACATAGATCCATCACTTCGGTGCGAATGTCCACTCCCTAATCATCCACACGACCTTCGAGCCATTTATCCCGAGCTCAACTCGGTAACTGCACCGATCTTCCTCCGGGAAAGCGGGGTTAGATTTGGATCTACAGGGACAGGGACAGCTGGGACAGGAAAAGAGGGTGGAAGAGGTGGGTTGCCAATCGCTAGAGAGAATTCGATGGGGTTCCCAACATCCTCCACAAGAGGAAGTAATACCAACGACACCTCACAAGACCGGATACCCGGGTCCGGAGATCGAAGACGGACTTTCGATCCGAGATACACCCCCTCCGCCAGGATCCACCGAGGAAAAGCCTTACCAGTCGTTCCCTCATGGTCATCCTCCTCTTCGCATTCGTCCCATTCCACAGGAATAGGAATCATTGAACCACCCTCACCCAACGGTTCAGGACCAATAAAGAGCGACAGCGGTCTCGGCCGAACATTTGTCTTCTCACCGGTCCAAGCTGTACCCGAGATCTACCCTCCGCGTCCTGTACCTGGCCCTCCATCCATATCAGGTATCTCCGATACGCTACCCAAGGTTAAATCGAATACATTCAGTCAAGATGATCATGCCCCAGGGCCAGTACCTGGACCAGGAGGAGGAGGAGTAGTAGCTACAGAAGTTTATCCACGGGATCCGGAAAGCCCGTTCGTCTGGTTCGGACCTGGGGTTGGGAGTTGGAATTCCCCGTCAGCCAGCCCAGGGACTATGAGCTCAGTAACGTCCCCGAGACGGTTGAGTGGGGTTGAGACTCCTAGGAGTAGTGGTGGCGCACATGGGGAGGTTGGGGGGGAGGGAATGGATTTGGATTTGGATCGGTAGGGGGGTCTGGGATCAGTCAATGCATATTCCGCTGGAAGAGAAGGTATCGCGGACAATCTTGGAATATATTTGAAGGGTCGTTTCGTCGACATCCACAAATCTTTTTCAAACATGTCTCCCATCCCTTCTCTCATTCTCCACTCTCACCCACAACTCGTTTGTCTTTGCAAATCCGATTTGTGTCATCATATCTTTATCATCAATCTTGTAAGCTCGTGGTACGATATCATCATGTTTGCACGTTACTCTACTCATAGAATGTATGGCGTTTGAACATTGTGTACTGTGAAAGACTCGCCGAGTGGATGTCGACTGTTCAATGAGATTCACAATGCAAAAAGAAAAATATTTCATCTAGATCTCTAAATCATTCACTCCTGCGCCCATACCTATCTATGGTAAAAGATATGATTGGCGTAATCTCTCACACCAATCATCCAATACAGCGCAGCAGGTCATTCTCCCCCTCTAAAGCCTATTGTAAGGCGGCCTCCCGAGCAACCGTTCATACAACTGGAGCCTCCTCCCAAGCGGCGCTTTCGAGTTGGCTACATTCACAATCCGTTATCAGCCATATCCCTCATTCTTCAGCCCCTTGTTTACGGCTTTGAACGGTCAAGACGGTAATCACTCACATTTTGCTCCGTCGCGCTTTCGCTGACCGCTCTCTCCGGACCCCGGCTACCAAAGCCAAGATGAACGCGCAGAAGCAGGCCAAGGACGAGACCTTGAATGCGGTTGCGTAGCATTTTTCGCCAATCAGACCTGTCATAATACCATACATCAGTATTTAACACAGTGTACAGCGATGGGGACAAGGACTCAAGAACGAAAAACTCACAATCGTGAGATCCGTCGCCTGGAAGAGACACTCCGCCGGCGCGCTTGATGAAGGTCCGGATGAGGTTTAGGGTTGCTTCAGACAGCGAGTCTGGGTTACCGATGCGGCCGACCTATTAGGTATATGGACGCTCAGTACTAGTGACGGGAGGTTGATTTCCTCAAGCGCAACGTACAGTGTTTGAGTCGTATACCTTGCCGAAGACAAGGTTGAACATGTTGCCACCGATGACAGGTGCCACACAGGTCCAGCCGTAATTCTGTAAGGGTTTCTATCAGATACGGGTCCCATTGAAATTACGAACAGTCATACCTGGCTGAAATGGGCTATTCAAATCGTCAGCTGCTGACAAAATAAAACTACGCCCGGCAAAGGTCGCTAATAACTCACTCATACCAAACCACTCGAGAACCAACATCGGCATGACGTTAAACAAACACCCGTAGCTGAGTCCCAGTAGCGTCGAGACCAACCAGAGGTGTTTAACATCGTGCGTCTCGAGACCGGCCACCTGAGACGCAACAAAGAGAAGAGCCACCACAGGCAAAAACCAGATCTGAACCAGTTAGTTAAAGCAAGCCGTTGTAACCTACTCTTCTCATCTTGAGTTTGGCTTTGAGGAGGTCCGAAGTGACCCCTAACGCGTAGAGATGACTTTGTCAAAATGTTTCTCGAACGCGGAAAGGCATGACTCACCGCCCAGAATTCTTCCCGAGCAGTTCCACACACTGACGACAGCAACCTGACTAGCTTGCCACCTACTGACCGTCCGCAAATCGTACTCCATCTTCCCTTCTCTTGCGAGTGCCAAGGCTACAGTTCCAACGTTGTTGATGTACATCAAGCCAGTTCCGCAAAGTAGGGCAAGGATTGTGAACAGGATAAAGAAGTCGACCGAAGCTAACAGTTCTAGCGGCGTCATCGAAATTGCTGTGGGGGGAAGAGACGCAATCGACTCAGAGCGCGGCTCAAAGGGTTTGGCAGATTGTTCCGGAACATCTTCGAGCTCCGAGGGGAAGTGGGCATGGAGTGGTCTTCCCCGTTCCCGCTCGAGGGATACTGATCGCGAGCGTACGAGCTCCAACGACGTGGTGCGAGCGACTACCCCATCTTCCTCGTCGGCAGGAAGCCCTAGAACCGGTTCGTACCCCTCAGCCTCGCGCTTCGGAGGTACCGGTCGGACAATGAAGCTTCCAACAAGCAGCGGGACACCTGTCCCAATGGCCAAGAGCAGTAGCAACCCATCAGCTCGACCTTTGAATAGTGCTTGGCCTAACATGCTGAAGATGAATGCGCTCAATCCAAACCCGGCGAGGACGGTACCGGTCGCCGAGGCTCTTGTAAGATCGGTGAAAGACTTGGCAGCGGCGTTGACTGAGCTGGACAGACCTGCAGAGCCGCCGATACCGGTCATGGCCATACCCAACGCCAGGAGGAAGATCCGACCTGATGTCGGTTCAGAGGTGGGATCAGGTCGGACAGAGATAAGTCCAAGGTAGAAGCTGCGAACGAGGGTGTAGCCCGATAGATTGAGAATGCCACCGATAAGAAGGGGGCTGATTCGGGGTCAGAGTCTGAGAATGAGAAGGGATGAAGAATGAACATACAATCTCGGTCCTCTTGAGTCTACAATTTTTCCCCACCTGCGGAAAGTTAGCGCGCTTTTGAAAGAGACATCAAAACACTCACAGTGGTCCGGTAAGATACATCCCCAGATTCCCAGCTGTACCAACCAGGTTGACCTGGGTAGACGTTATATGGAGCTGCGATGCCAGCTGAGGAGCGTAGCCTGTGATCGGGAGAGGTCAGGCAACAGACAAAGAACCACATAGCGAGCCATGCTGACCTGAGTAAACCTGGTCTTGATGTTAGCAAGCATTCGAGCATTTTAATAAAGTCAACATACATAATTGGAACCACTGATTGACAGAGCACAAGCTGTCAGTTATCCAGATCGCGTGATGGCAAGCCTACTGCTTACCTCGCCAGGCCCGTCACAATAGCCATGACAAACACTACCATCCTCCTCGTATCAGTCCCCGTCCATTTCTTGGGCGCGCTAGATGCCATTACACTGATCCGCCTTTGTGGTGTATCGTCAACTTTAAAAGTGCCTGCGGTGAGAGGTTAACAATCCTCAGTTCCTCATGAAAGCTCGCAGTGAACTCGAGACAGGAACTCAAGAGATGCAGAGGGAGGCAGGAGGGGGGGGGTTGTAGCGATTGGGGGGAAACGATATCACCATTGACGGCGACATCCGCTCAGCTCCGTCGGCGACCGCCTACCGGGAAGTGACACGTGGCTTCCACGTGGCACAAGTCGCGTCATGCAACAACAACCATATAATGTATTAGATATATATCGCTTCTAATATATATATATCAAGAGATCATACTGTCAACGCTTACTGCTAGCTTGCCAGAAGGGTCGATCCTTCCCAGATCCACCTGGCAGCTACCATGTCCTTTGCGGAATCGAGTGAGCTACCTCCCTCACTCTTCGTTCCCGACGCCGTACTCCCGCCAAACACCCATCTCTCGGGCAAGCTCAAGCTCGTATGGCGCGTCTCCGAACCTCGTCTTGCCTTTCAGATAGTCTCGGAATCAGTGCTTCAGCCGCCAAGGAATGACTATGCTCCTCTAGAAGCTTCCAAGCACACGACATATGTTGTGAAGATTATCGTGTTCTCAAATAGTCTGCCGAAATCAGCCATAGCTACGGTGCCTATCGATGACGAGATTAAACGCAGAGTCCTGACTGGGATGAAAGAGGATTGCGACAGGCTGAGAGAAAATGCTATGGGATGCGAAGTGAGAGTATCATGTGGTGAAATGCGGGTTGCTAGCGCCACCCAGACTGGACAGGATCGATACCTAGTCGAACTCGAAGGGCAGGGACAGCAGGTCATCCAGCGGAAAGGCAAGCCAGAGTGGAGTATGGTGAAAGGTAAGCTCTCCAACGTGTGATGTATCATCTCTGAGCTGTATAACAGATCTCGCCCAATCATCTCTTCCAACCTGGTTCGAGGACCCCTCCCCTATCATCCCTACCAAAAGCATCGCTGGACCGTCAAAGCTTCGTCCTCTTTCTTCTCATGGCTTACCGCAGCTCCCTACCATTTCGAAATCCGACCCTCCCCGTGGCGCCGTCCCGAAACGCAAGCCGGAATTGGAGCCTAAGGTATACGAGCCTCTTCCAGCAAAACGGCCAAAGGTTGATGTTGATGCAAACTCGTTAAACGTGTGTTCGGATGTCGGGACGAGTCGCGACCTGGGGACCTTAAACGCTGGAAACATCTCGTCGGATCATATTATTGCTTCATCTACCTATGCCATCAGTGCCGTCAATGAAGATCGAACTGAGGGGGGGACAGAAGGCTCGATTCAGAATCATGTTCCGACCAACGGATCATCGTCAGAGTTGATACCCTCTATCCCTCTTGCTGCTCCTCGACAGCTCCAATCACCTAAACTCTCCATCGCTTCTGCCAATCCCCCTGTATCAGATTTTCGACCCGCAAGGGATCCCTTGACTACTGAAATTGGTGCCACTTCGTCCTCGGTAGATCGAACTGCGAAGCTCGAGTCTCGAAGCGGTACCTCCATGATGTCCGAATCTGTGGCTGAATCCTCTTCAGCGGCCATGCTTCGAAGAGAGGCGCTGGAATCCGAGCGACGAAATCAAGAATCAGTCGCCCATGCAGAGCTTTTACGACGCCAGCGGGTAATAATGGAAGCAAAGGCGAGGAGCGAGGCAAGAGAGAGACTACTAGAGGCGGAACGTCAAAGTCAAGCCGGAGAGAGGGAGACAAATAATTTGAAATGTGGTTTCAACGCTGGAGTAGGTCGTCAAGCATTGATTTATCGCTGACAAACAGTTTCTACGATATGATTCCGTCGACAAGATCCCCTTGGCTAGTAAAGTCAACGTTGTCGGGATAGTCCTTGCGACCAAAGCGCCCAGTCGCAGCCGTATGTCACCTGTTTTGTTATGAGCTAATTCCTAGGGGATTGGTTGATGTCTGTGACAATTTCCGATCCGAGCCGGTACGCTACGGACGGAACAAGCGAAGATCTAGTTGTCACTATCTTTCGTAAAGATCCCAATAAACTTCCCAAGGATATCCAGCCCGGCACCGCAATTCTCTTTCGAGGTCTTACAGTGAGGTTTTAGTCCGTCGTAGGCGTTAACATTAGCTGACGAGAATAGGTCTCGGAATACAATGGTAAACCGAAAGGGAACGCCTATACCGATCCACCCGGGGCAAACACTTGGGTCTACCTAGCACAAGATGGCAAAAAGCTCGTCCACGAGGATAGCAATATGCGGCCGCAAATTGTTCAGGCTGAGGTGGACAGGTTAGCGGCTTTGAGAAAGTGGTGGATTGGGCTGGTTGGTGGCGGAGATGGGAACGGTCCCGAGGCATTCAGCAATAACGGGAGGAGGATCTCCATTGAATCCCCAATGGGCGCACCAGGAACTGGCAGAGGCAAGCGACCGGAGCTACTATTGGGAGACATCGTTCCTGGCCAGTTCTTTAACGCAGTTTTCAAGGTGAGCTGCTTTTTTTCATGGTAGTGGGGTTGTGGATTCCTCAGCGGCTTGCCAGAAGGGCTCAAACAGTGAAACTACTCCCGGGTAGCTTGGCGGGAAAGCCGCCGAAAATCGTGGCTCGCGAACTTCTGCGAGGGTCCTCGCTTTTCACTTGACTATATATACTTACAATTGCTTAGATACTCCATATTGAAGATCGCGGCTCCCGCCGCCCCGCATGGGAGGTCTACATTACAGATGGCACAGTGTCCTCCTTCTCCACCCGAAACTTCCATGGAATCACCGCCTCCCTTCCACCGTCTGCGGTATTCTGCCTGGCGATTCACGCGCAACCGACTCCTGCAGAACGCAAGATCCTGCAAGAAGGAAACATCGTGAGACTTAGTAACGTGCGATCAAAGTTGTATCGAGGGGAGCTGGAGTTCAATTGGTCAGAGCTGGTGACGGATCAGCAGGACTCGATGGGAATGAACCGGGCTCATTGTTCCTTGGTGAGCCGGGAGGATCGGAGGGCGGTCGATATTGAACGGTAGGTACTGGCGTTCAAAGATTTGACTGACGTTTAGACGTATCGAGGCTCTTAGGAACGGAGAGGTGATTGAGAGAGAGCGTCCGCCACCGCCCGATGCCCTCGTACCGCCTGTCATTCACGCCAGCCCGAAAGCTGCTTTACAGTCCGTCGTGAAGCTGCCACAACCATCGCGACTTGCCACCCACCTGTCAACGACGTTCCAAGACATTCTCAATCATCCATTTAGCACAATCGCCGAGATCAACGAGAATCAAACTGTACCGAACAAGTACAAGGTCCGAGCGCGGATAAATCATGTAATACCCAGAGTGGTAGGCGGGGAGCTGGCCGTGAAATTCTGCAGACATTGCAAGAGGACGTGAGTGGCGGTTACGCGATGTTTCAGTAGAGTGTATTGAATGCTGACACCGTAGCTAGGTTCACGACTGACTACTGCATGTCATGTAACGATACCGACGCACTCAAAGCGGACTGGCAGTATCGATTTGTGGTCGTCCTAGAAGACGAGGGAGGCAATAAGCTAGCGGCAGTAGTAGGGGACGAAGAAGCTGTGAGCCTTGAATTTCCCGTCATGCGCAGATAAAAACCTAATGGCCTACCGTATCAAGGCAAAGTTCTTACCACCCCTCCCACCTTTGACGACATCGTCTAACCCTAATGATCAGAAGAAGACTCGGACCCAATTGCGCGGGTGCGCTCTTGGTGTCCTGGATATATTGCAGGGTGCGATGATGGATGGGGAACGGCCGATGTGGTGGGTTGACTGGGGGGTCGAGACGTATGTCGTCGGCGTGAAGGGGAGAGAGAAAGAGGGGGCTGAAGTTGTTTTGGCGAGGATTTGTGGGATGGAGGGAAAAGGTGGGACTATGGGATGACAGTCGATAATTGCCTGACTCGCTAGCTGAGAGTATAGTACTATGTACCAACACGTTACGATCCTCCTGAGGACATTGCAGTCATTTCTCAGATAATAAATCAAGCAGAACGTTGCTTCTTATCACCTCTAGTATTTCATGTGGGGGGGGGGGGGGGGGGAACATGAAGACCCAGATCCAAGGACGATCAAGCGATAGATGGTATCATCCCATGATGTATATACAACTGTCCCAAAGATCCCCGCCAGCATGTAACTCAAACATTCACCGCCTCATCATCCTTTCCCGAGGGTTTCAACAGATTCTGTCCAATCTTGATACCAGCAGCATTCGTAAACCCGCGTCTAAAGCTCTCCGAACCTGCATAAATCATCAGCTACTCCGTCGGAATATAGGTACAAACCTCTTTCCATATATCCTTCCATCCGCCGCGTCATCTCCCATCCATCCTCTGGTCCTGCACCCAACGCCCCCAGAATCTCTTTGTAAGCGTTCCCAAATTTCGTCCCACCCTCTTCCCCACCACCACCTCCGTACTGTACCTCCAAGACCTCCAGGGCCCTTGTCGCAGTCTCGTCCTTCCCTAGACGGACTTTTTGGTCGTATGGCATATCTGTGTATGAGATATTTGGGGGTAGGGTGAGGTTTTGCAGGGTTTTTAACGAGGTTAGATGGCTTTCGTAGGCTGTTTGAAGGAGTTCGGGGGAATGGGTGCGGAAGAGGCGTAAAGTCTGGATAGCAGTCGGTTAGTTCCAATGACTGACTGGTAAACATACACAAGGATTGACACTCACCGTTACCCGAACATAAGTATCCAAGCTATCCAGTCCCTCCAACACGACGTTCATCTCCCCTTCGCCCAGCCGTTCTTCCCAAGACCCTTTGGGCATGACCGTCAAACACCTCAGTGCAAGTACGAGGTCCGTGGGCTTGACCGTCAAATCCGAGGTGGAGGGAGGAGATAGGATGGAGGTAACGATGTCAAGACATTTGGGCCCTAAGGATGGGATCTGCGAGATCATGCGACATGCTTCTAGGAGGTGGGCTGGGACCATTAGCTTTGTCCCGGAGATTTATTATACCTTTTTGCCATCCGTGATTGGCTCGGTCAAGTCGTGAGGTGATGTGCATTGCTGCTCGCTGTTTGAGGGGACTGATTGTTAGCTTACAAGAGACGTTCTCACTTACGATTGATCTACTCCTCTCAAGATCACTTCGAGAACATTGATCAATGCCATCTCTAGTACCCCACCGGCAATTTCATCATCATCCACGACCCCGTCCGGTTCTTCCGCTCTACGTCCACCCACAGCCTCGACCGAGTCCAATATCGCTTCCAAAATATACTCCCTCTCCCCCTCACTCTCGATCTTATGTCCTCCAGTCTGCCAGTCAGTGATATTCCAAACATCATACTCACCTTTACGAGTCTCTCCACCACTCTGAATAGAACGGCGAGGACGCTGGGATCAGTCTCCGCTGACAGAAGCTTGCAGAGCTTGCCCATTGATAACGGGAACGTAGATATGTGTGTTGGCGGATGGAGGGACGATATGGCTTCAAGAGCTCTTTGGCGAACGGCAGGCCTGGTAGGGAGGGTCAATGAACTTTGCTCGTATGGAAGCGAGGTTTATGGGAAAGATATAAGAGGGGTGGACGTACACCTTATGACGCAGGATATGTTTAGATACTAAAGTCGGGGTAACAGCTGTCGCCAAATCTTGAGAGGAGAGTTTAATGATAGTATGCATTCCCAAGAGGATAGACGCCGAGATCGAAGACTCCAAATCCTAGTAAGTCATATAATGTTAGCTGGTACCCTCCAAGGACGACAGAGACATACTTTTCGAATGGTATTGATGAGCAGTAATTGTAGGTCGTGTGCCGGTGGAAGCATCTCCGTGAGATACAGGTAGCCTACTCAGCTTCAGCCCATGCTATCTATACTGCCTTGTGAGAAGCGGGAGGGGTACATACCAATACGTCGTTCTCTCAAGCTTCGACCTCCAGCCGCCAACTCTAGCGCAGGCATCAACCCAAACTCTAACGACACCTCCGTAGACCGCCGTATCATCCCGCAATGTAATAGCACGACCAAGGTCTCTGCGACTTTACTCTGAAACCCATAGGTTAGGTCAAGCATGATGACAGGACAGGATGGATGGAGGGAACTGACGGTAGTAAGCCGTTTTTGATGGAGGACTTTTTGACACTCTTCAATTCCTTTGTCGATGACTTCCTCCTCCTCTTCCGGGCTTGTTGCATCTTGCAGATTCGCCAGGAGGGCGTGATGCGTTCTTGAGAGGGCTCCCGAGGTCAAGTAAGATGGGAAGGTGCGGGACATGGGAATATGAGTAGGTTCAGAACGGACAAGATCAGTCGTCAACAACAAACCTCGTTGCGCTGGATGGCTCCGGTTCAGTCGAGCCGGAAACCGACAAGCTGTTACTTAAATAAATGGCAGCAACAATGCCATTGACTGCTGTTCTCACTTGGATAAACACTTTATCTATCTCTACCAACGGACGAGCAGAGGTATTATTACATAGGGCTATATACTGTATCTCTTGTGCCCAGTATCAGATCACTCATTGGTCATGCGCTTGGTATCTCAAACAGTCTAACCCTTGTAAACGTACGCGTCCTCAGCCGGTGGAGTCAGCTTATCGGCGAGTTGCGCAGCGAGCTTTTGATAAGTTGGATCCGAATCGACGTGGACAAACTTGACAAGCTCCCACGATGTCCCCGCTGCACCCTCGTCTCTACGTCTCTGGCGTTGTTCATTCTACACCGAATAGGCTGTGTTAGCATTCTATACCGAAGACATGCTTATATAAACGATAGACTCACCTCAATCCGCGTCTTCTCCTTGGCAGCTTCGTCATAGTTTCCAGTCTTGATCCCCTTCGCCACTTTCTCCCACAGCTTTCGACTCTCCCACTCCCCCTGCTCCTCGATCGGCTGGACGGTCACCTCCTCTTTTGGAACATTGGTGTCGAGGAAGGTTTTGGATTTGTTGCCACCAATGATTGAAATTCCCGTCCACTGTCCCTCATAGGTCTGTAACGTCTTACCGCCATACTGGAGAGTGGCTTTGAAGGAGTGGGGTTTGCCGGAAAAGTAGCCCTTGCCTTTGTAATCGATCTATTGCGGGTCAGCTCAAGCAACTCGATGAGAGGTCTCTTTCCTGCTGGATGAACACATGCCGAAATCAAACTCACCACTGCAGTATAGCCCTCGCTGCTTTGAATGGCGTTTGTTTCCGTCAATTCCACGTACGGTGATCCCCACACAATCCCCTCAATTCGGAGCTTTGCTAAATGGGCAAAGTCAGTCGTCTAGTGCAACCTTTTTCAAATCAACGGGAAAGACGAGAACGGCCTGCGTAACGCACGAAGGGTAATAAGATACTGCTCTTCCCCGCCAGTTTTCAATTTGACCCGCAGGAGAGCGTGACCTGACTGCTTGACGTGAATGGCTGTCCCGCTGAAAGCAGTTTTCTGACCAGAGTGACCCTGAAGGGCGACGCCGGCGTGTTTATTCTCTATGTAGCTGCGGGAAGGTCAGAAGCTGTTTCCCCGCTCGACGAAAGAGGGCATTGTGATATTGAGGACGAATTAAAATGAAAAGTGGATTTCGAGATAGTACAGGAATAGTTTGTACGCACTAAGCAGTCTGTAACGGGCGTCTAGTCAGTCTCGGAAAACGACTCGCGACTTCTCCAAGACATGCAACTCACTATAGGAGGATGATGCGAGACCTGCTCGACCGTGAGGGTCGTTTCCCCACGGCCGCCAATATTGGGCCATACACCGTAGAACAACTCGCCAAGCACAGGGTTCAGTGGCTAGCAAAGCGAGAGTTAGCATCGATGCTATAGAGTTGGCAGGCCAATAGTTCGTGCTCCGTACATAGGCGCAACTTGCACCGAATTTACCTTCTTTTCGGAACCCATCTTTTCGTTTCTAGTCTAAGGGAAACGAGAAGGTCAGCCGACCGTCAGATTCAGCCACCGCATGGTATATCCCCAAACCTCACTCACTGTGTATTGGCCTTTCAGAGTAGCGATAAACCATTTCAAGACCCTCTCCATTCTATCCTGGGGTGTGGTACCCTCTGATATGGCTGCAAAGAGCAAGGGGTGCTCGCACCAGTAGGCAGGGAATTCAGTGAGCGAAACAGGGGACAGGATGACTGGGGAAAGACGAGGGCGTATGTCAGCATAACAAATTCAGTACTTTGCCCCAACGAGTTGGGGCAGGGCAGCTGTGCAGCATCATGTAAGGTGACTCACAAGGTGGGGCCGTCATGCTCGACAAATCGCCAGTCATATGAGCGAGCGACTTGATAAACGCCCCCCAGCCAGCTTTCTGCTCTTGGGGGACATCGGCGCCTGAGATGTAACGCGTCAGAGATCGCCTTCTTGGTTCGGAGTTTCGGCGTGGAGAAGGCCCCCGTCAAGAGGTCGGAGGCAGACGATGATAAGGAAGAGTATATACGAGGAGTATCAACTCACCTTCCTCCTTATCGGCCATTGTGGGATAGAGATCGAGAGGGGTAGGCTAAGGATACGGTGAAAGGGGAAGAGAACGCGAGGAGAGATAGGTTTGGTTGAAAGGAGGGGGCAGGAGCCGGGTTGTTTCCGCTCCTTTGAGCGAGTCGAGTGAATGTGCTGCGGAGGATACGCGGTGTCGTGATTGGCACTGGCTGGATGTTAGTATAGATATGCACAGAGAAAGAGAGAGAGAGAGAGAGAGAGAGAGAGTAGTGATGAATATCTCTATGGTTGCTCTGCATTTGCTTACCTTATTCAGCCCCGATGAGGTGGCTCTACGTCACCAGACTCTCTCTAACACGATTTCAGATGCGAGGCGGTGACTGGGCCGCGGGCGGCATCCAGCGGCATTTCTGTTCGTGGCACAGCGTGAGCCTGACACAGCCCGAGTCATCTCTGTACAACCCTTTGTTTGTCTGACACGGGAGTAAGGTTATCCACTCTTAGCTCCGCGGTGATTCCGGGGATTACCGGGGATGTGAAAGGGAGATTAAACAAAACAAATTAGAGTCAGGACCTGATTTCCGAGGGGCCCTATCCCCTCTGCCTCCTGCCTCAGAGTCGACCTCGGGATAATAGCTGGCTGACTATTGATGTGAAACCGGGGTTATGGGTGGGAACAACGAAAAAAATACGCTACAGACCTCATACACGGAGGCTGTGGACCCAGTCCATAAATCTATGCACCCTCTTCTGAGACTCGAGGCCGTCAACATCGCACGTTGAAAACATCGCCTGCAACCTTATCAATCCAATTACGCCTTGGCAGCCAGCCGCCCATGTTTACATTTCTTCTCGTCCTAAATCAGAGACATTACTTTGCGATAAGATACATAAAAAGGAGAGCCGAGGAGATATCGTCGAGACCCGAATAACCGCTTGCACACGGCACGTCCACCTGTTGAGATGTCTCCCCTCGTAGAAATCCTCGGACCGGAACTTTCCAGCAGATCGCACGAGGGCGCAATTCGCCTGGGCAAACTTCCCTGATGGGACGCGGACTAAGTTGCATGCATAAGTTGGTACCCAGTCTTGTGGTATGCTCCTGGATTCAGGGCTTACCATTAAAAATGCCAAACGAACCGAGGGCGGGGAACAGCAGCAGGGCGAGGGAACGAGATCATGACGCTCACGGGTGGATTACTGTCCAAAATAGTTATGCCGTAATTGTGGCTGATGGCGTTGACAACCGTGAGATGTTTGATGGTTGATGGTTGTGTATGGCTGGCTGTATATAATGCGGGTCACCAGCTGCCCATTGCAGCTTCTCACTGTGAATTTCTCTGCTCCTCACGGAAAAGCCGCCAAGTTGATAGATCAGACTTGGCGATCATGTTTCGATACACTATTATCGCAGCTCTCGTTTCCCTCTCCGCCCTGACGACGACCTCCAAGGCTCAGACAAACGGCAGTGAGTTCTACACCATATATATTGAGAGTACAGACGTACAGAAAGAGTAACCAATTGTATAGACTGGGCACCTAACTTTGCCGGTTGTCCGACTTATCTCTTTTTCCCTGCCCCGTTCACTGTCGATTGTGGCGGTAATGGAGGAACATGGCAGATCTCAGTCACTGCCTCTGACGCGGGAACCTCTTGTTTTCTTCTTCCACTATTGTCTGGGGTTTCTCTGCAACTTGCTAGCAAGTGGGTAGCACGTATGCAATCATCACATATCTCCATCCCCTAGCAATCGCACTCGTCTCTGGTGTTTGTGCAGGACCGCTGTGACTAATTTCGCGTATAACGCTTTCTCGTAGGAATGGAAACTGTCTTCTCACAGCAACAAGCACATTATCCCTCGCCCTTCGAAATGATCAATTCGCTGTGTCGATCGACACATCTGACGATAACTCTCAAGAGACCGCCTGGACTACCGTGGCTATTGGTGGAGCAACCGTCACAGATGGTCAGACCATTACCATTCAGGCTACGGGTCCACTCACCCCCGTCTCTGTTAGTATGGAGGCAAATTCAGACGAACAAGGATCATCCATTTCATTCTCTCTACGTTATCTTTCTGGGTAGGTGATCGCAACCTCTCGTCCTTCGATGGAGAAGACAAAGACTGATAGTCATTTCATAGGCCGACAGCGAATCCCACGCGCAAGCGGCGACGGATGATGGACGCCGAGAAAGTTTTGTCGGGAATCTACCATCATGAGTACGTCTCAGCTTTCTGATTACGTGTCTCTACTTGCCCCTGCTTCCTTTCATTTCTTATTCCACTTTTCACTGCCACCCTTGGCTACTGCTTCGCACCTTCCACTTCATGGCCCTCTACTCCATATAATAGAATCAAATTGACCCTCCTTTCAGCTGTCCCACAGGCCTAGACCGATGTTCAATCGCCGGTTCTACATCACTAGAAGCTTATGAATGCCGTATGTCCTCCTGAACATTCCCGGACATGCACTCGTCGCTAACAATTGGCCTCCCCAGTCAATATCCAAGAAGAGCTGAACTCATGTGGCGGATGTGTTGCTGACGGTTATGGTGTCAACTGCGAGAATCTGCCTGGCGTGGTACCAGGGGCTGTCACTTGTCAACGAGGAGTTTGTAGCGTGGACAAGTGCTTCAGCGGATATACATTGGGCACAAACGGGACTGAGTGTCTTCAGTCGTAAATTATTGATTGGGACAAACGCTGTACATACACTCCGTTCATTTAATCCCTCTTCGTCATCCCTTCTCTGATCACGGCTCGTGGCCCTCTGTTATCTAATACACTAAGGACATTGTTTTGGAAGTCTGCTTACATGGACGTCATTTATTTCTACCGATTTCTGGTTTCCCTCTCTTTGATATGACAACTCCGCATAAAGTTATGGAAAATATCCAAACTATTCAAGCTTTTCAAAGCATATATTCCAATATTCGAATGCCAGTCAAAAAATATTGGTGAGTGGCATCATGGCGTAAATCATCTCCGCCACAGCTGCTCATCGATGAGCCGGTATGTGAGATTATGTGAGATGGAATTGCACAGCTTGCATATTATCCACAAAGCGAAGCCACAAGTACCGGAATATGTACAGCTAAGTAATGAAGGCTATACGAAACTCTAGACAGCCCTTGACCATCGTCATTGGCGTAAGACTAAGCGACTATCTTCAAACAGGGACCCCAAATTAGATGACATATTGGAAATAGGGGTTCTCAAAATCTGTGAGATCTCTCCAGTCCTCCAGGAGGTCCCCGTGGGATTGATGAGAGTTCTCCTTCAGCCAGGCTGCCTTGTTCCTGTTAAGGCGACGAATGTTGAGATAGTACGCCAGAATAAGCTGAGGGAGCACAATCAGCGGACTCAGAGGTGCAAGATGGATACAAAGTAAACTAACCAAAATCGCGACACAGTAGCAGATCAACATGGCGACAACTCCCCCAGTGTATTTTGGCGCCTATTGAGGTTATTAATCATCTGATATCCCGCAAATGCCGTCGGTTTACGTACCTGGGTCGCAATGAAGGTTTGTGGACCACTGAAAATGAGATCAGTTTTGATATCGTGACTGGGCAAGAGGGGACTGACATGATGTTGCCGACGAGGTAGCCACAGTAAGCAACTCCGTAAACGATGGTCTTCTTCGTGTAACCTCCAGTATTGGCAATGACAACAGTATTCATGACGACGTAGGGCGCCCAGTAGAAGTAGATGATGAACAAAGAGCCGAGACTTCCGCCCACTGAGATCGTCAGCTATGACCGGCGAATTTCAGCTCACCGTTGCTCCGGGGAATCACGTGAAGGAGGATCGTCGAAAGGAGGGGGATGAAACAGGATCCCAATGATGTGAGCGTTCTCTGCTTAGCTACACATCTAGTCAGCCCAATATGTCCTATAACTACTAGGCAGCGAATAACGAACTCTTGACTGCCACAAACGAGAAGAAGAGGGATGAGACCCAGCTGATGAGGCCGGTTGGGATACTGAGCAAAGTCGTCTGCCTCGAAGTGAAACCCAGGGAAGCAACGATGATGGAATTGAAAGCTGTTAAATGTTAGTCTGCCATCTAGCAATCTCGGCTCAAACACGAATAACTCACTTGAGACTCCACCATCTATAGAGCATCATCAGCATATGAGAAGCTGTCCAATCTGATTAAGATACTCACTAGGTACGTTAAGACAAATGTTGATAAGGAAAACCAGCCATGTTTTAGGGTCCAAGAGAGCTTCTTTGACCTGGTAAAACTTGTAGGTTTTGTTCTGACGTCACTGTCAGCATAAGTTTAAAGCATCGCTACCGTACCTCTACACCAGTCTGGTTGTTCTTCAGTCGCATAACAGCGACGATACGTTGACGTTCGGTGAGCCATCGAGCGCTGACAGGCGAGTCAGGGAGGTAATAGGCCATCGTAAGACCACAGAGGAAGGTGATGGCTCCAACAAGTATGAATAGCAATTGCCAGCCCTTGATGGCCAGTTGATCGGTGATGAACGAGCATGCGACTTGGTGGGAGTCAGTAATTATCACATGGTAAGTGGTGTGAAACTCCTCACAGGATAGAAGACCGTTGGTCAAGGACGAAAGGGTACTGTAGATAATGGCAGTTCGCGCGACCTTTGGAAATGTCAGGCTAACCACCGAGAACGTGCGCAAACGAACAGCATACCTGTTCTCGACGAGTGTACCAAGACGAGATGACCAAAGCAAAACCCTGAAAAGATCGGTCAGCCGCGATGCTCAAAAATGGACACATGACAATACCTACGGGGAAGGTCAATGCCTCAAAGAGACCAAGAATGAACCGGCAAGCTGCCAGTCCGCCAAAGTCTTTCGTCCCGGCAATCGACATGGAAATGACACCTAGGATTCTATCAGTTTTGGCTGGTCATGGGATGCTCATGTGAGACACCACTCACCCCAGATAGTGACGTTACCGGCGATAACCTTTCCGGCGGGGTACTTTTGCATGAAGAATAGGGCTGGGAACACGGAGCCTAAACTACCGAAGAAGATGATGGAACCCGTCCCTAGAATACGGTCAGTGTCTCTCTCATATGGACAGATAAGTGATCGGTCCTTACACGAGTATTGTTGACCAACTAGTCCCAAGTCGGTACGCAGACCCAGGACGGCAGCAGTACCAAGAGCATTCTTGTCGACGGCACCCATCCTATTGATGCAGATTAGCTGCTTAATCACCACAGACATACGGGGTAGCTTACATCAAAGCAACAAGCAGAAGGGGAACGATGACCAAGTCCGCTCGTCGAACAACTCTTCTCTCTTCGTCTGCGGTTGGCTCCGCCAAGAGCTGTGCACTATCCGGACGAAGAGCGATCTCGGCAAGATACTTCCCAGCCACGTCCAGTTTACGGTCTGGAGCGTCATCGAGTACCCTCACATCGATGCCAGTTTCAACTGGACCTTTTTCGTTGTCCAACTGACTGTTATTGGACATGTCGTATGGTGCTGCTCGTGTGACCGTGCGTTGACCTGGCTTAATTAATGGGGGACGGATGTCTTCGGGTCATGCCGTCCACGTCCACTGGTTTTATATCCGTGAAAGATGTTATGCCGTGCAGCAAGTTCCATCGGCAGCCTACAAAAGAACCAGAGACGATAAGAGTTGGAGGAGACTGGCGCCGGCGGCCAATATTGCCAATAATATTACGAGAACCGCCCAGATTCAGGTACTTTAGGAAGTGGCAGAGGAAACCAAATGGTTTCAAATGTCATCTGTCCACATTGGCTCCCTAGCTTCTTTGCCAATCGGTCCAAAACTGAGCGGCGGCCAGCATAGCGGCGAGAAAGTAGGATTAGGCTTGGCCGGTCGGCGAAGACGAACGAATCCAGGTCATCCTCAGGGGTGGCGATAAATACAACCAAGGCTATGTGGTCAAGCTCCAAAGTATCGAGCATAGAGGGCTTTTGGTACTCCCAATTTAATCATACAATCAATATACGGTACTCCCAATTCAACTATACACTATTAAACAGACTTCGAAAATCAACATGCCCATCGCCACAGCTCCTGCGCAGCAAGCCCTTCCAGAGGCTCTCCACTTCACCCCAGTTGGCATCTCGAAGGAGCCAGTTGTGAGTTACTGTTGACCCTTAAGGAGGGGGTTGAGTGCCAAGACGACTTGTAGAGAGTACCACTGACGCAAAGCTGCTTCAGGACTATGCCGACCTCAAGACAGTCGATATGGCCACCTTCAACGATGGGCCAGAAGCTCAAGCCAAGCTTGCGGATACCCTACGCCAGGCCATGCACGAACAGGGATTCTTCAACTTGATCAATTACGGTATCACTGAAGAAGAAGTCCAACGGCAAGTCGACATTGGCTATGTGAGCACTTTGTCCTTGGAGATTGCCGCATCATATTTATGAGGGATATTATAGACCGTGTTCACCAACACTCCCTATGAGGAGAAGAAGAGGCTTCGAGGATTGATGCAGGAGAAGGGAACCTATTTTGGTTTCAAGCTGAGGCAATACTACGAGTGAGTGTTCTCTGCACTGAACCAATGGTATAGGCTGATAGATAATAAGGATGGAGAACGGAGTGACAGACCGGATAGAACAGTTCAACTGGTATCGGGACATGAAATCTCAAGAGTTCCCGCTAAGCATCATGCCCTATTTTGAGGAGGTCCGTGCGTTCACCGAGAAGGTCCACAAAGTGGTGGTATACAACGTTCTTCGCTGTGAGTTATTCTTTGTTGTTGCACTTCGCAGGGAGATTCGCTCTGAAACAGCCTGGACCTAGTGTTCGCTTTGGCCCTCAAGCTTCCCATCGAGACATTCGTCGAAAAACACCAATTTGATGTCCACGACGACTCTTGGATGCGATGTGAGTGAGCAGCTGGATTAGACGACTGAGTACTGATGCGCTTGTAGACATGGCGTTTTACGACGAGTACAGCCCAGAGGACGAAGCTAAGATCAAGGGCGTCTGGCTTAAAGGTCACCAGGACTTCGGATGTAAGTTCCTCTTTTTTACACTTTTTTACTGCATTTGACGAACGGCAAACTAAATTTCTCGTTCAGCTTTAACAGTTCTCTTGTGAGTGCACCGATGGGCGGAGAAGGTCACAGCTGATATTCCCAGCTCTCAACCAATGGCGGCTCTCCAAGTCCGAGACGATGCTGGAACGTGGCGATACGTTCGTCACGTCCCTGGAGGTGTCATCGTCAGTTTTATCTACCACTGGCTTTGATCCAGGTGATACCCAATATTAAGATGCGGAACCTTACACGACACAAACTATAGATCAACTGTGGAGTCTTCATGGAATGGTACACTGGCGGATACTTCAAGGCCGCCAATCACAGAGTAACAGCCCCACCTAAAGATCAGCGGAACCACACTCGTCTCGGTGTCTTTTACTTCCTATCTCCTAACGACGAAGAACGAGTCAGTAAAACTCATCACTTTAAGCCAGCGAATCACTATTGACCCCTCTACGTATGTCTTCTCCAGCCGAATACTTTGTTAGAATCACCGGTACTCAGGGATGCAGGGATGAAACCCGTGTTCGAATCTTTCGAGAAAAGTATCAGCAGTAAGACCTATTCACGGGCTAGGATCGCCAAAATCGGCAAGTCAGACGTGTATAAGAAGTCTTGGGGCGCTGGAGAAGTCGTGTATGAGGTCATTGGTAAGGTTATACCTTCCGTCGGTCGTGTCTCTGTGTGATTCCACTGACACTTCGCACACTTTAGCTGGGATTGAGGTCCCTTGGTACGGTTAGTTTTCCCAACGGGTTGTTCACGCTTGATATTATATATTTCGGACTCGGTAGCGGATATATGCATCCCCTCTCTTGCTGCCAAACCCAACCTTACGTGCTGTTGGCGTACGAGTACATAAAAGTGCCATTGGATAACAAATATATCTAATCCACCTGACTGCTCGATACAAAACTAAACAAGCTACAGCAAACTCCTCAGCATCATTAGAACATAGCACTCTGTACCATTCCATCTCCAGACCCCTCTGGACCTGGTATCCCGCTAAAGATCTCCGAGCTCAACCAGGACAGATCATTGCCCAGCCACGCCATGGGATCCAAATTCATATTTGATATCATAAACGCATCCTCCACAGAAGTGTCGTCGCCTATCGAGTTCAATTAGTCTCTAACTTCTTCTCTAAAAAGTGGCAAAAACGATTCAGACTCACTGCTCATAGGTATATTCAGCGTCCTAGCTACTGCTCTGGCGATGTCTTTCAGCTCAAGAATTTCGTGGCAAGCAGTAGAAAGTATCGCGGTTATCCACTTCAGCGCGGCTTCAGCTACGTCCCATCCCGACTCTTCGAAGATCTTAATCAGTCTTTGCGTGACCCTAATAACCCCTTGTGTGGCCTCTACTACGAGTCCGGCGTCGATAGTCTTGCTCTGTATGGCGATGCGCAGCAAGAGACAGACGCTGTTGGAAATGTGGAGTGAAGAATCTGATGGAATTGATTGGCTCAGAATTTGTGGATTGTACCTCCTGATCAACTTACAAGGCATCCAGAATGCTTCCCGATCTTGAGCGGTCAGTGCCAAGACAAAGTTGACGGTTTTCATACAGGACGCGAAAGCAGCTCTGATGACTACTGAACTTTGCCAAGTAGAGAGATCGGTGAGCGTTTCCACCATAAGCCGATGGGTGATAACGCGAAGACCCATGTAGGAGAGTTGCATTGAGCCTGCATGTCGTTAGTCGAGCAGAGGATTTGGCGACTCACGGATTCCCGTTGGAAGCGTAGTCAATGCCGTGTCCGCCTGTGGATCCCATTGCAGGATGGGTTTGAGCGAAGACTCGAACTCGTCCAAATCGGCCAAAATTCCTTCCAGCTCGCCTATCCGTGATACGACGCCCAAAGACATTGGGGCATGTGCAGTGTAAAACTTCTCAAGTATCCGGCTTAGTCTGGGTCAGTACGATACAGCCTCATAACTCACTCGATGATCAACGTCAACCGGCAAGTTGCCACAAATGTCTCCATCGACAGTTGGATGGCTGGAGAGGCATATTTCCCCCAATCACCGTCCGCCACCGTAGGAAGAGCGACATTGTAGTATAGGCGATGCAAACTGCATGTCAGTGTCCTGGTCACGAAACGAGGTCTCACTTGCTTGGACGGCCGTACATGACCGCCCTCCATTTGTCATGTATCAAAAGCGTCCACCATATTCTCTTTCTAACACTCTTCTCCCAAATTGGCAGATCCCAATTCGCAGGCTCCATATGAAGACCAAGCAGATGGGCCGCACCGATTGCCTGTCTTAAGTTCAGCTGTGGCCACGAAGACTACCAGTAAACACACCCTGGCAAGTCCGATATCACTTTGCCCAGCATTCTCTGTGTAGATGGGGCGCGCTGAAAGGGCGAGCAAAGCAAGTTGAAGTGTCTGCAGTCGGGGTTGACGGTACTCATCCTCCAGGGCTAACAATGCATGTGACCACACAGTTTTGTGAATCGGCCGCATTTCAGCGATGTATGGCGTCGAATGGGCCACGATACCCGCCAAGAGAGCGTACGGTATGGGCCCACAGTCACCTAGCCCCAGACAAGCAGTTTCGAGACGAGTCGAGTTTATGAATGGCAATGCTGGGAGCACCATTCTCTGCAGTCTAGTCTACGTTAGTGAGGGAATCCAAGAGGCCAGGGGAACTTACTTGGACAAAGCTCTTGTGGGTATGTCATTCCCGGCCGCCAGACCTTCCCGACAGACTGCTTCAAATGCCGCTTTGCCGGTAGTGGGACCGCGACCATACATGAAAGACTTGCTCTTCACGAAATAGGCTGGTTGACGTGGATCAAATGAGACTTGGCGGAACTGCAAGCTTGTACCAGACTTCACCCCGGAGTTACCGTTGATTTCTCGTAGAGTGAGGCCGGAGAATGCACCAGAACCCAGGAAATGACTCTCATTCTCGTCGCCGCCTTCAAGGTCCAATGAAGGTGGGTGTGCAATCTGTAACTCAGGCATTTAGGTTGAAAATATTTGGATCTCCGAACTGACGAGGACGCACCGGTAGATTGCTCTCGGAATGAACTGGGCTCCGATTCTCGTCAAACTGTGGTTCAGAGTGCTCGAAGCTAAGCTGTAGTGGGATGGTGTCCTGATACCGTCAATAACAATTTGCAGCCCAGCCCTCACCCTCATCGTCTTCGACGACGCCACTGATGTATGGTCTCTGCTCGAGCTTGGGGCAGGGCCAGGTTGTTGACTGCTTGTTGTAGCAAAAAAAGCAACGCCAGGCCCAGACTATACTCACCGTCAGTGAGAGCGTGTTCCCGGAAGAACCTACGTCGGGACTGGCGGTAGCATCATCCACCTCATCGCCATTCGCTGGACGGGAAGATTCTGAAACGAGGAGGTCCTTTGGGCGTCGTTTCCGCGCTGTAGGTGGCAGAGAGAAAGTGCAGCTCCTCTTCCTCACTCGGCAATCATTGCATGGTTCCCCCTTGATTGGTATGATGCACAGATGTTTTTGTTTCCGACCTTGACGCCGAAATCAGTGCTGTCCGCCTATGATGACGGTAGTCTGACTCACATATATCACAAGGCCGATCGCGACGAGAACGGGGTTTTCGGCCCGGATTGTGACTGGAGCTGGGTTCTACAGACACGTGAGCGGAGGACATTGCGCAGTATGTACCTTGGAAGTTGTCGGCCATGATTGCTAGGTTGTGAATGAGTTAGCAAAGAGAGAAGGAAGAAGAGACGGCCGCGGCCAATTAATGAATTATTGGCACGATAAGGCAGGGTTTGTTGGGTCAGGTGACCTCGCCTCTACCGCCGGCGAGCTTACAAAAGTTGATAACCTGCGACAGTCGAAGAGTGAGAGAAGCAGCCCGTCCCCAATATGTCAGTTTCCAATCTACTGGAAGCGTTTGCTCATCGGAGGTCCCACTACTTGGTGAGCTGTGACACCACACAATCAATGTACCAAAGCTGAGCTCAAGCCATAAAAATCCCATCAAGATCGGGCCGAAATGTCCCATCCGGCACGGGGAGCTCGAGGACGCCGTCTACTCCGCGCTTCGGAATACACCGTCTATGTTCAATATGCAGTCGACACGAGTGATCATCCTGTACGATGAGCATCACAGAGCCCTGTGGGACCTGTGTGAGGCAAGTCTTGCACCAGAGAAGCGGGCAATGAGACCTAATGTCGCTTTTGAGCACTTTCCGTGAGTCGTTTGGCTCGAGTGGCAGAAGTGTGACGGTAGCCTGACTGTCATGAGACAGTATCGTCCAAGAGAAGCTTGACACCCTGAAAGGCGGATACGGCACGATCTTGTTCTTTGAAGATCAGGAGGGTAGGTGATATACTAGTTTCTCACTAACAGACAGCGGTCCAAGCTTGCGCGGAGCGATATCCGGCGTACAAACCAAGCTTTCCTACGTGGTCGCTGCAATCATCTGCCATTGCGCAATATGCTAGTGAGTAGCTCTTTGCTCAAAACAAGTGCCGAAGCTGATGCATCAGAAGTCTGGTTGGCTTTGGACGCGGCAGGTCTCGGTCTCACACTGCAGCACTACTTCCCGTCAATGGAGGCTATCAGAGAGAAGTGGGGGGTCCCCGATACCTGGACAATGACGGGCCAGATGCCCTTTGGGGTGGTAACGGGCCCTCCTGTTGAAAAAAGCTTCAGGTACAGAATTGAAGTGATGACCGTCTTTGGATGATAGGAATGTTATGTGATTCTTATCTGCCGCTGTCTGCCACATTATTTTTGCCTATCTGTTGACCCGATCTGAGATCTCACGCCCGGATGTCCGAGTGCCATATAACTCGACGTTTCCACGCACTCTTGTCTCGCCTTTGAATACATACGGTCACAGTCGGATGTGTGCTCACAGAGTTGATACTACGCAGCATGCATTCACAGCCTCCCCCGGGGTTACCCTCAACGGCTGGCCGGTGAATTGGCCGCATCCTTGACTGCTCGCCGCTGTGCAACACGCATCAGGGAAATGGGGCGTGAGAAGGCGTAGAACTAGATAAGACGAATTATCAAGCCGGCGATGCCCCCATCAGTGTAATACAGTGCTCATTTACAGCCAGCAAGCTACCTGTATTCCAGAAAACATGGCTCCACGAAACATCAAGTAAGCAGAACTGCTGATTGCTTTCAAAAAGACAAGGATTCTGACCCCCCCAGCAGGCCTGGCGTGTACGCTCCTGTTCTTACGTTCTTCAAGGGTGGGAGTCAGGAGCTGGATATTGAGACATTCAAGAATCATGTCGTGTACATGGGAGAAAGAGGGGTTGGACCGGTGGTCTGTGGATCGATGGGAGAAGCGCCGATGCTGAATGAAGAGGAGAGGTTGCAATTGGTCAAAGCGTGAGAGACAACCTCAGGATTGGTCTGGCTTCTTTCAATGAGTACAACCTGACGCATTGTAGCGCTCGCTCCGCTCTGGATGATGCCAACCTGGACCTTCCCCTTATTGTCGGGACCGGTCTAACCTCGAGCAAATGCACCATCGAACTCACTCACAAAGTGGCTGCAGCCGGAGCCGATTGCGTTATCGTTATCCCGTCCGGCTACTACGCTTCACTGATGACTCGAGCTGCTTTGAAGCAGTTCTACGTCGATGTGAGCGGTGCTAGTCCGGTGCCGGTCCTCGGGTACAACTTCCCAAATGCAGCTGGTGGAGTCGATATGGACAGCGAACTTCTGGAGGAGATTGCACGGGAGTGTCCCAACATGTGCGGTGCGAAGTTAACGTGAGTTCGCTGCTTCTGATCGGGCATGACTAATCCTCGGTCATAGATGCTCGCAAATTGGAAAGATTACCAGATTGGCCGGAGCGACTTCCAGTCCCGAGTTCAACAAACTGTACCCTCGAGCATGGCAACAGGATGAAGATCAGCCACCCTTCGTTGTGCTTGGAGGGTAAGCTATGGAGAAAAGACCTAGCTGATGTTTCAGCTTTGTCGACTTCCTGCTACCCTCTCTTTTCGCTCAGGCCCATGGAGCGATCGCAGGGATGGGGAACTTTGCTCCTGTGAGCTTATTGAAATCTTCGCAGCAGGCTCACTGACCTTCAATACAGAGGACGATTCGCAAACTTTACGATCTCGCTCGAGAAGCATTAAAATCTGGCGATCCCGAGATCCTGAAGGAAGCTCAAGAGCTACAGCTCACAGTGTCTCAGGCTGATTATCCAGTAAGTCAGCACTTCTGGTATTGCAGCCATAGCTGATAGAGATCAGTCTTCATGGGTTCACATCCCCGGAGCGAAGCGGCTTCTGGAGGAGCTCCGAGGATATGGCGGTCTTCCTCGCGAACCCCTTCGGCCTGTGCCAGAAGAGGCGTATCAGAAGATGATGGCAAACCCTGCTGTCATGAAGCTTCTTGCTTTGGAGAAGTCGTTGGAAGCCGCGGCGACCAAGGTCAATGGCACAACGAAGCTGGTCAACGGCTCGGCATCTCCTGTCCAGTCGACCATTAGGTGAGTCACAGTAGTGTTATAGCACTGACAGCCAGCCCTGTCGACCAAAGTACCGTTGTGACTCGGCCCCTCCTATCATCCGAACAGCTCGACAACGTTTTGGCACAGTCTCAAGCTGCATTCGAATCTTACAAGACTACCTCTCTCGACGAGCGAATTGCCATTGCAGAAAGATTCTTGGATCTATTTGCGAAAGAGAAAAGTCGACTCAGCGAAGATCTGTGCCTGCAGATCGGACGTCCGCTTGCTCACTGCGATGTTGAAGTGGATGGTACTATTGCTCGGGGAAAACACATGATCTCCATTGCTCGAGCTTGTCTCGCTGATGTCGAGAATCCTGTGAGTAGTAATATTGGGGGAATGGGGTCAGGCCCACTAACGCTTGTCTGAGTAGGAGACCGACACCGCTGATCATCGGCGATTCATCAAACGAGTTCCGGTTGGACCAGTCCTCGTCATCTCGCCATGGAATTACCCCTGGTTCTGTCAGATCAACGCGGTCCTGCCCGCCCTGCTCGCTGGTAACTCAGTGTTGCTGAAGCCTTCACCTCAGACACCTCTATGTGGTGAACACTTTGCAGAATTTTACGCGAAAGCGGGTCTTCCCGACAATGTGTTGCAGGTCTTGCACATCACTCCTGATTTGGCTGAGCGGGCAATCAAGGATCCCCGGACCCAGTTTATCATGTTCACAGGCTCTGTGGCAGGCGGGCATGCAGTCGTCAAGGCTGCCTCCGATAGCTTCAAAGCTGTCGGTGTTGAGCTCGGCGGAAAGGATCCAGCCTATGTTCGAGCAGACGCGGATCTGGCAAAATCTGTCCCTGCATTGGTCGACGGGGTGTTCTTCAATGCGGGTCAAAGTTGCTGCAGCGTTGAGGTGTGTCTCTACAGTACTGGATGTCATGAACTCGTACTAACAGGAAGTGCAGCGAATCTATGTGGATGAGAAAGTATACGACGCATTTGTGGAGAAATTCGTAGAGCAGGTCAAGAAATTGAAATTGGGAGACCCCAAGGATAGTTCAACTACTTTGGGCCCTGTGGTCTCGAAGCGCTCAGCCACTGCCATCAGGAAGCAGGTTGCAGATGCCAGTGAGTGTCTATCACCACTCCATTTCAAAGCGCGCTGATGCCCTGCACAGAGGCTGCCGGTGCTCGACTTATGATCCCCGACGAGCTGTTCACTCAAGCTAGCCTCGAAACCAACTTTGTTGCTCCTCAAGTCCTAGTGGATGTTGACCACACCATGGACATTATGACCGCAGAGACCTTCGGCCCAGTAGTTGGAATCATGAAGGTTCGTCCCAATTGCCCGTTGAAATATCAGAATGCAAGCTCACGCTCTATAAACTCCAGGTCTTTTCTGACGCCGAAGCTATCGCCTTGATGAACGACTCACCCTACGGCCTGACAGCCTCCGTATGGAGTGATGCAGACAAATCCATGGACACATTCAAAGGTATCGTGGACAAGCTAGAAACGGGTACAGTCTACCTCAACAATGCCGACAACCTCGATCCAGCACTCGCATGGTCCGGGGTCAAGGATAGTGGGCGAGGAGTCAGTCTGAGCAAATTTGGCTTTGATGCCTATACTCGCACCAAGTCTGTGAATGTTCGGATATTTTGATGATGCATACGAGTGCTGTAGATAGCATGCATCACGTAAAACCCTCCGGGAGCCTCAGATACGATGACCGAGCTAGCGGCTTTATTCAATTACATTACCTTGGGCTCATCAGGCAACAACATGTCTTGAAGATGCCACCGATGACGTTTGATGCCACACTTGGGTGCTAGTCGTTCTTATTCTTGACATCCAAGCCTTTTCTATCCATATCTCCCACCTGCGTAAGCGTAATCATGCAACTGATGTCGTCATCTCCACCGCTCTCCTCAAATCTCCCAGTGTCGACTTCCTCTGAAGACCGTCGAGTGTTACAGAAGGAGACGATGGCGAAAAGGCGAGCCAAGGCGCGTAACTCCATGTGGCTGATTCCGAATGGTCATTCTCCTAATGTGGACGGCGTCGGTCCATGCGATCAGCATGCTCTAGAGTTAACACAATGGACTCAACGTGGGATATGCGTTCCAGTTCCAGAGGCTCTTTCCAAGTACGCTCAATCGCCATTTGCTCGTCCACGCTCCATCACCATGCGACCATTCGCCCCTCACATTCCTCTGATCCACTTCGTCGATGGTCCCTCGCAAGAATCAGCAGCTCGGCCTAGCCACCTGTCTCCTCCAATTTTACTGCCAGAAACTCTCGATAAATGCGCAACTCTCGACGCTTATATGAAGAGTTTTGAAGCACCCGCCTTTTTCGATGAATGGTTGAAATTAGACGAAACTGTTCTGCATTGGCAGCCATACGTGGACACCCCTATCGCTCCGTTTCAGACACCTGGCAGTACACGAGTCTCAAGTCTGTCTAGTGGGCCTATCATCGATCACCAGGCAGAACTGGCGAGGAGAAAAGCCAAAGCAGATCTGTGGGATATCAGAATCTACGGCCTCCTTGATCCCGCTTATGGGACTGAGCCAGTCATTGGTTAGTGGGTGACGAGTCGCAGAAGTAGGATTAGAGGATGCTTAGCCATCCTTTAGGTTTTCACGTTTGGCCCGGCGTTGTCTACTCGCAGCGCGACATATACACATTTGTGTATTTACTTCTTGACAAAACAAAGCGGAAAGGGCCGTTCAGTCTGCGTGTTAGAGGTTCTGAAGGTGATGCTGGGGAGACATTGCACTGGAAAAGCACGACATCTGTTGACAAAGGAGATTATGACTTTATTGGACCAGGTGAGGTGATTTTTTCCCGCGTGCCACCTCAGTCCATATCATCCAATGCTTCTTGTTCACCATTAATCTCGTAAAAGCTGAAACCGATTAGACGGCTCTTCAAATCACTTAACCTATCGACAGCCTGTTTGCCGAGGTGTTTGGGGGGAATCTGCCATGAGACAGTTTGCTTTGAAGGTGAGCAATCGCATGTGGCCCGGTTGTGGCTCAGTCTGCCATACGAGCATGCTATATCACAGCTCTGACACTTCGCATTGCAGACGGATGGATCGAGAACAACTCCTCAGGGATCGGTTCTGGGCACGGAATTCCTGTCATCCGGGGGTGCGCAGATACCGGAATTTGGGAAGGTATGTACCCCGGGCGACTCTTGGACTGAAATCGCAGTGGAGATACCAGGAAATCGTCAAAGCGAGGGACGGGTTCAAATGCCTCTTTTGTCAAAAACCCACTCGTCCGGACGACTACAAGTCTGCACGTATTTACCGGAAGGCATTTGTCAATAAGGTGTTCACTCAGATCAGGCAGGACGCTCAGACAACACTTTGCATCAGATGTTTCACTTTCGTCACATTCTCGACCCGGGAGCTTTCGCTCCAGCCACGTTCATGACTGCCTCTAGGAGATTGCGAGAACGCCCTGACGATGATTTTATCGTTGGATTGAACCACTATCTCGATCAGCATCCTGCGAACCAGCTGTACCTTTGCGCTCCGTGTGAGCATGCGTTTGATCGCTTGTGGCGCGCTGTCAACGTCTTTACCTCACCGCCTCGTTTAATGATCGTCGAGCCAAACCGAGATTACGCTTCAGAAGAAGGCACCCGGCTAGAGGGGGCACTGCTCACTGATCGCTTTGCTGATATCGAACCTGGTAAAGATCCATTTTACGATGCCCTTCGAACGATATTCCCAAGTCGCGGTCTTCTATCTCTTCATATGGTAGCAGCTTTGCTCGATTCTTCGACCTTACCACCTCCAAGATTGCTGGACAATACAGCGGTAATCAAGTCAAAATCGGCAGCGACGGAAAGCACCTATGATGAACAGCCCCTTTCAGAGGTATCGGGAGTGGGAGTCATGGAGCCAGATCAGTTCAGTGTTTAGGGTCTAGTCGAGGAGGGTTTGTATATGGGATAGGATGTGATGCACTGTTCAATTCGCCGCGAACAACCACGTAGAAAGAAAAAATATTGGAAGACAGCAACATAGCACCGAGGTGGCTGTTCCCTGATCATAAGAACTGCACTACTCATAGACGACCTAGCCTGTCCTAAGCTCAGGTAGGATGACCCTGTACCAGCCTGTACCAGACTCGACACCATGCATGTCAAATCAGATCATCACACTCTGAGATTGGCCTGACAAGTGCCATTTCCGGACAGCCTTGTAGGCTTCCAGAGTGATGTACGAACCCTTGAGACGGAAATTCTTTTTCAGTCGATGATAACGCTTTCGGCAGTACTGGACACTACCTGATCGGAGCAACTTTAGTAACTGCTTGACGGCGATCGACGTAGCCTATTGACACTTGGGCTTTGAGTTTAAGGCCTGGGGCTGCGTCTAGATCCAAGAGAAGCAGGTATTGCAGATCGATGGACAACGATGGAAGAGGATATGAAGCTTTCAATGATGGGAGCATGAAATGCAGAGAGAAAGATAGTAGATGCGCGAACGCCAAACAGTAGAAGGATGTCATTCAACGCTATTCGTTCGGACATTCGAGTGACGAAAAGGCAATGCTCATACAGCCTGTTTTTAATAGTGTACTCATGAGTACTTGTTCGGCAGACCAGCTCGAATAAGATGGACAGAAAGAGAATGCATATGGTTGAGGAGGTATACGAAGCGATAAATGTAAACAAGAACGAGATGAGAGTAATCAAGAACGAGATGAAAGAGAACAAGAACGAGATGAAAGTAATCAAGAACGAGATGAAAGTAATCAAGAACGAGATGAAAGTGAACAAGAACGAGACGAAAGTAATCAAGAAAGAAGATCAAGGTTTGCCCTGTTCGAAGGCAGCCACAAGCCCGATATGCGTTAAGACTAACGATCTCTCGGAGTAGTCTTACACATCTTGCAAGTCATATATTGGATCTGGATACATAGATATATGCTCGACAGACCAATCTGGCATCGATAGGGACCAGAAAATAAACAGGGGACATCGAGGAAGAGGAAGCGAGAAAGGGAAATAATAGTGATAGAAAAGTCACGGCTGAGAGAGAAAGGCGCGATCGAAGATAGCACAGGATCGACTGGAGATAAGAGCCCATTCGAGACTAGAAATTTCAGGGACAATCGGGAAAACAAAGCAGGGAGAGGGAATCAGTTGGCCGCAAAAAGACGAGACATAGGGAAATTCAAAGACGGGAATATATTGGCTATTGTCATGCGACCGCGGATTCTACGTAGCTGAGGTCTTGGCCGCTGGAGCTAGTTGAAAGGCCGCCGAAATGTTGTGGTAGCATGTCATCATGTCAAGGACCTGTCCTGCCTCCTCAGACTCAGCCTCAGCTTCTCACAGGTGGATGGTATCACCACCACCATGAGTATACAGAAAGCATCTGGGTCCACGCCCAAATTTAGAATAGCTCAAGTGGCTCTGGCAATAAGTGTTCTGCTCGCTGCAGTAGGGTTATCAGGAGTTGGACCTCGACTTAGCGATCTTCCCTCCGTTTTCAAATTCTTTCCCCAGTCCAATGTCACTCTTCATACGCATGACCATCATCATCAACATCACCATGCAGCGGTAGCCCCATCGCCTGTCAGCTGTCCCATACAGCCGCCAGCTCTGGATACAGGCTTGGACTGGGTAAGTCTGACTTATCCGCTCTTGCTGACAAGGGGGAAAGTATACAGTCGATGATGCGGAATACCGAAAAGTTGGCTACGAGAGACTGGCGGGAGCTATCAGAATTGTAGGTCAAGCTTCGGCCATGGAGACACTTCTGGGGCAAAATATGCTCATCGGACAAATGCTTGTAGAGAACGGAGACTTTCGATGATATGCCCTACAACGCTTCTAGCTCGAGGTTCGATGTCTTCTACGAGCTCGAAACATATCTTCGAAAGACTTTCCCTCTCTTGTGAGTCAGCTGCTTCGACGGTCTGCCATTATACAATCTGATAGAGATGTGAGAAAGTCATAAAACCATGAACTTTGAACGGGTCAACGTCCATGGACTATTGTTCACTTGGGCAGGTACCGATCCGAGTCTGAAACCCATTGTACGTGCAACTAAGAAATCATTTTTGAGAGACCCGCTGATTGTTTCTTGCTCAGCTGCTCATGTCGCATCAAGATGTCGTTCCTGCTAATCCGTCGACATTGCATTTGTGGACACATCCGCCTTTCGATGCCCATATAGACGACGAGGGGTGGATCTGGGGACGAGGAACCACTGATATGAAATCGACGGTATGTTTGTAGCCTTAGTTGGCATTTGGTATCTTCCGAACTGAGAAGGATCTGTCGCCCAGCTTATCGCTATCTTGTCCGCTACCGAGCGTTTGCTGGAGCAGGGATTCCGTCCAGAGAGGTTAGTTTCCAGATTCAACACTTCCATGGACGCTGACATTTTCACAGATCGGTGGTTTACGCTTTCGTAGGTATCAAGTCAGAGGGTGACACTGACGCCGGAATAGGGATTTGACGAAGAGATTGGGGGAGAAAGGGGTGCCCAGCATCTCGCCGCAGCTATTTCAAAACGTTATGGTCCCGATGGGATCGCCATAGTTGTCGACGAGGGATTCACAGGCGTCGACGTCGAGTTCAACCAGTCGTTTGCACGCGTCGGCATAGCGGAGAAAGGATGTTTTACCATCGATATCTCTGTCTCTGTGCCCGGTGGTCACTCGTCGGTCCCCCCTCGACACACTGGCATTGGGATTCTCAGTCGTCTCATAGTCGAGCTCGAAGCTAATCCAGCAGTACTGGGCTTACAGACGAAGAATCCCTTGCTTGGGTATTTGGAATGTGCGGCTGAGTATGGGCAAATGGAGAGCGGATTGAAGGAGATGATTAGGGATGAGAATCGGTGGGAAGAGTTGGTTCAGCTGTTGAAAGATGATAGGACCTTGGCTGCTTTCATGGGAACCACTCAGGTGGGTTCATATAGGCTGTAACGGAGCTGATTGAGATAGGCTGTAGACGTCCTCTCTGCCGGGGTCAAGTACAATGCTCTGCCCGAGGTGAGTGGATCATAGCCGATACAATACAATTAAGCTTTGTTGACATCCATGCCAGCTTGCAACAACAACAATAAACTACCGGTGAGTTCCCTTGACATGTCAATTCAGCTCATCGCTGACCACTTCGGCTCTCTAGAATTGATTTCTTCGAGTCCTCGGCGATTGTCGTGCAAAGACTCACTAATATCCTTGCCCCACTTGTCGAATCTTTCAACCTGACATTCTCAGTCATGGGTTCGCATGCGGACGTACAGACGAACGTTGTCACACTGGAGCTGTTCAACCGTATCATCGAACCGGCACCCATCAGTCCGACCGCCGGTCCGAGCTTTGACCTGATGGGAGGAACCATCAAGACACTCTTCCCAGGCACCATCATTGCGCCCTCGGGAATGATTGCATTCACCGACACCCAATGTACGTGGACCAATTAATACACTGGTTGGTGTCATCTCTCTCGATGCTGACGACAGTTCAAGGGTATTGGGACTTGTCTCCGCATATCTTCCGATTCGTTCCTGCTTCTTTGACACAGGTGAAAAACTACCATACAGTAGACGAGAGGATTCACATCGATGCTCATCTGTCCACTGCTCGATTCTTCTACAAATTCCTCCAAAATTCCATAGGATGGACATCGGAGTGAGAGGTCATTACTAGAGATATGCATATCATGGATGACATTTGTAGCTGTGAATTTCTATATGATCAAGCCTTTCCTTTCTTCTGTTGAGCCTTCCAAGCTTGAAGCGCGGACACACTACTAGCCACAAGACTTTCGGCTTGTCTCGGTGTATCCTCCGTGTACACCCCCTCCGCACCGGAGAGGTTAATCGCACCTTCCACAACCCCGTCTTCGTTAATCAGGGGCAGAGACAGCTGGCTATGACACCCAATAGAGAAAGCGTCTGCGAAGTCGCTAAAGGTAGCTCGGTAGCCCGCTCGATCGATACTGAAGTGTGGTTCCTTTCGGATGATCACCGTTTGAGGCCAAGGAGCGTCCGGGAGCATCTTCTTAGAACCACCGACGGGATAGACAGACTATCGTCAGCAAGCTCAAGAGAGTCTAGACATACTTGATCACTAGAGTAGATTCTTGTGAGGGTTTCATCTTGTGGGTCCCATGATAGAACCGTGAGGAGAACGTAGGTAATAGTCTAATGCAGCATGGTAAGGTTACGTGAGGTTACGTCGCGCTGCCCGAGTTTGGCTTACCTTCTGAGCGACCTCCGCAATGGGTTCAAACTCCGGTGCGTTCGTTCCGGGAACATCAGGACGTGTCACAACTGTTGGGGGAGCCTCCATCTTGCTTCGAGAAAAGTGGGTGTCAGGAGACACAAGTCGAGATGCCCGGCTACTACGACATCTACAACTTTCGGAATATTCGGCTTACAGGACCAGCGGCGTCGGCCCTTATCTCTATCAGTCCTGATTCTTGGCCGCCGCGCGTTGAGCAACGCCGCTTACGCTATGCCTGCTCTCCCACGACTTGCTCTTTGAGCCGTTCCACAAGCCGTTCTGCTCTTGCGTGGGAGTAGGCGGCCAAGCAATCAAATAGGTTCAGGCGAATGGTCATGCGCAACGAGCTAGCTGAAGTCGTCGATCGAGCTTGGTTTAAAATAAAAATAGAGGACCAATGTCTAGAACAGCTGTTCCCCCAACGACCGGATCCTCCCATCCACCCACGCTTCGCGACATTCTTGATTCAACCTTCATCTCCTTGTAGATCAAATTTAAACAGAAGATGACCTCTCTTCCACCCGTCGGAGGTATGTCTCAGGAGACTGAGACAGACGCCGTTGCCTATCACCAAACTCATGATGTGGAGCAGCCACCGATCAAAAGAAGTTTCATGGGAAAACTCAGCAGATTCGTATGGGACACTGATAACAAGACCGAGGAAGAGAGATTGATGGTCCAACGGGTCGATATAGGGCTGTACGTCTCCATGTTTCAGGGTTGTGGCAAAATAATGTAGTATTGGGGCTGATGGCTTATACAATACTGTATAGCATGACCTACGGATGTCTCATGTACTTCACCAAATATCTGAATCAAGCCAACATCGCCAATGCCTGTAAGCTCGACGTTTTTTTTCTCTCGTCGCGAAGACGAACTGACATGTACAAAGATGCATCGGGCATGCAGGAAGCGTTACACTTTCAAGGCAACCAGTACAACGTGGTGAACACGATGTTTGTCGGTAGGTCTTCCTCGAGACTACCAAGACAATTGCTGATCCCCATCAGTCGGCTATCTTATTGGCCAACTCCCTGGTCCTCTTTTGGTAGGTCACAAAACGGAAACCTGGTCCTGACACCCTCAAGATGATCAAAGTATCTCCCGCCATTTGGCTTCCGGCTTGTGAGATCACCTGGTCGGTTTTGGTCCTCTGCTGTGCAGCCGCCAAGAATGTTGAGACGATCTATGCCTTGAGGTTAGTAATCTATGCTTACGGGAGCTGATGTACAGGTTCCTGATCGGTGTCGCTGAGTCTACGGCATATCCAGGGATGATCTGGTTGTTGAGCAGCTGGTATACCCCCTCTGGTGAGTCAGAGATCCGGAAGGCAAGGATTCAGCTGACAACCCTGCATAGAGATGGGAAAGGTGGGCTCTCCTCTTTGAAGACAGCAATATATATCTGATGGCAAACCAGCGTGCAGTCATCTTCATCAACTCGTCCAGTGTCGGGACGATGTTCTCTGGCTACCTTCAAGCAGCGGTGCTAGGACTAGACGGCCGTGGTGGTCTCAAAGGCTACCAAGTAAGTCATCCGTTCAACTAGCCGCCTCGCCGCTGATCAAACAACAGTGGCTATTCATCGTCGACGGCTGTCTGAGTGAGTCCATAGGCTCAGCTTCATCTCATCCAGCTCGCTGAACCAAGGGCCTTTAGGTATCGCTATCGCTTGCTTGGGTTTCTTCATGATCCCCAACTTGCCTAACAGCCCTAACCCCCGAGCTCGCTGGTGGTTAAGAGAGAAGGACGTGATCATGGCTCGTGACCGCATGACCAAACTCTCGCGAAAGGGTACGACGGGTCTCTCTATCGCCAAGTTCAAGAAAGCGTTTTCGAATTGGGTGCCCTGGGTCTTCCTCATCCCCTACATTGTACGTCCAGCTTAGCCATATCTTGTCATTTCCGAAATGGGAGATCAGGGGGCTCACTCCTATAATCACAGTTGTACGGCCAAGAGCTATACTCGTACGCATACATGAACTTATGGCTCAAAGCTGCCGGCTACTCTACTGCTGTGAGTCCCAGTCGCGTTTCGACAGACTGCAATAAAACAACTGACATTGCTGAAGAATATCAACCTAATTCCCACGGCTGGGAACGGGATTGCCATCGGTTCCGGCCTGCTCATGGCATGGGTATCTGACGCCCTTCGAAATCGCGGTGCGATCATCATAGCGAGTAACGCAGTCTGCATGGTTGGCTGTATCATTCTCTCTGTCTGGCCTGCTAGCACCGGTGCCAAGTTAGCTGGTAAGTTGGTCTACCGCCTTGAGATTGGGTGCAGAAGTTGATTTATTTGATACAGGCTTCTTCTTGAATTTCACCGTGGTGTCGAACGGTGCTATTACCCTGGTGAGTGAGCTTCAGGAGTGACAGTACGTCAAGGAGCCTGACGATAGTCTAGACCTGGATTGGAGAGCTGCTAAGTGAAGATGCGGACATAAGAGCCATCGTCATCGGATTCATCAGTACAGTAGGTTTTTCATCTCCACACCAAGAATGCGCTGACCAACTCTCTCTCTCTCAGTCTATCTATGGTAAGCCCAAGCTCACGCCCTTCTCTTCCGACAAGCTCGCAAATCATATCTAACAATGTTCTGATCTAGTGTTCTCGGCCTGGGTGCCCAATCTCGTCTTCCCAGCATCTCTCGCGCCAAACTACCCAATCGGCTACAAATTCCTCGTTGCATGCTCGTAAGTATCCCTCTATACCGGCGTGAGGAAGAGTTAACATGTCCCGATAGGATTGTCGCAAATATCTTCATCGCTCTCGCAATGTTCTTGGCGAAAAGGTACCCCCCTGGCGGGAAGATTGTTGACGAGTCAGTCCAGGAGGTTACGCTGGAGAACTATAACGAGAAGGATGTTGAGGGTAAATACTAGATGGGCGGGGTTTCTGTCTTGAGGTGTTGTTTTAGCGGAGGGTATGTGGATAGCAAAAAAAGGGAGAATGGGAAATTGAGGTGGGGGTTGTACTTTGCTCTTATGACTAGAAATAAGGTTACACTTAGATAGATTTCTCGCTATGCCTTGGCATCGATATTGTTCATGAATTTGGACCGCGACGTTCGGCGACATTTGTTCACTAAAGCAGTCATCTCCCCTGATTCCAGATAAAACATTGATGCCACGCTGTACGGCCGTACATCACTTGGACGGTTCGACGTGAACATGCCACAATGTAAGAGAAAGGTGCATGTGCCAATAAAAATATGAGAAGCCTAATAATCAGACGAAAACGAAGCCCTTTAAAGAGGGAGGGACAAAATGCCCAAGAGCGAGACAGAAAAATCGAATGAATGAATGATGAGAGTTTCCCAAAGCGACTGTCTACTGTAAATGCTTGATAGCCGATAGCCCACCAAATGATACAACCTACGCGCCTCTCCCTCTACCTCGAAACCCACCTCTCAGCCCTCTACCCGACCCAAAGAATCCTCCGCCCCTATCGCCAAAACCCCTGAATCCACCTCTAGGAGCTCCTAGGAACCGACTGGGCCCTGTAGGAGTGCCGACATCCCCTGGACGCGCGCTTAAGTTTCCCGCTGGAGAAAGAGGGATGCCCACGGGGGATGGAGTCGTAGTCGTAGATCCCCAGGAGGATCTTGGACCCGTCGGAGGGACTTTTGGACCCGTCGGCGGAGGCTTCGTGAAGCTTGCACTGGGAGCTGAAGGAGTCGCTTGATGCGGTGGTGGATCCCTGGCGCTTAATACTGGGGGTAAAGTGGAGGATCCTGAAACTGATCGAGGGCGGGTTGAGAAACTCGGAGACTGAGGTTGAACAACCGGTTGTGCGGCTTGTAAGGAGGATCCAGCCGTGGGATTCGAGATCAGAGTCAGACCAGGGATGCCCGATGATCCAGGAGTCTGTGGTTGGCCAGGAACGGCTACCGTTGGACGGGGAACATAAGCCGCCAGAGCTGGGGTAACGATCGAAGGGGTTGGTGGTCCAGAAGCTGGTAATGCATCTGACATCCCACTCGAAGGGAACTCGAGCGAAGGTTGGCGAGGGACATAACTCCCGCTGAGACTAGCTATGGCCCCAGAAGGACGGGGGACATATGCGGACTGAGGAGGAAAGTATTCACCGTTCCCTCCGATCCCTGAACGAGGCGTGTAGCTGGCACTGGGCGTTGGTAATGGACGGGGCGATTCGAAAATCTCGCCGGCAGCTCCTACAACAGCTCCAGGAGTAGATGGCAATATCCCGGATGAAAGAGGGAAAGCGATCGAAGGCGCTGGACCAGGAGTGGACGGTGGGACTCGCTCTGTCGACCTCGATGTTGGGAGGTGCTCAAAGAGGTTAAGCGTTTTCGACGACTTGGGGGACGTAGTGATCACATCCAGTTCACTCTTGACTGCCGCCACGGCCGCCTCGATCGGGGTGACGTTGGACGCCACCGACTCGGACTCGTTGCCAGATCCACGAGGGCTTGGTCCAGCAGGGACCGAGCCAGACTCCTTTCGCAGTTTCATCCATTCCGTCAAGGAGACTTTCTTCGGTGGTGGAGGCGTGGGCTCTCTCGGAGGAGGTGGAGGTGTAGGCTCCCGAGGCGGAGTGATATCCCTGGACACTACTGGCGAAGGCTCGATTTCAGGTTTGACCTCCTCATTGGGTTGTGACGGGAGGTCAACACCAGGCACAACAGTCTGTTCTAGAATAGCCGTCCGAAGGTCGGTATTACCCAAACCCTCTCGAGATCGAGGTTTCGGCGAGGGGACAGCTCCAAGACCAGTCGATGTAGAGATAGAAGTCGTTGTCGAGGTCGAACGAGGAGGTCTAGCAGGATCATCGATATCCAGCCCCTCATCCTCCGAGGCGGAAGACGAAACGACCCTTGTCTTCCTTCCTCTCCGCACCGGGGTGGATTTGGAGTTCACAGACGAGGAAGACGAGGCCTTGCTGTTTCTCGGAACCTTGCGATTGTCGGATGATATTGGCGATTCTTTCTTTCCGGCCTTGTTGCTCGACAACTGTCCATCTTTTCCGGACCTTCCCTCGGGCTTGACCAATCGTTCCTGCTTGATCTTTTTCTCCTTGACCATACCCTTCTCCTTGCTACCGTCCTCCAGACTGAACAAGTCTAAATTCCCAGATGCCTTGATTTCCACCCTTCGACTCTCGTTCACTGGGGACAACACCCTCCGAGCTCTTCTGAACCCTTTGGGCTTCGGCGCATCGTCCTCGCTCCCACTGGCCCGGTGTACCTGAACCCGTACATCGTCCTCGACAGATTCATCCCCCGATCCACTATCCGAGAACTGTGATTTCGGGACCGTGACGGTGGTCGCATCGGACAGACCGTCGTCATCGTCATCGTCCTCATTGGCTGATCGTCGAGCTCGAGCAGATATCCCAGCCGATGAAAGTGATGAAGAAGAATTGTCCCTATCCGATGCGGGTTTCGGCGAAAGGAAAACAGATTCGGAGACGGAAGGCTGCATATTGACGTCCTCCTCGTCGATGAACCGGCTGATTCCTAGCGCTGGCGATTGCTTAACGTCCAGAGAAAGTTGATCGGTGCCCTGTCGAGAATCTACGGGATTCTCCTTGTCGACATCCATCGTATCATCGCCCTCAGCCTCGTCTTCTTCCTCGTGCTCACCAGACTCTGAACGGGAAGAAAACCTTCCCCGAGCGAGAGCCACAGCAAAGCCATCAGTCCCCATCCACCGTTTCACCGCCTCTACCTCCATCTCCCTACGTCTCCAACCACGAATAGCCCCGACCAGTTCACCCAGATCCGCTTTCTTGCCTTTCTTCCCGCCTGCTCCGCCATGACCAGTACTCCGATGATTGCCGGGAAGGTTGAGAAAACCTTTCCCTTCGACCAAACGGCATAGTTGAGACACGGCGCAATTAGCTGGGACGACGCATGCGCAAGACGAGAAAGTTCCAAAGATATGGGTCAAGACTGAACCGGCCTTGTCGACGATCGTCTCCACCATCTCACTTGGCAGACCACTAGGAAGCCCACCGGCTTCAACCATTGGTTTGACGTAGTGTATGAGATGCTGATCATCCCATTCCCAGCCCAATACGATCTCCTCCTTCTTCCCGATATCCCTGGAAGCGAAGATCCCGAAACGAAGTTTTGGTGAATCGTTTTCGGTCTTTCGATAGAGGAGCGGACGAAGTACAACATTGGGATGACACCCACTCCGGATGAATCTGAGGTTACATCCATATCCTCTAGCGTCCACCATGAGATTCACAGGTGGCCCAACTGATCTCACGAAAGGTTTGGGCATGCCTAGTCCAGAATACTGGTTGATTGGATCTCGACGATATGTTTCTGAATCGAGGACTTCTCCACGGTAATCGCCCAAAAACCCTCCATGCGGAATGGGCTCATCAGCAAATACCCCATACAACGCAGGTCGAGAGTAAATTCCCGATGTCGACGTCGAAGAGGATTGTTCCACATAATTGAGAGGTAGAAAGCATCCGGAATCCTTGATAGATTTAATGGAAGTTGGTGAAGCTAGAGTATTCAGGTCTGGGCCGGAAAGGAAGACAGGGGGGATTGGAGGCGCGAGAGTCGAAAAGTCTGGAGGTGGGAACAGATCTTCAGGTGACAGGCGGATGAGACCAGGTTCGGTAGGTGAGGGTAATCCAGATTCGTCGTGCACAGTTCTGCGACGTTTAGTTGCCGTCTCCCTCGCAATACCGTCTTCGTCCTCGACAACCCATTCCTTGTAGAAGCCGTACATGATCTTGCGAGCAGCCATCCCCCGGACAACGTTTTCTTTGATAGGTGTAAACTCGAGTTCCCAAGGGTCGATGCGGAAATAGTCATCATTGACTTCGGGCGAAGGAAGGGTCGTCATGGCTGGGGGATGAGGCTCTTTGAATGCTGGTACAGGAGGAGCCTGATTCGTGTCGGTGGTTTTCGTTCGAGGGCGTGATCCAGGTCCTCCACCTCTCCGTTTAGGTTTGAGAGGGGGAGGTGCCATTCTGGCTGGACTAGCATCCTTGACCAGCGGGTCTTCTCTCTCCTCGCCATCTACTACACTTTCTGTTCGTCCCCGTTTTCCTTTCCCCTTTCCTTTCCCACCTTTGCCGTCCACTCCTTCCTCGAGCGCACTGCCAGTTTCCGCAGCGAGCGCTCGCCTGGTATCAAACTCTACCCTAGCCTGCAGTTGGCGAGCTCGAGCACCCACCGCGTCATACGGTCTGGGATCGCAGAGCTCACATAGGTAGGTATCCGGTGCGGTTGTCTCGTCCAAATACCCAAAGCACATTCCGTGCTCCCATGCCCCACATCCTTCGCACTGAATGGTGAAACCGTCATCGTCCGTGATACCGCAGATGCATCGGATGATCCCGTTGTCCTCCCCAAGATAATGAGGTGGACGGTCGATAGGATCTGACGGTGATTCATGTGACGCTCGTCGCGAAGACGGCCCAGCAAGGGCGTTTCGTTTCCGCTTCTGTTTGGGTTTGGCAGCGGGCTCGGTATCGGGACCGCCGGACAGAAGGTGAGAAAGAGAAGAAGAAGCAATAACCGATGGAGCGGGGTACGTCGATTGGTCGTCAGATGGAGGAGGGGTGGAATCAGGCATGTACGTTGTACTCTCGCGGGCGACTACGTGACCGAGGATCGAAGTAGGTGAAGACGGTCCAGACTCGACGGCTGAGAAATTCAGCAAGAGCTTCTCAGCTTCAACAGAAGCTGCACCAGCGTCTCCTAACAACCGTTCATCTGCGGCGGCGGAGTCGGGAATTGCTGGGTCCTCCATCACGATGTCGTGCGAAACGTCGTCGAGTATCGCCTTCTCGGTAGATGTTTGAGTCGCATCCGTTTCGACCTGGACCTCTGCTGCCAGGCTCTTATCCTCCGCTTCGACAGGTGGAGCAATAGGCGTCTCTGCAGGGACCTCCGTGTCTATTCCCGCCTCCTCCGCTGTATCCTTTTCCTCCACACTTTCCATGACGATGTCGATTGGAGTATCCGAAGCTATCTTCTTCTCTAGTATTGTTGGAGTATCCTCTGCAACTACAGATCTATCGTCTGGTGGGATCCCCACCACCGGTTCCAACATGATCAAGGAAAACTGACAGCTTTAGTCAGCGGGTGAATTCGCGTCGACTATGGGATTGACCTACCCCAGAAAGGGGACGACGTATCAAAGGGGAATTACGACGAGTATGAAAGGTGCTTTGCGAGACTGCCAAGGGGCTTTGAGTCAGTGTGGGAGTGGAGAGGGGCTCGACAACTATGCAGACAATATAAATCACAGGTCAACCATGGGAACGAGCGGAAGTCGGCAGCCGAAGGAGAGACGCGATCTGAGGACGCGGTCAGTGTCCATCCAATCCGTACACAATTTCTTACTAACCACCTCCTCGATGAGCATCAAAAGGCAAGAGGAGAGTGGGGTACTTACGATACTGGACGTTAGAGATGAGGATGAGAGTGTTTTTGATATACGGTATCCACTGAATGAGCCAACCAAGGTCCCTTCAGATTCAAGAGATTCAAGTCGAGTCAGGTGGCAACGTGAAAGTAACTGCTGCTCGGGCTGTTTTGATGATGTTCGAGTATAGATTAGAGCGAAAGGATATATCTTACAAACAAGGAGGGGGGATGGACCGGGGGGAGGATGAAGGAGGAAGGGGAGATGGGGCGACCTCTTGTGAGTATCGTGTGGGTGAGGGGGGGGATAGAGTCGAGAGAGTGAGATGAGAGAGAACACTTTTCTGTTCCTCTTCAAGAGATCCTGAGCAGAGCAGGTGCAACAGCCAAAAGAACTCGAAAATTGAGGAAATCGCCATCCTGAATATTTGCTGGATTTCACTAGTTTTAAACTAAATTGCCGAAAGCGGTAATTATGTCCTGGAATTCTACTGAAATCTGAATTCTACCGAATTTTAGTCTGCCGCGAACTTCCCCCTTGCCAATCTCCTCCAACTCACGCTTGCGTTCTCCAGACACCCAACCTATCTATACTCTCTCCCCATTCCTCTCCCTCTCTCCCTTACCCTACGCCGCTCCTTCGCTCAAAAGTGATCACGGCGACAGACTGGGAGCTCGTGTGTCTCCACCAGACATCTGGACTGTGACGTTTGTATCCCTTACGACGGCACGACTTACCGTACGAGGTTAGAACCGAAATCGAGCACTCCTGTCTCGATTTCTGTCCCATTCGCTCCTCCTTCTACATCTCCCTCTTCATCCTCATAGAGCAGGTCGCCCATCATGTCGGGAGGAAAGCGAGATCTGTCAGAGTTCAACTATGGGGCCATGAGTAGGCTGGTGGTCAACCAGGGTAAGAGTTGTTCCAGTTTCGCACAGTGGCGAGAGGATCTTGCTAACTTGACTTATTCACAGACCGCTCTGTCCGACGTGATAATGAGCCCACCGGTACCGCTGAGTCTTTGGTCGGTCGTATCTCAGTGAAGGACATGGGATCGAGAGTCACCCGGGAAGCGCCTAAAGATCTCGAGAAGAAAAAGGCAAAAGCGTTACTCAACTCTGCCGATGCCGTTGAGCGTTCAATCCGTCGGGCCCAGGAAACATCGACAGCGAGATTTGGTGCAGCGGACGTTCTCGAAAGCGTGCAGCAGATGGAGGGACTGCGATATCGTCCCCGAACAGCTGAGACACGCGAGGTCTACGAACTGCTCTTGGGTCTGATACACGGAAGTCTTGGTGATCAGACGCAAGAGGTTGTGCGGAGTGCAACGGATGCTGTTTTAGAGACTCTCAAGTCGGATGATTTGAAGGAGTTCGATAAACGTAAGGACGTTGAGGAGGTTCTAGGTGGACAAGTCCCTGAGGAGATGTGGAATCAGCTCGTGAATCTTGGAAAAAAAATCACTGATTATGGGGAGGAAGAGGAAGCTCCTGCTGGGGACGATAGGGAGCGTGCGGTTGATGCTGAGGGTGTTGCTGTCCTCTTTGAAGATGACGAAGAGGACGAGGATGGGAACGACTTTGAGGTGAAGCAGAGGGATTCAGAGGGCGAGGATGACGAGGATGACGAAGAGGAAGAGGACGATGAGGATGAAGACGCGGCTGATGAGCCGATGGACGAAGATGATGCGTTGATTCTGGGTAAAGAGGCGACAAAAGCGAAGGCCAAGTCAGACAAGGTCTCTCCTCACGAGGTTGACGGTTTCTGGCTGCAACGACTTATCGCAGCCTCCTATCCCGATCCTGTTCAGTCATCTGATTTCACCACCCGAGCTCTCGACCTCCTCGCTTCCGAAGCTGAGCTTCGTGATCTGGAAAATTCCCTAGCTGAGATGTTCGGTTACGAAAACTTCGAGCTGGTTACTACCCTCACCAAAAACCGGGACGTCATTGTTTGGTGTACGAAACTCGCTAGAAGTAACGACGACGAACGACACGATGTAGAGGTTGCGATGCGTGAGAAGGGAGTAGGATGGATTCTTCGTCACCTTCAAGGCGACCGGAAGGAGGCTGCTGAGACCTCGGAGAATGTCTTGTCCAAGAAGGCCACGCTCGCTCCCGGATCCGTCGCCCAGCCTCGACGAGTCATCGATATCGATAGTCTTATCTTCACCGAAGGTGGTCATCTCATGTCTCGAAAGAAAGTCAAGCTTCCCGAAGGATCTTTCAAACGTCAGATGAAAGGGTACGAGGAGATTCACGTTCCGGAACCCAAGAAACGCGAGGTTGTCCCTGGAGAAGCTGTTTCTGTTTCTTCCATGCCTGACTGGACACATCCCGTCTTCGCCAGCGTCAACGCAACCAAGCTCAACACCATTCAATCCAAAGTCTTCCCAATCGCTTTCCAGACCGATGAACCCATGTTGATTTGTGCTCCTACTGGTGCCGGGAAGGTGAGCTCATGCAAGAGATTGGAGCTGACTTGTAGACCAATTGTGCTGCTCTGGCCATGCTTCGCACTATCTCAAAATTCAGAGACGAGTCTGGCTTTATTGATAGAGACTCTTTCAAGATCATCTACGTCTCGCCAATGAAGGCGTTGGTCCAAGAACAGGTCGCAGCCTTCAGTAAACGGTTCGCAGCTCTCGACATCCGAGTAGCGGAGCTCACTGGTGACAGTCAGTTGACTAAACAGCAAATCGCAGAAACACAGATCATCGTGACCACGCCCGAAAAATACGATGTCATCACTCGCAAATCGACTGATACAAGTTATACCAACCTGGTCCGCTTGATCATCGTTGACGAGATCCATTTGCTACACGATGATCGTGGCCCGGTCCTCGAGTCCATCTTGGCTAGAACGATTAGGAAAATGGATCAGACGCATGACGAAGTTCGAGTAATTGGTCTGTCGGCTACTTTGCCAAATTACAAGGATGTGGCTGCATTCCTCCGCGTGGATGTCAAGAAGGGTCTGTTCTACTTTGACGCTTCATACCGTCCTGTCGGTCTGAAACAGCAGTTCATCGGTGTCACCGAGAAGAAGGCTATCAAACGATTCCAAGTCGTCAATGAAGTATGCTACGAAAAGGTTCTCAACCAAGCCGGTAAATCTCAAACAATCGTCTTCGTTCACTCCCGAAAGGAGACCGCGAAGACTGCCAAATTCCTTCGAGATATGGCGATGGAGAAGGAGACTTTGACTCAATTCCTCAATCCCAGTGGAGCGAGTCTGGAGATTCTTCAAGAGGAAGGAAGACAAGCTAAAGATCGCAACCTTGGCGATCTGTTACCTTTCGGTTTCGGTATCCATCATGCCGGTATGACCAAGGAGGACCGAGCGACTGTGGAGGAACTTTTCTTGGAGGGCCATATCCAGGTTCTGGTCTGTACGGCCACTCTTGCCTGGGGTGTCAATCTTCCCGCGCACACTGTCATCATCAAGGGGACTCAGGTGTATAATCCCGAGAAAGGAAAATGGTCGGAATTATCCCCTCAAGATGTCCTTCAGATGCTGGGTAGAGCTGGTCGACCTCAATTCGATACCTACGGAGAAGGTATCATCATCACGAATCATGGCGAGTTGCAGTACTATACGAGTTTGATGAATCAGCAACTTCCGATTGAGAGTCAGTTCGTTTCTAGGATGGTCGATAATCTGAATGCCGAGATTGTGCTGGGTTCTGTGAGGAATAGGGATGAGGGTGTTCAGTGGCTGGGGTACACCTACTTGTGAGTATCTTAGGTCTCTTGAGTGTTTAGCGGAACGTTGGCTGATTAGTTTTCAGATATGTTCGTATGCTTGGCTCTCCTGCTCTCTACAATGTTGGCGCCGATTATCAGGAAGGAGATGCTGCATTGGTCCAGAAGCGTGCCGATCTTATACACAGTGCTGCTGTCCTGCTCGAGAAGGGTGGTCTTATCCGATATGACCGTGCTACAGGGGTCTTCCAGTCAACCGATCTCGGACGAATTGCCTCTCACTACTACGTCACCTACACTTCGATGGCTACCTACAACAAGCATCTTAAACCCAACCTCTCTCTTATCGATCTCTTCCGTGTCTTTGCGTTGTCCAACGAGTTCAAACTCATCCCCGTTCGACAGGAAGAGAAGTTGGAACTCGCGAAACTGTTGGAACGAGTCCCAATCCCTGTCAAAGAAGGTGTCGACGAGCCGATTGCGAAGGTCAACGTTCTGCTGCAGACGTATATCTCTCAACTGAAACTCGGCGGTTTTGATATCGTCACCGACATGGTTTTCGTTCAGCAGTCTGCTGGACGTATCCTCAGAGCAATATTTGAGATATGCCTCAAGAAAGGCTGGGCCGGACCTACTCGAGCTGCTCTCGATTTGTGCAAGATGGTCGAAAGGCGGATGTGGAAGTCAATGTCGCCTCTCCGACAGTTCCCCAGGATTCGAGCTGAGATCATCACGAAGGCTGAACGGAAGGAGTTCCCTTGGCACAGATATTTCGATCTGGACGCTGCTGAACTGGGCGAGTTGATTGGGATGCCCAAGTCGGGTCAACTCATCGAGTCTTTGGTACACAAGTTTCCCCGACTCGATCTCCAGGCTCACGTCTTGCCTCTGACAAGGTCGTTGTTGAAGGTCAACGTCACGATCACTCCAGATTTCGTGTGGGACCATGAAATTCATGGGTCGACTCAGGCTTTCTGGATCCTTGTTGAGGATGTGGATGGGGAGCAGATCCTTTTCCATGATACCTTTATCTTGCGAGAGAGATTTGCTCAAGACGAACACTATGTTACGATCACGGTCCCCATCCATGAACCTGTACCTCCCAACTACTACATCTCGGTCATCTCGGATCGATGGCTTCAATCCGAAACCAGATTACCGATTTCCTTCCAGCATCTCATCCGACCTGAAGCTTTCCCACCTCACACTCAACTGCTAGATCTTCAACCCCTTCCGGTGTCAGCTCTTCACAACAAGGACTTTGAGGCTTTGTATCCCTTTGACTCATTCAACAAAATTCAGACACAGGTCTTCCAGGCTCTGTTCAGCTCTGATGAGAACGTTTTCGTCGGTGCCCCTACTGGAAGTGGTAAGACCATCTGTGCCGAGTTTGCCTTGCTTCGATTGTGGAGTAAGAGGGATCCACCTAGGGCTGTCTGCATCGAGCCGTATCAGGAAATGGTGGATATGAGGGTGACAGAATGGAAGGACAAGTTCGAGTCTCTCAACAAGGAGGTAGTCGCCTTGACTGGGGAATCTACGGCGGATCTTGCTCTGCTTCGAAAAGCCGATATCGTCGTGTGCACTCCCGCCCAATGGGATCTGCTCTCTCGACGGTGGAAGACCCGAAAGGACGTTCAGAACATTGGCCTGCTGATCGCAGACGAGCTGCAGCTCATCGGAGGTGATGTGGGATCGACTTATGAAGCTATCGTCTCTCGAACCCGATTCGTTTCGGCTACGACCAAGATCGCCACAAGGATCGTAGCTTGCAGTGTATCCCTTGCCAATGCTCGAGATTTAGGTGACTGGATCGGTGCACCTTCATCCACCGTCTTCAACTTCTCTCCATCAGCCCGACCACTCCCACTCGAAGTTCACCTACAATCTTTCAACGTCCCTCATTTCCCTTCGCTGATGTTGGCAATGGCTAAACCAGCTTACTTGGCCATGGTCGAGCATTCCGCCGGGAGACCGACGATATGTTTCGTGGCTAGCAGGAAACAGTGTAAATTGACTGCTACGGATATCTTGACGTATTGCTTGGCGGACGAGAATGAGTACAGGTTCTTGAATGTCGATAAGGAGGAGCTGGAGCCGCATCTTGAGAGGCTTCAGGATAAGGAGTTGGCGGAGACGCTCAGATATGGTATTGGGTATTACCATGAGGCGTTAAGCAAGATTGATAAGCGGATCGTAACTGCGTTGTTTGCTGAGGGTGCCATCAAAGTTCTGGTGGCTTCAAAGGTATGTGATAACCTATGGTAATGAATCAGACTTGCTGATAACCGGTTTCAGGACACTGCTTGGTCGCTCCCCGTGACTGCTTATATGGTAATTATTATGGGTGTACAATCCTTCGACGGCCAGGAACATCGTTACGTCGACTACGCCATTGCCGACGTCTTGCAGATGATGGGTCGAGCCTGTCGACCTTCAATTGATACATCCTCGCGATGCGTCTTGATGACTCAGCAAACCCGTAAAGACTTCTTCAAGAAATTCCTCCATGAGGCTCTACCTGTTGAATCCTCCCTACCAAACTACCTGCACGATCACTTTAATGCGGAGATTGTGGCTAAGACCATCGAGAACAAGCAGGATGCCGTGGATTGGTGTACTTGGACTTGGTTTTATCGGAGATTGACTCAGAATCCAGGGGTAGGTCGTAGACCTTCTCTACTATGCTGAGCAATCTTGCTGATGTATTCCTCGCAGTTCTATAATCTGCAAGGAACGACTAGTACTCATGTCGCTGATTATCTGAGTGAGCTGGTCGAGAACACACTGAACGACCTGGTGGCTTCGGACTGTATCATTGTTCAAGGTGGGTTATGCGTGTGGCTTCTGGACAGTATGCTGACATGATGGTATCTTCAAGACGAAATGGATACTCTCCCCAATAATTTGGGAATGATCGCGTCCTTCTACTACATCTCCTACGTCACTGTCGAGACTTTCTCTGCGTCCATCAAAGAATCGACCAAGCTCAAGGGACTGCTGGAAATCGTTTCATCTGCGCACGAATTCGAGACTGTTCCGATTCGACACCACGAAGAAGTACTTCTTCAACGAATCTACGACAGAGTGCCGGTCAAAGTCGCCAAGGCCGATTACAACTCGCCGTACTTCAAGACATACCTTCTTCTCCAGGCTCATTTCTCGAGAATGACACTCCCGCCAGATCTCGCTATAGACCAATCGTCGATCTTGACCAAGGTCACTGGTCTGTTGTCAGCATGTGTGGACGTCATGTCCTCTAAGTCTTTCCTGGGCTGTTTGGGCGCTATGGATTTGTCCCAAATGTGTGTTCAGGCTGTTTGGGATCGGGATTCTCCGCTCAAACAGGTCCCATACTTTGATGCGGATGTTCTGGCGAGATTCAAGGCTGCTGGAAAGGACTCGGTGTATGATATTATGGAGTTGGAGGATGATGAGAGGAATGAGTTGCTGCAGATGAACGATAGACAGCTGTGAGTCCAACTATCTTGCCCCGTCAGTAAGATATATGGTTGACATCCTGTGACCACTTAGTGCCCGAGTCGCCAAATTCGTCAACTCATATCCAAACATCGAAGTAGCCTACGAGATCGAGGACAAGGACGAACTCACCTCCAACTCCCCCGTTACCATCACCGTGACATTAGACAGGGAAGCGGACCCCGAAAATCCAGATGACCAAGTCGCCGACGCCCCGCACTTCCCGGGACGCAAGATGGTCAGCTGGTGGCTGGTTGTCGGGGATCCTAAGACTCGGACGCTCTATGCCATCAAAAAAGTCACGGTCAAGGCGAAATTGGAGACCAAGCTTGATTTCGTGTTAAGCGAGGGACAACATAATCTCAAATTGTTCTTGATCTGCGATTCTTATTCTGGTGAGTTGGTTGTTCTCACTGTCGCCCTTGTCCTTGAATTTTTGAGCTGATGTCAAATTGGTTTGGTAGGCGCGGATCAGGACTTTGATATTGATACTCTGCAGGTCGCTGAGGGGGAGAGCTCTGATGAGGAGGAGTCAGATGAGGAGATGGAGGAGTAGGTGATGTTATTGCCTTGGCGTCGAGCATGAGGAATAGTACTCGGATAGAGTAGAGGACGACAAAAGTGCAAGCTCAAGGATCTATTAGTCATTGAGCCTACGGATCCAACGAAGTTGATATGCATTGTTAATGGTCTCCGCGTAATGTTGTCATAGAGAAGAACGGGGTATTGGAAGATGCTGAGTATCCACACTAGTCTGTACTGTACAGAATTGATCGTAAAGCCATGAACCCACCCTACCTCCCAAACCTCCTCTTCCCCAGCCGACCCCCACCACCCAATTCCATCTTCTTCTTCAACGCCGCCCGTCTCTTCTCCAACTCCTCCTCTTCTTCTCTTTCCTTATCCTTCTTCGTTTTCTGGCTAGCCACCTTCTTCTTGGGTATCTCTTCATCTTCTGCCTCGCCTTCACTCCCTGGGGACGGGGAAGGAGATACTCGGATGTCAGGTTTGTCTGGCGGATCCTCCTCAGACGATGATTTGGGAGAGGTGACTCGCTTGACACGCTTTGATCGATTTGAAGGAGGAGGGGACGGGCTTGGCTCGGGTGGATGTGCTCGTCTGGAAGGTTTGTGGGATTTTGCGGGTTTCTGTGAACTCTCGCTGTCGTCTTCTTCATAGGTCTCTTCTTCCGCTTCGACGTTATCGTCGTCCTGAGGAGCGGGTGTAGCGGCTTTGGAATGGATTATAGCGGATTTGGGAGGACCATACGTCTTCATAGTCCACGTCTCGAGATCTCTGGAGATTTGGTTATCTGATAACAGTTTTAGACTGGTGTCAATAGTCGGTGAGCCCGCGGCCTTGACCTGCGCCGCGGTAAGCCATATGTAGGTAGTAGGTAGCATGATGAAATTATTCGGAGAAAGAGATTTACCTTGATTCCGCGATCCTGCGCTACCAGAGCTGTTAACGGGGTGATGAGATGCTTCGAGATGAAGGTGAGTGGTTGTCGATCTTTCAGCTCGGAGGTGTTGAAGATCCAACTGAATTGTTTGGTTTGCAGGACGAAGACGGCATCCTAGGAGGTTTCATTAATTCTGGTTCGGATTGAATAATCCGCGGAAATGTACGGCATACTCACAAAGTAATCATCCTGTTCGACGAGCAAGTCCACTTGATCCCATTCATCACTCATCATGACCCCCAAATCACGCAGCTCCTCCTCCGTCCGTCGTCTGACATCCTGAACTTGAGTCTCGCTAGGCGACGAATGTGGATTGGGTCGTTTGAGTCTACGAGTCCGGGGATGGGATGCTTTGGCATGGTTGTCAATCTGGATAAAGCGGGATGACAGTGCTGGTGTTGTTAGCGATTCGAAGAATACTCTCTCGAGATCTGTCGCCTGCCGTGGGACTGTATGAGCGATGAAAGTATACCTGTATGGGCAAGATACAACGTACGACGAAGATGTAGCCTGGTCTGTCTGGGTGAGAGGTATATTTCTGAGATATCGTCAGAGATGGCCATACTGGGTGGATGTGCTCACAATCAAGTACCGCTTGCCGCTGGAATCGTCGGTCGTGCTGAGCCACGGCGATGATAATAATGCTTCGTCATGTTTCTGTTTGATTATCAGCTTCTGGCTCCTCCTAACTCAAGACTTACACCCGTAAAGATGGACATGGGTACGGACACAGAATGCAGATGAAATACTTTGTCAAGAGATGAACTGGTCACCAACTAGTGATCTTCGATATCGATATCCACGTGGCAAGACACTACACGAACCATTTCAGATCCTATCCTATATATCCTACTCCTCCTCCTCCTTCTACCACGTCTCTTCGTTCACTGACTCTCGCAACCTATCTCGTCTGGGTCCAACCCAGTGCAACATGGAGGAACCTCAATCTCGTCCTCTAGAAAATGTCGTCATCAACCTCGTCGACTCGCCCAGCGACGAGCGCGACGATCCCCTATCTTCATCAACGATAGCAACGTCTATAGACAGCTATTCAGACGTCCAAGCGTTCCTCAACGACCACCTTGCTCCTCTTCTTCCTCCCCCTTCTCCTATGCCCGCGAACGCTACACCTCCACAACCAGATCTAAACCTTCTCGACAAACACCTCAATAACCTCCTCACGCATCTGACCCTATCCTCCCAAGACACCTCGTCCTCACTTGAACAACTTATTCACGATGTCGCCAGAGCCGTCCCACGTCTCACATACGATCTTCAATTCATGAGGGAATCTGCTACGACGCTTCAGAACTCTTTGCAATCCGTCCAAGCGCGTGTCGCTCGTCAGACAAACATCGAGAACAGCTCTAGCGAGAGCGATGAAGTCAAGACACACATATCACTGGAGAAACTCGCTTATCTCGACAAGGTCAAAGTACGCATGGAATCTGCTAGGGATGTGCTGCGGGAAGCAGAATCTTGGTCGACGTTGGAATCCGAAATCACCTCGTTCATCGCGTCACAAGCTTGGGACAAGGCGGGAGAAAGGTTGGCGGAAGCGTCAAAATCCATGGTTGTTTTCCAAAATACTCCTACAGAGTACGAGACCAGGAAACGACTTTTGGTCAGTCTTCAGAACGAGCTGGAGACAGCATTGAGTGCGGCTTTGAAGGAGGCCCTGGAAAAGTCGGATACAGAGGCTTGTGCCAAGTTCTATGATATTTTCGAGTTGATGGAGAGAGGACAAGAATTCCGGAACTACTACTTCGCATCAAAGAGAGCTCCCATCTTGGAGGAATGGAACGATGTCGTCCTGCTAGACACTTCGCAAGCTACCATTGAGGGGGAATCGACACCGACAAAGTTCACCGCCTTCCTTCCCCGATTTTATTCCACCCTGCTGTCGATTCTCACTACAGAACGGACACAAGTTCCTCTCATTTTTCCGCACGAAACAGCGTCAGAGATATTATCGACATTCGTTCAGACCACCCTGGACTCACTACAACCATCGATGCAATCCCGTTTACAGGCTTTGGCCGATTATCACGGCCCAGAAGCGCTGCCCGAGGTGATTCGGGCGTTCAAAGCTACGGAGGAATTGGGAATGTCGATCCAGAGTGTCATGGACAAAGTTGCCTTCAACACTCAGGGCGGTGTAGCCAGTGGATCAGCGGTTATCGAAAGTGTCAGTCCTGGCTTACAGGATTCTCGTCGAGTGACCAAGCGGGCTTCACGGAGATTCTCTCGAGCGCCTGGATCGTTTATCGAGGGTCCATCAGGTCCATCCATTTGGGAGACGACATTGTACGAACCGTTCCTAGACCATCAGGCAGCTTATCCATCCATGGAACGGAGATATCTCTCGTATCAGCTGAAACACGACTCCGCTTTTAGCTCCACATCATCAACCCGGCAAAGCAAGGATGACGCCGCCAAACTATTCTGGGAGAGGACGGTGACGGTCTTCGGGATGGCCGATGATGCCATCACACGGTGTACAGCGTTCACGCACGGCTACGGGGCAGACGGCTTGATCCAAGCGCTTAACAATTTCTTCGCAAGTTTCCTAGAAACGCATCAGAAAACCATCTTGGATCTTGCTAAGAAGACGCGCGGCTCCAAATCGTCAGCGCCTGATGATCTCGATTTCGAGGGACTGGATTACTCGACAGAAGATTGGGGCAGTTTCCAGCTGGGTCTGCATCTTCTCGAAACCTGTCGAGATGTTCAGGACCGACTTGGTGTGTTTGAGGGTAAACTCCACACAACACTGGTATCCATGTCGGCGATTTTACATCAAACGTCGGAGCCTTCGGTATTGCACACCACCCAAGGCGCTCTATCCCTTCTCCAACAATCTACCCTCAACTCGGCCGAACTGCATAACGTCATGAGTTCCCTGCCCACCCACTCGCCGCCTATTTACCCGCTACTGGCAGCCCGAGAAGGTCTGGCATCATTCACCCGCTCCTCCCAACTCCATTTACAGGATATCATCCTCTCCCCCCTCCGAGCCCAGTTGAGCTCATATCCTTCATTACAAGTATGGAGTCAGCCTGACAAAGCGCCGCGGAGAGGGGAACTCCAGATCCCCAGCTTTTCTCTCTCGCCTACCGATGTCATTGCGCGAGTTTCTGAGGGACTCTTGAATCTCCTTAGAGTATTCGAGGTTTACGCCCAAGACGACGCTTTGGCATTTTCCATCGAGACACTCCCTTTCGTCGATCTGAATTCGTTGAAGGAGGCGCTGAATTCTGGTGCGCCTGCCGAGTCTGGGAGTCCTACAACACCGAATGGGAGCGGGAACGGGGTAGGGACAACATTGTCGGCCGAAACAGTCCTATCGACTTGGGTGTCGTCCCTCTCCCTCTCCCTTCTTTCGGATCTCACATCAACTACCCTCCCGGCTATCAAGGGACTGACAGCGCACGGCGCAGCGCAGCTGGCGAGTGATTTGGGATATTTGGAGAATGCGGTGCGAGCTTTGGATGTCGAGTGGGAAGAGTTGGAGAAATGGAGAGAGGCTGCGGAGGTTAAGGATGTGGAAGGGTTGAGGGAGTTGATAGGTGTTTCACCGACTGATGAGGGGGGCCGGAAAGGGAGGGATATATTGGAGAGAGTGGGAAGGTTGAGGGGATGGATGGTTTAGTGGATCAGAAGGATGTTGTGGACCTGCGGATGAAGCGTGACTTATATGTGGTATAGAGGGAACGAGGTGTAGACGTTTGGATCGATGGCATCATGCAACAAAATATGCGATACATTGGCTCGATAGGATACAAGGAAGAGAGAGGTTTGTACCGTAGCGAAACGTGAATCAACCATGCTGGAATTTCAACTCTAAAATAATAGCGAAAGCCTACTTTTACTTAAGACCTCAATGCTTGAGTCAACAAAAAGCCCTTCATTCTCAAACAGCCTCATTAATGTCATTGCAAACCAAACGAAGCCAAGCTTAGAACTGAAGAAGGAGCGCTTTCTTGTGGCCCTACCAGGCATAGATGGTGTCAGTCCAAACGGAAAGAACAGCAGAGGGTAGGACCCTTTGACAAGGCTCACAGGATCGAGAACCATCCGTTGCCCATCGAAGAGCACTCGGACCCCACTGTATGGATCTAAGGTACTAAGGTTATAGCGCCCTTCTAGATTCATTTCCCTCGATCGAAGAGTGTAAGGCCGTCCTTCCGTCCCGCATAATGGCGGAGCAAGTCTCACCACTTCCCTGTGTTGCCCCACGAATATCTGAAGATGCTGGTAAGGCAAATGAAGTGTAGTAGGCGGACGAGTGGTAGGCTACGTACATGATCTGTGAGGGGTCTCTCTTCCTTGGCTTTTGGTCTACGAAATGCAGTCTCCGCTGTCCCACTTGCCCCTAACTCGGTCAGGTGCAAGATAAATGATTCGCCTGTTTGGGGGTCTTCAGTCTCCAGATCGATTCTTCGGAATCGTCCTCGGTCGTCATCATCTGGGGCGCCTTCATCTGGAATCCTCAGTAGACTTTCAAGAAGATTCACATTCATCTGATCACACGTATCATCGAGAAAGTAAGTGTGATCATAAGGCAAACGTCCGACCTTCGGAGGAAAAAGCGGATCGTTGCGGACGACGAACGATCTTCCGGAATGCGCCCATTCTTCGGGTTCGAGGTACGTTCTGCTTGCTTGACGCATCTGTTGCGCCAATAGAGGCAAATGATCCAGTTGGATTTGACACCTCAAACTGAATCGACTTCCGTCCTCTGACCTCCCGTGATCTATGGGGAGCGTCGGATCTCCCATCGCGTGCATGAATGTTACATGTCCGTGATGATAGGTCGATTGGGGAACCACCGAGAACACTCGACAGTATGACCGGTTTGCACCATCAGTCTCGCTAGTAGGCGGTATAATCAATCGAACGAAGGGCAACCAACTGATCCCTAGGTCTTCCTCTATTCGTTGATCGTGGCGGCCTGTTGTGAGTGCCGGATCCTGGCTAAACCCAGTAATGGCAAAGCAGTCGCCTGGCTCCTGGCCACCTACAGTTTCAGGAAGACAGCAATACTTAATCAAAGTGTAGGCTGACGCGAATCCCAATTGGAGGCGATCGAAATTGAACAGAGGTTCGTAGCATCGCTGAAGCGAGGAAGAGCATTCAGCAAGCGCACGAGGTAAAAAGCTCACCCCTAGGTACATTCCTGTACTCCAATTCCATATTCGGATCCCGCCTTTCAGCGCAACGGCCATCCGATTTTGAGGCCCGAAAATTATCCGGAAGATTTGATACTCGGATGGGGCTATCGGTAAGTCGTCGGCATCGTCTTCTGTGTCAAAGTCGATGAAGGGGAAGGTCGCCCGGGGATGGGGTTCGGGAATGTTAGACTGATTTTGTGACCCTGAGGGGTGCATGGGAAGTTGGTAGAAATTGAGTCGATAGACTTCGAAATCATCGAAGGGATCACTGTATGGTCTGGAAATGAGAAAGATTAAAGGTAAATGGGGCGCACAACTTCAAGCAGGAATCTACGCAAACTCGCCTTCGTAGTGTCACCAGCAAGTTATCCTTGGTGCTGATCGCAGTGCATTCCAGGAATCTCCACTCCGGGAGACCGGGTTCACGATATACCTCCTGTGCGAAGATATCTGGACGAGAGCGATAGTCACTGCTTTCCTTATTCACAGCCCGCTGGGTTTGCTCCGCCACTGGACCTTGTTCGGGACCTTCCGAAGTCTGCCTCAGTGTAATAGGAACTTCAGCTGTCTCTCGTAGATCCCAGACCAGGGATGTATTCTGTTGTCGAATAGTTGTTACAAATCTATCATCAGAAGAACAAGGTGGAGCAGCATGGAGGATGCCACGGTCGAGTCGATCTAGAGTATAGCCGTTCGGTACGTCCAATACCTTGATGAATCTAGGCGTGAGATGACGAAGGTTCCACTGGAGCTCGAGTAGATTGTTGAATCTATCGACCCGTGAAACAGGCCAGATATCATATGTATCCGTTCGGTAGAGCAGTTGGAGAGTTTCTAACCGGAGCGTCATGGAGTTGTTGATGACCGATCGACAGCATTTGCATGTCTGTGACGCGATCAAGGAATGTTTCAGTGACAGGTTCACACATACCAACTGTATAGTACCGACGTACCTGGCCGGCTCGGAGGATGGTTAAGGCATCGCAGTCCTCAAGGACGGATACGAGGATCTCTTCATGCGGGGGCTGAGTGAAGATATCCGACAGGGACATGCGTGGGCGATTGATTTTCTCCTCTCTACTGCGAGGATGTGGGGAAGGAGGGACAATAGGATAATCGGACATATGTTGGAGTATATATTATAGGAAGGGGAGTGGGAGAGTTACATGTGAAGTGAGGTGGGAAATGGGTTAGGAGATGGCAAAGAGGTGAGTGGCAACGATTGAACGAGGTCCGTGCCTACAACTGAATTGACATCATCCTACATGACCACGCTGCAAATATTCCTTGTTAATTCCATACACAGCCCGCAGAAGTCATCCGCCATTACATCAACACACGTAGTACTGGCCAAGGGTCTCTCTCACTTCGGAAGGTATGCGACAGGCGTTCCAAATGGCGCAGAACTCGCTGGACTACTACGATCCCCCATACGACTGGAATCCAGTAATTGCCGCTTGATACTGCATGATTTAAATCCTTCGCTCTGGACTCGTGCATGTAGATTCGACAAGACCGATTTGGCGCTTTGTTTCCACAGACTACAGCACCATTCGATGCGCCACATGAAGCCTTGAAAGGATCACAGATGCCACATCTATTCATCTACTCCGCTAGTCACTTCTACGGTCGGGATTCGATAATGATAGCTTTGACTTGTAAGTTGAAGACCAGAATACACTTCTTCGAGTATGTAGGACGGCCTTGAGAACAACGGGACGGATAGTAAGCTCGAAAACTGTCAACTATGGAATAGGCTGTAGAACACCCACCAACTCGTCGGAGTAAATCGAAATAAATCCAAAAGAAATACGTTTCCACGTGTTCCGCTCTCCCCATCGCCACGGCAGTCCGTTCCGAAATCTCCTCCGTCCACCAAAGATAGATACCACCACCACCACCCCCCTCTCCCTCCTCCTCACTCGCAAGCAGTAAGCAGACAAGCAGCCGAGAGCAGAAGATCCATCCACAATGGTCTTCGCAAACGCCCTCGCCCTCCGGACTCGGGGTCTTCGTCTTACCGCCCGATTACCATCTGCCGCTGTGTGTTGTGTTGTGTCTATCTTGTTCTCGACATACTTGCTGATGATGTTGGGTTGATAGCGTCCCCTCCGTTCTACCCTTCCTCAGATTAGATTCCTTCAGACTGATGCGGATAAGTCGGAGCCTGCGCAGGAGATCCCGGAGAAGGGGCATGAACCTGTGAGTGACGCTTCGAGATGTTTGGATGGGATTGTTGTGGTATCTGCGCAGGGGTCGGGCGATACAAATGATAGATATGTCTTGCATCAATGCTGACAACAGTCTATCATTCTTCTGAATGATTCGATATCATAGTTCACCGTCAAACTCCACGAGGATTCGTTCCACTCTTACCGATGTGATACCCCATCTCTCGATGTTGAAGTGACTAAAGATCAGCTGATCGACATGTACACCAAGATGGTAAGTTACTGCCTATCTCTCTGTTGAGTTGGTTTCTTGATTAACACGATGCTACAGACCACAATGCGAAGGATGGAGCAAGCCGCCGATGCTTTGTACAAAGCCAAACTGATCAGAGGTTTCTGTCATTTGGCCATCGGTCAGGAGGCTGTTTCGGTCGGTATGGAATCCGCTATCGATGAACACGATCGTGTCATCACCTCATACCGATGTCATACATTTGCTGTCCTGCGTGGGGGAACCATTCTCGGTGTTCTTGCGGAATTGATGGGTGAGTGATGCATGTCGTCTCGATGAAGCAAGCTGATTCTGGTCTATTTGTCTCTCAGGTCGTCAGGCAGGCATGTCGAACGGGAAAGGTGGTTCGATGCACTTGTTCACCCCCTCTTTCTTCGGCGGTAACGGTATTGTCGGTGCCCAGGTGAGTTGGTGTTCCCCCGACTCGTCTACTGGTTTACTTGTGTCTATACAAGTCGTACCCCTCCGTGATCGCTGTGGATGAGATTACTGATTTCTCTTGTTAGGTCCCCGTCGGTGCTGGTATCGCTTTTGCTCAGAAGTACTTGAAGAAGAAGACGGTCACCTTTGCCATGTACGGTGACGGAGCTTCCAACCAGGGTCAGGTGTTTGAGGCGTACAACATGGTGAGTTTAGAAGAAAATGAACAACGGCCACCGCTGTTGTGAACTAATCAAAACTGACTGCGTCTGCGAATCACAGGCCAAGTTATGGAACCTGCCATGCGTCTTCGTCTGTGAGAACAACAAGTATGGTATGGGAACATCGGCCGAACGTTCTTCGCAAAACACGCAGTACTTTACCCGCGGGGACCAGATCGCCGGTATCCAGGTGAGTCCGATATTCCGATGCCCTACGGTCTTGCATAGTTGATCCCGATATCTGACCCTGCGTTACTTTTGCAGGTTAACGGAATGGACATTCTCGCTTGTCACCAGGCTTCTAAATTTGCAAAGGAGTGGGCCACCTCTGGGAAGGGTCCTCTTCTTGTTGAGTTCGTGACTTACAGATACGGTGGTCACTCGTAAGTCGAATGATTTTGTCCTGCAGCATTGGTTTGCGTAGATCGTGAGAGGAGTTCTTGACGTCCTCTCTCTGTCTCTCTACAGCATGTCGGACCCTGGAACAACCTACCGAACCCGTGAGGAGGTCCAGCAGATGCGTTCGAACAAGGACGCCATTGCTGGGTTGAAGCGATACATTCTCGAGTGGGGAGTGACTGACGAGAAGAGCCTCAAGGTGGGTGGGATCGCTGACGACGGGAGGAGGCAATGCGAATGGCTAATCCCCCTTGTTCTGTATAGGCTATCGACAAGGGAGCCAAGGAGGAGGTAGATGCTGCTGTTGAGGAGGCCAAGAAGAGTCCGTTCCCTGATCTCAAGGACTTCTGGACCGACATCTACGTGAGTTTCCTATCCCTAAGATGGGTATAGGACGAGGACTGATGTTTTGCATTCCTTCACAGTACAAGGGGACTGAGCCACCCTTTATGCGTGGTCGTGAGAAGGAGGAGTTCCATCGGTACTAGGGATATAGTTTGTATTCTACATGAATGAATCCTGCGTACAGTGTACAGCTCTGGTAGATCGGTAGACTGGAGCTTTGTTTGGCAGCGGACACGGGACTGTCTGTCCGATCTCCGGGTGTCAGGTGTTGAGGGGTGCCGGAGTACGCACCGGGGTTATGCGGCGTTATGACTTGGGGGTGACGTGAGAAGGGGACGCGATTTGGTTCCGTCGCGGCCAAACACGGTGACCCAGCAGCGTACGGTGAGTATCAGAGTGGCCCCTACCAAATACAGGCCCCCCCGTACACAGCCAAATACAGCACTCACCATACAACCACTCTCTCGCACCAAACCACACCACACCCAACCACCCCACCAAAGCCCAACCCGCATACCCAAGTCATCCCCGTAAGTCACATCTCACAACCATCGTATGCATCCCACCACCCCCATCCCATCCCCATCCACATCTTCCGCACCACTCCACCCTCACCCACTTAGTCATCGTGTCCAATACACGCTTCCTTTGTCACGTCGTTGTTGTTGTTGTGGTGGTGGGATCAACTCCGTTCCCGGCCTGCGGCCTGTCAGACAAATGTGGCACTGGCCTGGGATGGTATTCTCGCATCTTGGGTCGTTGCTCCACTGGCTTCGTTGGAGTTTATCCTCGGGTTTCCTGTGGGCCGACATGATGAGGGGTGTTGGGGTTGGGTTGGTGCATCGCGTCTGAGGATGCTTGTTTTTTGTTTTTTGTTTTTGTTTACATCGTTCTGGCTCTGATTTCTGGTTCGCGTCTTTGTGGCTGTTGATGAGGGTTGATGAGTGACCCCCTGGGAGATTGGGACTATCCATGCCATCGTCGTTGACATCATTCGATGTTGACCGACGCGTTCGCTCTGTCGTTCTTACCATCATTGTCTCCGTTCGGTTGACACATGTGATTGTTGATGAATCGTTGTTCTACCGTGAATCATTATTGACACGTACTAACATCCTCTTCCTTCCACCCTCATCTTACCACCACCTTACAATCAACCCGAATATGTATTTGACCTATCGTCTGTGATTCATGGCACTCTTATCAAACAACAACCCATCTCCCACCGCCACAGCCAAGATGCCCAAGGAAGTCAAAGAACCCAAAAAGTCCAAATCCTCCGCTGCTGCCACCGCGGTGCCGGAGAAGAAGAAGAGAAAGGCCAAGAAAGACCCCAACGCTCCCAAGCGGTGAGTCCTTCTGTTCACATCCCTTATTGTCCCATCCCCACACTCAGTCCTTCCAGAGATTCCGCTGACATTGTGTTAAAAAATCCCTTGCGACAAAAAGAGCCTTGTCGGCTTACATGTTCTTCGTCCAAGATTACCGAGAGCGCATCAAGACTGAGAACGCTGATGCGTCTTTTGGCGAGGTTGGTAAACTCCTTGGTGCCAAGTGGAAGGAGATGAGTGAGGCTGAGAAGAAGGTATGTTTATTCGGTATCATTGGTATCACATATGTTGATCTCTTGCTCCCCCTCCACCTAGCCATACGAAACCGCCGCTCAACGCGACAAGGAGCGTGCAGCAACCGACAAGGCTTCCTACGACGCTTCGACCGGTAAGAAACCCAAGAAGGCTGCTTCGAAAAAGGTTGAGGCGTGAGCTTTTTTCTTTCCCTCTTATCAATTATTCAACGAAGGAATATGTTGTTGACCCTACCACAGGGAGGTTGCCTCAGAGGAAGACGAGGATTCAGATGACGAGTGATTAACTCGACTCTTTGATTCATGAGTCAAACGTCCAAGCCTTAATCGATTATACGTCCAAGTCTAACGATGTCATGTCGTCTATACCTCGTTTGTATGCCCCTTTCCTGTGTTCCCCAGATATGATATATAGTTTTTCTTCCCCTCCTTCCCCTTCCCCCTTCTCTTCCCTTCCCTTTCCCATCCCTTCGTCTTCCCCTTCACCTTCACTGGACGACCATACGTGGTCCGTACTCGTAGTAGTCCACGATCCAGGACTGAACATCTACTGTTACATTCTATCCTATACTTTGGGTGGCTTCGTTTCGCTGTTTTTAACTTTGATCGTTGCTCCGGCTTTTTATATGTTATGCAACGTCTGATCCGCATTTAAGTTATTTGTGGTTCACATGTCACGGATGGAGTGTAGGACGATAGGATGCATATGGGATTGATTGACGAAGATACAAGGCCAGGTCAGAAATCATTCGCCTCTGTTGTGCGCGTGGCGGATAGAGAGGTTGGTGCGTCATTCACGAAAATGTCGTCTACTCCCCTTGGGCCTTGTAGGCCTTCTATCTCTTCTCCACCTCTTCTTCTTCTTCATTCCATCTCCCACATCCTCTCACTTCCACAACACCACACTCACCACTCCTTCAAAGGGTACATAGCCCTAGCAATACTCTAACCGCCATCCTTCTATAGAATCACGCTCATATCCTCCGATCTCATCCTGACTTCCGAGCACAGTTGCACCTACGATGAGAATCAGTAAAGCCCAATTCAAGGGGTTAGACCAGTACAAATACTCTGGTACGGATAAGTCGGTGGTCTCGAGACTTGTCTTGGGACCTTATTGGAATTGGCTGGTCCAACTTTTCCCTACTACCTTGGCACCTAACACTGTACGTCATATGATCTCCTTTTTGGCTCGTCTCTATGTCGTGGAGATAATCACGGCTATCGGATATTTCGTCCCATAAGCAACGGATGTTCATCCACTATTTACTGAGATAGTACAAAGGGTATCATAGCTAATCACCTTGAATTAGATAACATTCCTAGGCCTCTGTTTCGTCTTCGCAAATGTTGCAACCCTCCTGGTCCTTGATCCTACATATACTGGACGAGAATTGCCATCATGGGTATATCTGAGTTGGGCCATTGGTCTGTTTGCATATCAGAGTGAGTTTTCTTCTTCTTCCGATTCACTCTGTGAAGAGGTCGTGTAAGGAAAAACTCTGTTGACGCTGGGATCCATTCTCATCAGGTATGGACGCTATCGACGGCAAGCAGGCTAGGAGGACTGGGATGGCTGGACCGCTCGGGGAGATGTTTGATCATGGCTGTGGTGGGTACTAGATCCGAACATCTCTCTTAACCTGCTGACACCGAATACAGATGCTATCAATACTACTGTGAGTACGAGCATTCCAGATATCTTCTTCCCCTATTGTCCATTTCTGCCCGGCTTAATTCAAGGACGACTGAAATGTGACACTCAGCTGACCCTCTCTCCTCCATCCCCTCCATCCCCTCCATCCCCTCCATCCCCTCCATCAGCTCGAAGTCATCCTCTGCTCCCACGCTCTCGGTCTCAACAGATCCTGGTGGACAGTCGCCAGTCAGGCCGCAACCCTCTCCAATTTCTACCTCTCAACATGGGAAGAATACCACACCGGCACCCTCTACCTCTCCGCGTTCTCAGGTCCAGTCGAGGGTATCCTCCTCATTTGCGTGATCTACCTCATCACCGCCTTCCACCCACTGGGCCAGGGTTTCTGGAGACAGCCTGTCGTTAGCTTCTTCGGGAAATATGGGGTAGAGCTGGCGCAGAGGATCGATCAGTTGGTGGGATTGAAGGGTGTGATGAGGATCGAAGAGTTGCCGCTTAATGTTGGGTTTATGATTTTTGGGGCTTTTGGGACTGTTGGGAACATCGTCAATGCGTGAGTCGGACATGTGTCATTCCGACGAGGTGTCTTCACTGACCTGTTAAACACACACTGCGTCGACTAGATACTGGAACGTCATCATCTCCAGGAGGAAAGCAAAGGAAGCCATCCTTCCCCCACTTCTCGGCCTCCTTCCATTCCTCCTCCACACTGCGATTCTTCTGGCTTGGCTTCAGGCCGAGCTTCGAGGCGGGGTTTCACTGGTACATGACGCCAGATTACTGCCATTCATGGGATACTGGGGCATGAGGTGAGTCCTTGATCTGCTCCTCTGCCTTGCTGTACGAGACAAGTAGCTCCTATAGCCGGTCATTAGCGTCAGTGACTGTGACGCGAAGCTGACCTATAACCTTCAAAGCTTCTCCTACCAAGTCAGCCAGCTCATCCTCGCTCATGTTACAAAGTCCCCCTTCCCTTACTGGAACGGTATGATGGTCTTCTCACTCTTCGGAGCAATCGATGCAAACTCTCGATACCTGTTCGGACGGTATGTCATCCCCCATCTCCCATACCTGTGATGCCCTTTGGACCTTGAACGATCTGGATATATGTACTGATCAATGCCGAGCAGCGAACCGCTGGTTCAAGCTTCTCCGGTCGCAGCCAACGTGTTCATCTGCATGTCATTCTTCGTAGCGCTATTCAACTACGTCCGATTCGCCCGTGAGGTCATTTGGCAGATGTGAGTTGTGCTTTTGGCCGAGTTATCCTCAGTTTGCTGGAGAGTGCTGATGCCTTTTGGTGGTCGCAGTACCGAGTACACCGGGATCGCCTGTTTCACCGTCCGTCACAAGGATGAGAAGGGACAGTGGGTCGAGAACGGCAAGAAAGCGGAGTAGGTGGATACGAGGCAACGGAGGAGCGTCGTCGAGACACTGAAATGAAGGGGAGGCATCTGAACTACCTAGATGGTGAAATGATGAGATCTGAGCGGTGGCATGAGGGTACCATCTGACCAGAGCATCTAAAGAGGTACTACTTGGTCAGGTAGGGGCACGATGTCTGTGGAATTAAGAACCGAGGCAAACAAGACACTTCACGGAGAGTATACCCGGTAAATCAGACTCCTATTCGTTCGGTATTCCCGGTCACCTCAATAAGAATGATATACACTTAGAATCGTAGGGTATATGCATACATGAACTACAAGTCCCAATCTCCAAATCTAATCGGCCCCGTCCACAATCCCTCCGCTATCCAGACCCAAGAACGGCCTGCTTGGCGCGTTTCCCAGCTCCCCCTTTACCAAGTGTCGAAGACTTCTTCTTATCCGCCTTCTTCTCGCCGGTCTTCTTCGATTCCGACACCTTCTTAACAGCCTTCGTCTCCGCCTTCGCCGGCGTCTCATCCATAACGACATCGGCCTCGGCGCCAGCACCAGCAGAGGGCTCATCCACACCCTTAAACCGTCCTTGCAAAGGACTGTTCCAGATAGGCAACAAAAGTGAAGTAGACGTCTTGATACCAACACTGAGGACGTTGGACCATTGGTCGGGGATTTGTGAGATTACGCGGGGGAGTGCGGCGAGGAGGTTGGACAGTGTTTGAGAGGGGGTTGTGGAGCTTGGGGTTGAGATTCGGATGGAGCTGCGGTTGCCGTTCGGGTTAGTGTTTCTCTCAGTTTTTTATGGTGGTTCAGAGAGCTTACTTGGATGTTCCGGTTGTGGGGTGGAAGTAGGTTGAATGTATCGCTCGACCTAGCTCCGCTTTTAAGTCTTTCCGATTGAGGTTGACGGGTATAGGTTGTCTATTAGATTATCAGCAAAGTGGCTAACCCTTAGAGCGACTGGATCCACATCTCCGCTACTTCGACACTCACTTCTTAGCCTCAAAGAACATCTTGCCCAACAATGCAGGCATCTTCTCCAGGACTCTATCATCGCACAAAAACAGCTCGTGATCTCTTAAAAGCTGTCGTCTTGCCTCGAACGGCTTGAATTTGCCCTTGAGCTTCGCGACGCCCACTACTCTGTTTATGAATTTGATATTGTGCTCGGGCGAGGCTAGGAGGTCTTTGTATTGTCTTTGGGGGTCTTTGGTGATTAGGCAGATGGAGGTTGCGGGTGGTGGTGGGAGTGGGGGGTTTGGGAGGGTACTGTGGTAGATTGTTAGTTGATCTTGGTGGTGGCCTGGATAATAGGCAGGGTATCGTCGACTGCAGTAGAAGTTGAGGGGGAGACGGAGGAAAGGGGATGGGTAAAACTCACATTTTCACAGGCATCAACTTCTTCCGTGTACTCCCCGTCTTAGTATTCACGACCAAATAAACATACTCCTCCCTAGGAAGCAGCTCACTCTCCTCCTTCTCAGCCGCAACCTTTGCATGATGTTTGAGGAGAGCGTCAACCGCTTTCTTAGCTTGACTCTGCGAGAAGCTCGCGGGCAGGGGGACCTCGACAGCTTTTACTGGAGCGGGTTTGGAGGGAGCGGATTTTGGTGCCATTGTTCCAAGGTTCTTCTTCGGCGTTGATGTAGTGCAGAAGGGAATGTTTGAGGCTGGGTATGAGGATTTGTGGTAGAGAGTGGAAGATTTCAGCGCAGGTGGACCTTGGACGAGCAACTTTTGAGGAGTGATACTGGAAGCTGAAATAAGTACACGTCATACATGTCATACGTTGCATTGCTTGTTGCTCCGTCGCGCTCTAGCTAGCTATCTGGATCTGTCCTTGTTCTTGTCGGATTGCATGCTGATTTCATGCCAGCATACCAGCTATGTCATGCCAAGATCGGACAAGATCTACAATGACAGTGGATGACAGTATTCCTCAGATATATTCTTGGCTTCCAGACAGGCCTTTTCCTTAAAAGCTACCGCCGAAGTGTTTCAGTATCGTCAATCCTCCGGGATGCGCTCCACAAACGCTTTGTTATCAGCTACAACACCACAACCGGTAGTAGAGCTCGAGATGAGGGTTTTGCCCGTGCTGAAATGTTATTATCAGCTTATTATTTCATACGTTTCGAAGTCAGGATTGTCTCTGCCTCATAGCGTCCGCCGATGAATGTCCTTCAGTTTGCGCGCCAATCCACTCATCCCCGACAGGGTTGTAAGGCACAGCAGAGACAACTGATGGTCGCACTCACATTGGATAGCTGCAAACATCAACTGGAGTCCTCGTACCACCACACAGATACTCCACTCCCTCGGGCCCTGCCTTAAACCCATGAGCCCAACGCGCTGCTCCCTCCCCACCTTGGAAGCCCATGAAATCGCCCGGCTTCACTGAGACCTCCTCCACGACTAGCTGATCCTCAGGTGGACCGGTTTTGTCAGGGTTCATGGAGAGGTGAGAGGAGGAGGCATCAACTAGAAGGAGATTGCCGGAGCCGGAGAGGATGTAGAGCCATTCCGAATTTAAGAGGTGGTAGTGAATGGTCTAAGATTGATGGTGTGTCAGTTACTGGCCTTTCAACTTCCAGTCTCATTTTATCATCAGTTGAATTCACCGTTGATTCTATGTTGGGACCCAGGATGACTTTGTGGACCCCCATGCCTGACATCCCGGCTAATCAAGTGATCAAGTAGACAGTCAGCCATTTATAAAAGTACATTATTGTGGGAGTGTATTCGACTCCAGATGGAGAACCATCATTCAACTTCGACATCGCTGAGAAACACACCGCCTCACCCATGTCCGACATGCATGCATACCTCTTCAATGCCGAGGGGTTCAGGAAATGTACACTCTTCGTGAGACTCGCCTCGATATTCTCGGCGGTGACCACAGGGTACGGGAGCTTCTGAGGATCTGGAGACATCCTGTGAGTGTAAGGACCGCGAGGATGTTGTTTTGCCAATGATAAATACAAGAAAGAACATGCTAAGCCCAGGAAGATGGGGCAGACAAGGGATCCATAGGATACTCAGGGCGCGATCGTGCCTCGGAGTGGAGACAGCACATGGCAATGACTGTAGATAACGTATCTCGACAGTGTACTCGACACTTGGGATTCTCCGCTGGTCCTATTCAACTACATTCTATCAATAAGAAGGCATCTACCCTTCTTCATGCGAATGATACCCCTGCCGCTCATCATGCTCACTAGACATCCACGCTGTCGTCCACGCTCTGAATAACGGTAGCAAGAGTGGCAGATGACAAGCGGAAGAAAACTTCAATCGTCTAGAAGTGGCGGCCAGACTTTGCCCAACCAATTCTTGGATATAGGAGATTGGCCGGGACGGACCTTTAGGAGCTTCGTGAGACTGGCTTTAAGCGATGCTGAGCTCGGTGCTTTTGAGTGTCTTGGGCGAGAACCCTGGTCAGGATGACTGAGCTTCTACTTCTTGTTGAAACACTCTCGTTTGGGCGCGCTTCCCTATCCGTTATCTGTTACTTGAGCAAGACTATCCGCAAAGTTCTGACAAGTCTTCGTGCCTCTGATCATGCAGTCAATACGTACATTCCCTTCAATGCTCAAAGCCTTCAGTATCTGTACACTCGCATCCTTTCCTACTATTACAGTATGGACAGCCTGCGAGTCTGAAACCCAAGTCCGGCTCAGACATTTGGAGCTCTATCCCCTTAGTTATCACGACAGAAGATCAGCCAAAGAGCGACTTACCGCCCTGTCAAAGAGATTTGACTTGGTCGTGTCCAGCCCTATGATGCGTCTTGCGAAGGACCTGCAGAGTTTTGTGCGGGATTTCCCGGGTGCTGTGGAAAAGGTAGATAGGCTGTAATGTCTGAAACTGCCGGTCAAGGAGCTAGAAGAGCTGGATCCAGCGATGACGGAGCCACAATAACAGCTGGAGACATTCATCCAGTACGCATTTTGTCAGGTCACCCGAATTGAGTTGAGTCAGACTCCTGCCAACTCTTTGTTATTGCCCATCAGCAACACTACGATGTACTCACCCCTGAATCCCTCTCTTATGCCTTCGAGTTTCACGGAGTCGTAGACATCAAGGAGGGCGTCAGCGGGAAATTTCGTGCGAAGTCGGCTTACTATATTGTCAGCGAAGAAAGGAAGCGGCAGTTGCAACTCGGTGTCTGGAGCTACTGTAACAAATCATGGCGCGAAAGGCCTTCCAGAAGTCCTTTCATGTGCTGTACGATGACGAGCTGTAGGACAAGAAAAGGGTGGAAGGCGAAGGGATAAAGGAAACTCTCCAGGATGGTAGCAGACATTTCCTGTCATATAATACAGTATCGTCCGCCCTCCATGCACACAAGCACATCTCCTGTTCACAATGCAAACAAACACTAGTGCCAATCCAAGTTACACTTCCTCCATACCCGGCATCCAAGGCGGATCCGACCCAACCATATTCCCCTCGTATACAGAGGATTCTATGCCACCCGAAGAACTCGACGCAGTGGCACTGGGGAGATTTATCCACGAAACCCTACTGCTGACTTCTCGTCTCATTCAACCGTCCGGCGATGGGGCCTCCCTAAAACGGCTCATCCTCGACAGCCAATGCTCTTTGTTCACAGATGGTCAAGGATTTAACATCACGAGCCCTTCTTATGCGGTTGCAAACTTCACCCATTTCTGCCTCAATCCACTTGCTGGGCGTCTGAAGGACGCGATCCGTGCGCGCGTACTTGAGACCCTGACTGAAGACGTTCACCCACCGAGGGAACACTTTGAACGGCTGCGCTCAGCTCTGATGGACGTCATGACGGCAAGTGATCTCATGTATCAGGAGAGCTTAAACGGTTTTATTCCGGGTACATTGACATCTGCTAATTTCCGTCATGATTGAGTGGGGATACATAGGACTCTCCTTATGGACCACTTATATCGCCACGGCAGCCTCTGAACTGAGCTATCTGTGTATTCCGGCAATAGGTTCTCGGCTTATGTACCACCGCTCCTGTAATAACTTCGCAGTCGCTGATGCCAAGCGCCTTAAGCTAACAACATCCCGTGTCCCGCCCCAGTCATCTTAAAAGATCGAGACACTGGAATTTGGGAGGCTAAGAATACCCTTTCCCTGCATATATTTTTGTGAGTGTGTAGAATTGAGGAGTGGTGTGAACAAGGAGGGGGTGGCAAATGCGTGGATCAAAGACAGGCCTTCCTTCCATGCTCAAACGCTGTACCGTCTGGCAGTCACCTGTCATAACAGTCCACGTTGACGATAGAAGGAGGCGTCTGAATGCTTATAATGTTTGGATGATAGGGAAGAGAAGGGCGATGTGTGATCACTTCAGGGGTAGTCGAGGTGGAAATCTGTGTTAGCAAGAGGTTGGCAGGGAGCTATGCAACAGTACGACTGACTGTGAGAGGGGTTTGTGCTCCTCATTGTGGCAGATGTACAATCTGCCACTTTGTATACATTACAGCCTAGGACCATACGAAGTTCAGGCGTCGATTTTCACCAACTAAACGGCATATCCCAGCTACCCACCCAGTTTACTTGAGAGGTGTATTCACCGTCGAGGGCTTCTGTCTAAGGGTAAAACTAGGCGTGGGTCTCGGGTCTGACGGCATTCAGAAGACTCAGTTGCCCTTGTTTCAACTCAGAGTTGGGTGACAAGCACTGAGGACTTCTCCGGGAATGCATCTTTTGGTTGATGCGTCCTTCCACGATACGAGATCTAGAGATCTGTTGAATACAATGCGCAAACTCCTTTCGTCACCGTTTGCACTGCAATCCTCCGTCTTTGAGAAGAAAGGAGCAAGACGCTCAAACGCGTTTCGTAGTATCTGTAGCCTTCCTTGATTTCGTCATCAAACCGGTGAAGAGAAAGGAACAACTTGCAATTTGAGATGTCTTCTAGTCTAGGTAAACTGGCAATGAGCACCTCCTCAATATATATAAACGTCCTGATCCCTTGAGAAATTTCTTCCTCGCTCAACTTTTTCTTCACCTTTCAACCACAAACCGAAGAAGCAAAGTTTTGTGTTCTGCTGCACAGAATGTCGAATGCAACGTCAACGGAAATAGATGCGGACGAGCTGCGACGTGAATTTGAGAAATACCTCACGGACTTTGCAAGCAATCACGATCCTTCATCCGAGCTTAATGCAGACGATAGGGTATCGCTGGCCTTCCATCAATTTACTAAAAAGTTCGACCTCAGTCGCCCAATTAATGAAATCACATTCGATGGGGAAAGACGACTAGCTGGTGATTTGATAACCATGATTCAGAGTACTTTTGACTTTCTTGACGACATGCCGAATCCGCAACGTTCAGATTCAATTGACTCATTCAAGCGTCAATATGCTGTTCAAGACATGATTTGCGCCGTGTGCCTGCCTGAGGATAGCACGGATCGCACTCAAGCAACGCAGGTCCCAGTTTCCGAGGGGCAATTGGGAACTGGGCAGTAAAACAGCGGTTGTAGGGATAGAAAAATCTGCTCCTATAGCTCGCTATTGTCTCCCAGAGGTGTCTAGCTCCTTGTAATTTATACCCTTCAAGCTTCCATGCAGATACTGAGATGTAGATACATTGTTAAATCTAGAGCAGAGAGAAAATCCCTCGAACTCCTCGTTGTAACATCAGCAGCAGGCACACTTGTGATCGGTCTAGACTATGCCATTTGTCCGATTAAATCTAGTCTAACAGCAGCCCTAATTAAGAGCGATGACCAACCAGAGTTGCAGGAAGTTGCAGGATATTTTATTGGACCGCTTCTCTCATTGCTCTACTTATTCGGGGTGTTACGGACGCTGGCAGCAAGCTCGATGCCTCGACTTAGCTTGCTTTGTCCTTTTGATTCGCCGTCAAACAGCCCAGTCTAAGATGTCTCCAGCCTCTGAGGGGACAGAGCACAATGGGAAGCGATTGACTCTAGTAATCCTTTATGTCTACGTCACCTTCACCGTCACAACTAAACCAGCCAGACTGAAAACATGACCGCGCGACCGATCTGACTTGCCTCAACGAGTTATAAGTCAACTCTCCGGACTCCCTGACACACAAACCCTTTCTGACTCCGTCTCTACACTGATTTGTACGCGATCATCGCAGTTTACCCACCTCCCATAGTCATGTGACAAGATGAAAGGAGATCTCCCGATCTAGGACAATGGAACAATGCAGCCCCTTTTCCTATATATGCCGTCCTCCAGAGTGCCCTGTAAACCATTTCGTTTCCCTCTCTTTTCCTCTCTGTTTAGATATTCCTCTTGCTAGCTTTCCAAGTCTTTCCAAAAAGACTCACGAAGTTCTAGAGTCGTACGAACTTGTCACAAACTACGAGTTCCGCAACTTTGACCAGGAGCACAGTCAGGATTGAAAGCGCAGTATCAGTATTACCGGACAAGGATTCTCGACCGCAGATTCAAACTATTGCCAGAGTTGGGGTTTATCCCCTGATACCTCTCAAAGAAGTCATGATGAAGCCATCGAGAATGTTCCGGACTCTGAGGAAGAGACCAACGGTGGCATGTGCAAGGTCTTGGAACGCCACCCGGGTGACGATGACACCAACCTTATGATGCTCTGCGTGGAGTCATCTAGCAACGAAGAGATTGATGAAATGTTCAAGAGATGGGAGAAAGTAGAGGCAATGATGAACACTACGAAAAGCAACAAAAGGCTAGAGGGATCCACTTCAGGAGGGCGTCCAAAGCAGATCGATGCTTTATGCATTATTGTCTTACTCGAGCCCTTTAAGGTGGTAGAGTTAGGGGGGCTGTGGTTGGAGATGTAATAGACTATGACATCGATGGATAGATCTGCTTTACACCCTATGAAGAGATTGTCCTCTGCTAGAGGCTTCTGCTGTCGTATCCTGCTCGTCATTCAGAGCACCCCTGCCTCCACTCTCGGTTTCCACTTTTGCCACTTTGTGGCGATCCTGATTTCTTATGCCACTAGCATCTAGCTGTGGAATAAATCGAGCCTGAAGAATGACTACCCTATCGAAAGTGGCGCTCTGGTGAAAGTGGCTCACAGTGTGAGACAGGAGGGCGCTACTTTAATTCAGTGCAGAGCATCCCGAGGTCACCTCCCTTGCTGCTCTTTGCGGATGTAACATTTACTTGAAACTCTTCGGGGCTAGAATTGCTGAATCTCATAACAAGGGGCCTGAGTCGGGTAAGCCGGCTTGAGAAATTTGACAGCATTCCCCGGGAATGACGCCCGTTGTAATGTACGCTGCAGACACAGCCAAACGGGGCATATTTGTGTGCTCCGGATAGTTTCAGTTACCCCTTGAGTAAAAATTCAATGTCAGCCGAATTCGACCGCTCTTTGCGATGTTCCGTTCTTCTCTTCACCTTCCAGATACACCAAGGGAGGTTTGGATTGGGCTCTGCATAAAGTTTGCCGCCCGTGGTATCTTTCCTGACCTTCCCCTATTTTTACTCTAACGTCAAACAATGAACAACCATCAAAGACCCGGAAGAACACCAGTAGGTGCAAGAATAAATCCTGCCTTGACAATCATTGTACCTTATCAAAGGCCACCAGCCGTATCGGAAGAACCCTTGTCTCTGGTACCCAATGAGTCCCCCATGACCCTGAACGATCTTAAGAAGACATTGCGAGGTATCTTGTCCGCCAATAAGCCTGAGACTTTCGAAACAGCAGTCTTGGAGCATGTGGTCGATGCTAACTGTGATCCACCATCCCGTTACATTGACCCTTCTCAAATGATCATAGGATATAGGAAAACACTCGACGACATGCCGCGCGAGTTTGATCAGGATATCCGGCGGGCGATTGAGATACGCGGAGGCTTGACTCGCGGGGCATCCGTAGAATCCACATTTGCATCCAGGGGGACTAAGAGCAACATGGCAGCTATGGTGAAACTATTCCAAGACCTCTATCGTCAAGGCAACGGCCCTCAAACGTCTTTTGGCAGATCGGATGGTCGACAGTTCAGCGCATCGTCCAGTTCTCCAGCAGATGGAAGCTTCCGTACTAGTACTCCCTCCAACAGACAAGCATCAATGGCAGGCTCCGCAGATCTCGATATGGACAATATTCCACCTATAATTGGGGCTAGCACTTCAATCCCACCATCTCCCAGGTCTCCTTTGTCACCACGGACGAGTTCCCAGCTCTATGTTACTGATACTGGGGGCCCAGTCAGTCTCACAGGGCTGAGCAATTTTCGAGTGCAGAGAAGGCCGCTTCGCAGAAATACCTACCCGACATCAGACATCGGTGATAATAGTGCTGACAGTACCGAGACGGTCTCTCGCCTTTTTGAACATTTACAAGCACAGCATAGGCCGCCACCCCCCAGACGAAGTTCTCTTAACAACGTGACCACCATCGTCCCAGCAGAAGAAGAGGACAGAACACCGAGCTGAGTGCCTTGGTATAGGGGTCGGGAGGTGGATACGTGAACCTCATTGTCTATCGCCAAGTCTCGTTACATACATCCTTTCGTGAAGCGAGACCTCCACGGTTGCGAGACTGGTCTTTGTTCGATCACCATGAAGATTTCCTCTGTAACATGGCCTATCAATCTCTGCAAAATGACACCTGGGGGCGAAATACTGAGAGGTAGTTGAGATACTAACTGATTGCGGAAGCGACTGAGTCATGGCACTGAATATGTTGCTACCGTCACTTTTACCTATAGTCCACCAGGAATTTCTGTACACAAACTCATGTAGAGCTTTGCTGCTTTATCAATTTAGGTACCGAGCGACTTTGGTCGCGTTTCAACTTTACAACCTCCTTTGAGGATAAATCTCCCATTTGACACAAAAGAGGTCGCCCAGTCCGGCCAACCGTGGAGCCCAGCCTCTTTTTATCCCTGACCAAGCTCGTTAAGATCGTTTATCTCCAAACTTTGCTCAGAGGCACAATTGAAAGACGCATCGTCCGCCATGGCCTTTAGTGGCCAGCCTATTGACCGAGCAGAACTTCAGATAATGCTACTTGCGCTTAATTTGCTTCCTGAGCGAATAACGGAATTTCGAGATTGGGTGTCAACGAGAGTAATCACAGCCAATAACGAATTTATACGATCTGACCCTTGGAGCGAAGTTTGGGGGATCCTGAAGGACGATGATGGACAGCAGGTGCTTCGCCCATTCCATGGATCAGTGAGAAGACTTATTGGACTACATGGTGGGGTGACTGCAGGTGATGATCTCCCATCGATTGAGCGGTCGCGAGGCACAACAAACAACTTGGACGCAGTCGTTGCCGCTTTCATAGAGACTTGGAGGGGAATATCTTCAGAGGATCAAAATTATGGTGACGTGAATGATAATGACTCCCTTGATTCTGAACGTACAAGCCTCCACAGCCAGAATTCGTGGATCTCTGAGTCTGGGGCCACTGGACTCGGATCATCGCAGGGAGCGAACAGTGAAAGCGGGTCAAGATCTGTGTCAAGATCTCCTCGACGCCGTCGTCCTGCCTCATGGGCTCCTCCACGATCAACTCGGATGTTAACTGTTGGCTCACAGCCCGGTATAATTTGGGACGCGAATCATTCTAGGAACGCAGCTATGTCTCAACGACCTCTCACGCGAGGAAGGCAGCCACGACGAGGCATTTTGACTGGTCTAACCGGCGAAGGCCAAAACACCATCAGCAGATTCAGCAATTTCTTGGAACGATGATATGGTAGCCTTAGGGACAGGACTGAAGTGCAAATGTTCAAAAAATCAGGTTCAATTACAATGGTGTAAGATAGTCCTCCGAGGAGTGAAATTGTAGACACACATATCCAATCCAGCATAGAGCGACCAACAATTGTGGCCAAGGACGATTAGTAAGATGCCATGAATATAGTGTAGTAGACCACTATGAGCCGAAACCTGCTAAGTCACCCCCGATGTCCCAGTGAGCCCAGTAATTTCATCGCAGGTGTCAATGTCAACAGTTTACAGTACAACACGAGCATATTGAGTAGTGCTACTATGCCCTCTTGTGCTGGGGAATTTAGCGTGGCGTTTCCACCAACTGTGATCAGAGGTGTCTTCGGCTTCCATTTCTCGGAACAAGACAGACTCTGTCGGGAAGACCAGATGCACTGCCTACTGGTCGCACAAAGGTGAGTAGAAACGACTCTCCAGTACACCCCTCACTCGAGTTTTGGCCAGTGTTTCACGCTGAATAAGCCAAGCCGCCTTCGACTGTCTGCTCAAACCTACTATATAATGGAGTGGTCGATATTTACGTTTTAGAGTCCCTTTTTCACCAATATATATGTATCCCCTCTCACGACAGTCTCTTTACAAATCCCTCTCCCCTCACAATATTTCACATTCTGACGTTTACACATTCAGCCTGCACTATCTATCTTTGCGCAACAACAACACAACACATATGACCACACCCTCCAGCGCCACAACACTTGTCCAGTCGGGCCTCACAGAAACATACATTGTTACTGTAGGGTTAGACGACGTCATGGAAAAACTTCGATCAACATTGCCCGAGAAACTTGAAAGCGCTGAATCTCCCCTGGATAAGATCAAGAAGTTTGTGGGCTACTCATTCATGGATGCTGACAATCAGCCGTTGAAAGACAACCCCGATGGCTACGTATCGGGATTTTGCAAGAGCGACAACGAGGATGATATGCCTTGTAGCTTGGCTCCTTACTTCCGCTCGGCAATTGACCGCGCTAAGGCTGAGATAGTTGGAGACCGGGGAAGATGCAATGATGGATGGGGATTGGGCCAGAAACGCATGGCTACTGTGGATGCAATCTCCGAGCTGATTTACCGACATGAACAGGAAGCACACCTACACAATCCACCCCATTCACCACAACAGACCTCCAATGTACCCACGGAGACATCCGGAGAGCCAACCTCAGATACTGTAGATCACACAGTATCCAACACGGGCCCGACGCGTTCTCTGCCCAATATCATCCCCCGTCAATTCACTTCAGGACCTCTTTCTTCGACGTCTCAGTTAGTGCCGCCAGGTTCTTCGTATTCAAACGATGATGGGTCTCCCACGTGGTCATATACCTTCCCTAACCTGCCTGTTACCCCACCGCGAGGGCGACCGAGGTCATACAATACTCGGTCTTCACAAAGATCGTCTCTCCCTGCTTCAATTCGCGGCAGCGCTAGTAGGAATCCGCCACCGTCTGACAGCCAGAGCGTTGACCGAAGAGAATCAGAGGTTTCTTCACGTACTGACTTCTTTCGCACACCCGCGCAAGAGTTTGCTCTAAGACAGGGTCAACCTATTCGCCAACTGCCATCAAGACCGAGGCCAGATCTCCGTGGTCCAATTCTCGGCGGACGTGGTAGGAGTTCGACATTGTATGACGACCCGAGGGCTATCCATCTAGGATCAGAATCTTCTGACGGTTCTGTCCCATTCGGGCCCATACCCTTGCGATCGGTTGGCTACAGGTCGAGCGATTCAGAATCAGACCAGGAAGAATGAGGCGCAGCCAGGGTGAGTGTTGCGAAACAGTGGGTATGGGTGTCTCGTACCGATCACGTATCCGTTGTTCCAAATCCTCGACCAGGCAAACGAGAGGTAGTCAGCAGTCTGCAGCTTTCCAATAGATCTTGCAACCCTGATAGCGAGTGGGTAGGAGAAGAGAGAAGGGGAGACCAATGAAACATGTCGAGCGAGGTTAGTATCTCCTTTCACACACTGCACATATTGCGCCCGTCATTTTATTGTCAGATTATGCATGATACGATGAGGATATTCAGGTCAAGGCGAAGCACAGTGATTGGGTATCAGAACATTCTTACAAACAGCTTCGGGTTGTTGGAGGACAAGGGATGTACAGTGGCGAAGCGGCTCCGACTGACAGCTTCATGCGTTGTGAAGATAGACGCCGATCTCAGTGCCGACACTCAGATCTAATAGGTAATTTGAGTTAGTATTGTCCAAAGCTCACGCGTGCTTAGCGGTAGAATGAGACGAATCTCACCAAAGAAAGCTCCAAGGTCCACACTCTCCTTGCCCAGACTTTGACATTCATCGTCCCCGACTTCTCGATGCTCGAAGCAGGGATTTCAACCTCCACCCCATCCCACCAACACTTGCGCTAAAACATTTCAATTAGTCTCAGCATTGAATCTTCCCTCAATCTCCCGAAAACACGAACGAGCCACAGTGATACGTACAGCGGGCTTCCTCCAGAACAACAGCAGCTTCTGCGCGGTAGTCATTTGCGCGTAATCGATGTAGGGCGCTTCGAGATCTTTAGGTGCATCCGGCGTCCCGGGATGGATGATACCCGTCTTCAAAAGGACAAGGGCCATGGAGGAGATAATATTACGAGTTGGTTCGCAAGCCCTGTATCCCCATTCGTCATTCCGGTTGAAGCCACTGTAACTCAAGGTGATCAGTCTATGCATTAGAGGCGAATGTGGGGATGACTCACCTCATGCAGAGCATATCGATTAAATGCTGCTCAGCCATATTATTTTCCTTATTGACGTTCCTCTGCAAAGCCGTAAAAATCTGTTTTCTACTGGCCAAAGCCGCCCCACAATTCCGCTTAAGCGCTCGCAGCTCATCATTAGCGAATCCAGTAGCCATCTCGGTACGAGCCAGAGCGCCCGGTTTCGTTATGGAGAAATACTCGAGTTCCTCCCTCAACACTATGATGGCTTGTTTAGTGAGGAGGGGATTTTGGGAGGGATCCATCGCGGTGAGCTGGTCCGGTGTTAAGGGTTGGGTGGAGGCTTGGATGGGGATGGATTGTTGGGCGTGATAGAGTCCTTGGGTCGTTTGGGTTCCGTAGAAGTTTTGGTGGGCTGTTGACCAGAAATCTAGGATGTATTGGAAACAGTCTGGGTCGAACTGGGAATATGTCATCATTAGTGTCGATAACCTGACAGAAAGATATTAAAGTAAGATGCGACGAATAAACTCACGTCAACAGTGAAGACCCCATCGTCACCCCCATCCCAACTGGCGGGTTTACTGAGTATCAATCCCTGGGGAAACAGTCCCAACAAAACACTCTCAGGGAGGAGCATCAGCGTCTCTCTATCAACCGGGAACATTCGTCCTCGGAGGTCGAGATTCAGACGGGCGAGGAGCTGTTGCTGATTCCCCTGGTAGATTTGAGGAGTTGCATAGGTTTGAGAGACGGAGGTGATGGGAGAGGAGGAGGGGACCGAGGTGATGGGATTGTTGGCGATTGCTGCCATTGTGCGAGATTGACTCTTGGTGAAGACTGCGACTACAATAGAGGGGGAGGTTGAGTAGCTGTAGAGTCCCGATGATTGAGAATGGTTTGAGATGGACGATTAATGGAAGTCTAAGATGATAGGTGTGTGGGAATCGGAAGTAGTTGTTGATGCAATTCCAGCCTCGAGGTTGGTGTGATGGACGTTCTCCAGACGTCGTGGCCGTGCTTCTTCCGTTCTCTCCGTAACAGCAACGCGGTCAGTTCTGTTCCGGGTGACTGGCGATTTGGCTATGCTAGAGATAGAAAGTGAATGCACGGCAGGACCAAGGTATATAAGGAAAGCAGATAGTGAGAAGGGGTGATACATAGAACCGGCCACCAGACGCGAAACCATTTTGCTCCCGTCTTTGCTTTCCTGCAATTCCGCATATGCAGCACAGTAGTTAATGCCTTCCAACTCCAAAGCAGCAAGAGTCAGAAGCAACTACGACATGAATGAAGCATACCCCGAGTGAAGGTATCCTCCAGCAGTTAAGATCTGATGCATGCTGGCCCCCTTCCCACCGACTTCACAGACTGTCAAGTCCCTGCGTCTAATGGTGTCCTCCCTCAGCCTCTGCCAAATCGTGGTGGCCCTGTTTCGAGTTGTAGTATGCGCTCCTACGGAAAATGAACAGAGGTATTCGTCAGCCACCTGTCGATTATAAGACATATGCTTGGATAGGAGCAAGTGAAATATGAAATATGGTGCAGGTATGTTTGTGTCAAAAAATAAATGCCGCTCCACTCACTTCTGCTTGCCCCAGACGTAGGTACCGTAGCCTAAGAAGTAGGAATATTAGCATCGTGCAACCACAACTGGTCTGACAATGAGGCGACAGAAAGATGGGGAGAAGATCGTAGATCGTCAGAACAGAACCCGTCCTTCTCGTCTCCCCCTAGCCCCTAGGCGATGCCAGGCATAATMCCCYCCCCGCCATGGTTCGCCCTCGATCCACCTCGAGAACTTCCACCATTTCTGAGTTACTGAACAAATCGGAATCCCACTCACCAACAGCGATAGGCAGCGAGAAGTAGGGGACAAAGTGCATAATCCTCTTGAACCCGTTAAACAGATACCCGTGAAGGGCACCTGCAAAAGGCCGCTGCTGGAATGGTGAGATGCCTAGATAGTCCGACGCCATTATTCAGATATGAGAGGGTCGAGGAGTTCCCATCGACCAGCATGACATGAGCGCAGGGTATCAGATTGTAAGTCGAGAGAATGAAAGAGAATGAAATTAAAGGTTGAGATTTGGAGGTTAGGGGAGATATTGTATCAGCGAGATGGTCTTGGGAAGCAAAACTCGTCGTCCCGATTACACACCGTATTGAATCACCCCCTTCTGCTTAGGTCCACCCATGTCACCCCACCATCCAATCTACAGCATATGTCAGTCATGTCAGTCATGTCAGAATCCCTCATTTCCGAGAACCTCCGACCAATCTAGTCGTTGACCCCGCCTATCCACCAAACCACCAAACCACAAAAACACAGGGATATCTCCCATTCCCACAATCTCCATCTTTCCATAATGGCCCCAGCAATTCCAATTCCACCTAGTGATGAAGGTGCATAGACTTACATAGGTTTTGCCTAAAAGTCAAAGGAGAAGTTAGCCTCCAGATCCGGCAATGCCCCAAAGCTCTTGCGAAAAGGAATTGAATCGGGCTATAAGGAGAGATGCGCTCACCTGACGGCATGCCGCTGTGTGCTGGTGCTGATGGTCTCATGTTGGATGAATGGGTTTGGAATACAGCAAGATTGGAGGATATAACGATGAGATGTATAGGTCTGGCCAATAGCCGCAGAGGGCTTAGACAGTTCGGCGTTATGAGCAATATCCGGGGTGTGGCACTTCTCCGCGAGGTGTTTCTTGATCTCCGAGCTCTCCTCAATGACCATTCAACTACATATCACTAGCAACATCTATCCAACAGACGAGCTCGACATATCCTTCTAACCCCAGGACTACTCCACCAGGACTTGGACCAAAACCCAACTTACAACCTCGATTGCACCCCAAACCTCCGTACTCTCTGTTATCCCATCCAAATGTCCCTCCTCGCAAACATAATCGGCGGATCAGCTTTCGGTTTCGGTGTAAGATGTTTCCAACTAGGTCTTCAGAAGCGGGGGATCTTTGAATGTGAGTCCGGAGTCTGTCGTGTCTCTTTCTTTTCAGAGAAGGTCGTTTGCGGGCAAAGGAGTCAGGCGCAATGCTACATTGCTCTTGAATTTGGCATCTTCTCCCTTCTCCCCCTTACAGAACGAATCGGTTTAGCATCCTGGTTTCTTGGTGGTAGCTTATGTGCTAATTGAATATGGTCAATCAGCTCCAGCAGCTCATGTAGCTTATATGGGTGCTTTCGGTCTACTCGGATACGGGATCTACGAAGGGGAACAACGACAGTAAGTCCCTCTCGACCTCAGTACTACCGCACGTCTTCAACCATCTCTTTCCCTTCCATATTTCATCCTGGTCTTCACGGTGATCACCAGGAGCTACTGCCATAAACCGGGCTGGCTCCCTTGGGATCTTCCTCGACCTCTTTTCTCCATCCAATAGTGTCTCCACCATGTCTTCGAGAACATCATTGACAACTCCCTCACAGACAAGTCATGTTGGACGAGCGGAAGAAATCGCTGCAGGAGAAGAGGGATCGGGAGAATGCTGCATTAGCGGCGCAGAGCTCGTGAGACTTGCTGATTAGATGTGGGAGGGTAGATTATGCATCTTATCATTGGTTTCATGGGATTCGAGTATAGGGCTCACTTTGGACTCGAAGTCCTTGGTCCGAATCTGTCATGACGGCTGACAGCAAATTCTTTTGGTCGGCTGGATCAAAAGATGCACGGCTTCATCATCTGCTATGAGCTTACGGTCCCACTAAGAGGTAAGCAATGGCGAGTGCAAGTTTGAAGACATGCCCAAACAATGCAAGGTGGATATGCAGCAGCCGCGTAAAGCTATATAATTCTACATGATTTCATGGAGTTCATATCTCTCCATGATTATACCTCCGGCGCAGGCTCCAGATCACCAAATGGCCGACTTCGGAAATACGACTCATCAAACTGTGGGTATAACGCGATAACAAAGTCAGCACAAGTTCGAACCAGTGCAGAGATACGTGGCCATGGACAGGACAATGGCCAAACGAGAGAGAGAACAGAATAATACGTACCCAGTGGACCCGAACAAACCCGTCCTCAGCACCCGACGCGTACGCTTTTCCTTGAGGATGAACAGCGATAGTATTGATAGGTCCGCTATAATCCAGTTCACACATGTCAGTTTCCATCCTCCATCCATCCTACTCGCAAGAGATAGGAAGAAGACCCACAAATGCCCCTTGATTCTCCCAACCTCCTCCTCAAACAGTTTGTGCCAGAACCGCGACTCAAACTTCCCACTTCTCGCTGATGTCGTGGTAACGCTCATTGCGTCTTGACCACCACCGAGAATGACCTGGCGGAAGCGTCAGACTCACTCGGCGAGAGATGATAGACCGGTGGGATAGAGACAGATGGAGAAGCCACTCACATAAGGACGCAGAGGGGTTATGCAGGCGCTGTTAAGGGGAGTTTCGGTGGTGTAGACTTTCATCTCGTCCAGAGTTTCAGAATCGAATATCTAGCCAAAACAATGAATTAGCCATGTTCCACCTGCTCGTCAGAGATATGCCGGCGGTTCTCTTCGCAGGGACAGTTCAAATCTTGGTCTTTCTCCGCCCCCTGGTCGCGACATTCCCAGGTCTTAAGATGAAAACAGTGACAGGAGGAGACAACTCACCCGAGCTGTCTTATCCTTACTAGAAGTGATAAAGTAAGTCCCATCAGGACTCAGTTGGATATCCGTAATTTCCCCCGTGTGCGCTCCCTCAACCGCATGCACCTCCTTCCCAGTCTTCACCTCGTACTTGGCGACCTTGCCGGATTCGTGGCCTGTTAAGATGTAATCGGACAGGGGGGCGAAGAGGGCAACGGTGACTTTGGATCCTGATATGATTATTTCTGAAAGGGGTTCATTGGGTTCTTTTGGGATGCCGGGATTAGCTTACATCAATGCGATGGGGTGTGCGGTGAAGAGAAAAGGAAAATCGCGTCGCGATTAATTTGGGATACTCACGCGCTGCGCCGTCCTCCCTGTTGATTGCGAATACCCTGGACCACAATTCTATCAGTATAGAAGATAGGATATAGATTACAAGCTAGACATACCTCATGATACTGGGTTGGCCACTTCTCTGTTCCGTCACACACAGGATCATCTCGTCGTCCTCGCTAAAATTCGAACATCAGTGTCCCTCCGACAGAGCCGGGCAATCCGCAACGGAAAGTTCCAACATACCTCCATGCAACCCTCTTAACGGACGTCTGGAACTCCCAAGACTTGAGACATTTCCCCGTCGCGATATCCCACAGCTTCATCATGTTATCAGCAGCTCCCGAGAGCAAGAATTTTGTTTGAGCTAAAATTCGCGTCGAACACAAGCGAGTAAGCTCTAGCATTCGCGCTCGTTACCGTCACAGTACAGCTTGGCGATGCGGGAAGGAAATGTGACAGAAGAGAAAAACCTACAGTCACATGCGACCGTCCAGACTGAACCATTGTGACCGTTGTACGTTCCCAGCCGTTCACCATTCGACGTGAACCAGACATTGATGATTGAGTCTTTTGATGCTGAAAACAGGAGATCGCCCTCTGCGTTGAAAACAATCTGGGTGAGGGATCGCTCGTGACCTGATCAGTAGGACGAAAGAATCGAGAATCAGCATATGCCTGTGGGCTAAAATGGGCATGATTTTTGCCTTGAAGCTCGGAAACTGACCTTGAAGGATGATAGGTTTCTGCACGGGAAATGCTATGTTAGCGGACTATCCTCATTATCGCGACAGTGACCCACCATTTTGGGTCGACAGCTATGAAAGGAGAAGTATCAGAATGAATGAATGAATGAATGGATGAATGCCTAGAAATGATACGTGCACAATGTGGCATTCTCGGACATTGGCGGCGTTTCATCCATGCGGCAGTTATGTACTGTGCTTTCTCGTCAAATGGGTATTCTTTCATGCATGCAGTACAAAGGGGCACGCTCTCAGGCTAAGCGATGGTATCATATGTACAGCAGTGAGAAGCAATAATAGGAACGGGCGCGAAATCATCAGAATCTTTGCTTCATCCGCGCACCAACGGTCTTGAGATGCGCGTAGACCTTGCCTGCGAGATCAAAGCCAGTCAGCTCCGCGATTGGTTAGGTTGGTAACCTGCACAAGAGACCGAGGTCGCAGCGGCTTGACATACCTGGGGGTGATCCGAGAATGAGGGAAACAACCGCATCTCTAGCGATCTTGATGTTCTGCACTGACCCCAAGATGTGGATATGACTGCGGTGATAGTCAGCAAGCATTCAGATCGGCGGTAAACCAATCGAGCCCGCTCGAAGAACGGTAGCTAGCATATAGCCCCTTGTATTATATGGAGGTGAGAACAAATGGTGAGCTGTACGCACGTTTCTGCCAAAACGATTCGGGTCCGACTAGCATTCTCGATCGAAAATTTGACTTTACCCCCTTCACCCGCTATCCGACCGATAGCTCGGGACAGATGATCTCCGTGGAGAGTCTTGACGTCTTTGATCTCAAAGGAATCGAGGTATAGATCATCGAGACGAAGGAGAGCGAGCGCGTCCTGAACGTACGCTCGAGATCAGCTTCTTGGTCCAAGAGCATTGCCATAAACACTTACGTTCACATCGAATCCCAAGGAAAAGGCTTTCACAAAGTCGGCGCCCTTTTGTACTGCTCCAGAATCGACAGTATGGCCAGATGTCTAGATCGGACGCGGAAATTAGCACGACTGTCGAAATGGGTACTCAGGACAGAAGATCTAGATAAATTGTCAGACTGCGGACACACCTTCATCTCCACACATCTCCGCTTGACGTTCATTCTGACCTGTAATCCCAGCATCTCAACCATCGGCGTATATAAATTAACCCACTCCCGCTTGAGTGGTGTCATCCTGTGAGGGGGTATTGGGACCCGTCTAAATTCGTTCTTCAGGACGGTAGACTGAGCGGAAGCAGGTAAAGGCGCGAAGCCAGAAGACGAAGTAGCTGCGGCTGAAGAGTCCGAGATCGGGAGAGCGTTGGATGGTCTGGAGGAGATGAGGACCTCGTCTTCCGACCCGTCTTGGTCAATGTCCATGGATGTTGAGCTGGATGCCAATGGCTGGGGTTTTGAAGTTTTGGGTTTGGGGGCAGAGACGAGGGAGATTTCAGGCTGAGCCTCAAGCTGGGCCTGGAGTGCCTTGTGACGATGCGATTTGTGAGCCATCTTTGCGGAGTTGCTGCGATTGCTTTGTCTTGTCGAAGGGAAGTTGGCCAGAAGTGTAAGAGAAAGTAAGTAGCGATAGACCGAGATTGAACTTTTGCGAGGACGACCCTGAGTGGCAATGGATGAATGACGTGTCAATCCAGATGACGGGCTTATCAATCCACCGGTCACCTCGAGGCGTTCGGAATTTCACCGTACTCGTCTATCGTTCCGTTTCGTCGCCTTGATATCGTCACACAACGCTACAGAGCCAAGCAAGCTCGAACATGCCTTCCGTAAACAGCCTACCCGCTGAGGGTAGCCAGCGGAAGAAGCGCAAAGCCCCCATCACATTGCCACCCGAGCATCATTCTCCTAATCCCTTCGCCTTGCTTCCTAGGCTTCATAGCTCGTCCGAGCACGGGAGACATCAGCATAAAGCTGTCGGTCCAACCTCTTCTCAACCGTCAGTTTCCGAGAAGGATAGACGAGAAAGTAAACGCGAGAGGAAGAAGCGGAAAAGGTCGAAATCAGCTGAGCAGGCTTCGCCTTCTGTCGTACATGGTTCGTCGCCTGTGCCTCGACCACCATCCAGCACGCAGCATGCTTCCCTTGGTGGGCTGCATATTCAGCGGGACTCACCGTTGAGTGGAGGTTCCTCGACCAAATCGGGCTCACGTTTGGTTTCTGATACTGATCGAATCATGTCGACAATCAGCTCCAATGGGAAGGACAGCCCTGCCCCTCATAAACGTATGCACGATACCCCGAAGCAATTGCTGGGCACTTCGACCCATGAGACGAAAAAGGTCAAACTGGAACACACCCTTGCAAAGTCGATATCAGAAGCCCCTTCCTCAACATCTACTGCAGAACAACGGATCGAGAAGCTGGAAAGAGAGGTTCGTAGACACAAGAAATTGATGGAGGCTCAAGAGAAAGCTCTTGAAGTTAGTAAGAGGAATTTGGAGGTCACCCAAAAGGCTTTGGAAGCGAGCAGCCGGGCATTAGAAGAGGCAAATCGGTCAGCGGCTTCGAGGGACGAAGAAATCAAAGCTGGCGCACTGGAGGCGGAAAATAGGAAAGCTCTTTTGGAGGCCAAAGATAAGGTGAGCTCAGCGGACTGGATCATTGCTGATAGGCAGGCACTCAAAGAGCACGAAACGCAGAGGGAAGCGATGCGAGAGGCATTGAACTGTCAAGTATGCTTTGAACCGCTTAATGACCCTCACATGTGAGTTCCTCGTCGTTGTTGGAAGATCTGTACTGATGTGCCCCCAGTTTGTCGTGCGGTCATGTTGCCTGTAAGGAATGGTGAGTCGAGAGGTCCTCAAAATTATGGCCTGAACACTTACTTACTGTCTACAGCCTCAAATCGTGGTTTCGAACCAATAACGCCTATCGCAAAGAGATTCCTGTTCCGATAACCCCCGATTCCAATCTGGAATACCGCTCCAAGCTTTGCCACGTCTGTCGAAGCGTCATCATCCGCCGTCCAGCAAGATTATACCTCATGCAATCTATACTAGAACCTCTCGGGGTCTTTAACCGCCCGCTCCCACCCCTGCCAACTCCCTCGCAAGACCCAGACGGAGATCCATGGGTGAACATTTTCCCCATCGAGAAGGACTCTTACAAACTGGAAGACCCCACGGACTGCGTGGACAGATGTCCTGGATGCTTTGGCGAGATTTTAGATGGGGAATGTCTAGGTTGTGGCAAGGAGTTTAGCGATTTTGGAGAAGAAGATGGGTGGGACGAAGATGAGGATGGGGAAGGAATGTTCCCGATGATTGATGGCGGCGATTTTGGGAGTGACGACGAGGATGACTCGGTGGATGAGGAGGAGAGGAGGTTGGCACTATTTGGGCCCAGGGACGGTGGTCGTCGCGCGCGTCACGCCCCTCCAAACCTCCCATTCGACCTAGCGGAGGATGACCACGACGGTTTCGAGGATCTGTTGTATAATCATGGTCGTCGAGGACGACGGGGCCGTGTCCATGCTGCGCTGGACTTGGAAGCAGAGGATGACGGCGAGGTATCTGGCAGCGACGACTCGATCGATGTCTCAGGGTCAGAGGACGAATACGGAGGATCGTTCATTGATGACGGCGCTGAGGCGGGGGAGGTATCTGGAACCGACCAGGAAGATGCAACCTCAGTGGGCTCAGAGATCGAGGAAGAGATAAGAGTCGTGAGACCTAGACCGAGATCTCGAAGAGCTATCGCCGAGGATTCCGATTCGCCCTCATCTGAAATTACGATTGACGAACTCCGTCGAAGACGAGCTACTAGATTTGGTGGCGAAACAGTCACCACTCCGTGAGTGTTCCTACTCTCATGTAGTATCCTTGCTGATTGGCGCAGTGCGAGAACGAGAAGGAGAGCTCCAGCTCGTGTAGAGTCTGATAGTGAAGTTGCGTCAGTGTCTGAATCAGAGTTGGAGATGAGGCCTGCGCCAAGACGAGGCACGGGGAGAGGGAGAGGACGGAGGAGTCAGCCAGTCGTCGTTGATTCTGATTGAGGGGATGGTTGGGATGGAGGTATATGTGTATTCGTCTGACAGACGGCGGGCGGTTGTTTCATGGATAGGTCCTGTCGTTACGAATTTGGGCAGCGGGGTTTCAATGGTTTGCGATATTCATCCTTCCCTTGTTGATATACAGAATTATTGCTCGATCGCTGTATTGCTTATGTCTCCATGTATACACCTCATAACGATCATCCCCTTCAGACATTTTAACGCCTACCATTGAACTGAATGCTATCCTATTACATTACGTAGAAATATGTCTGTACTTTTTTCACTGTTCGTTCAGCTTTCAGGCGTCCTCATCGCTATACCATGCATCCCATGTACAATCAGGGGTTGGTTAGTACATTGCATACTACTGCTACCACCGTTATATGATCTGCAGCCCTAATCTCCACTATACGCTAATGACTATACGCGGCTTCCAAGACTACAATATCCCTAAAGTCGACTCTTCCCACCATCAGACTTGTTAACTTGCACCAACCTGTCACAACAACTTATCAGCACCATAGTCTCATCGCACAGCTGATGCAGGAGTAAAAAAAACTCACGTCTTCCCAAAGTTCTTGCCGGTGAACAAAACCTCTAATCCCTCTACACATCTGCCAAGCCCAGTCTCCTCCCCATCTTTGACATTCAACAAGTGGTATTCGTACTTCATTTTACCCTTCTCTTTAAGGTCTGCCAGGTATGCTTGACCTTCTGGGTAGCGTTTGGCGTAGTCGAAAGCTATGAAGCCTCGCATGGTGGCTTTCATGGCGATTAGAGCGGCGGTGTTTTGGATGCCGTAGCGGTCTTCAGAGCTAGATGGTCGTCAGCGGATGGGAAGGGGACTTGAGTTAGGGGTGTGGAGGGCGAGGCAGTGATATGGAGAGGGTAAGGAAGGACATCCAGGGCGGCTTGAGAGCCGAGGATGAGTTTGTTATGAGGATTGGAAAGAGGATAGGTAGAGGTAGAAGTCGGGCAGATTCGACACAAATTGGTAGAAGTAGCAAACACGACACAAGCAAAGAGATTGACATACTTGTACCCCGAAATAGCACCGCACATCACAATCCTAGCATAAGGCTTAAGCTGAGCCAGAGCCATATCCAAAATCTCCCCACCGACTGTCAATCATCATCCGTCAGCCTCCGACATGAGGAGTAGAAGAATCACTGGACTCGGCAGACATACCATTATCAAAGTAGACGTCGATCAGTCCAATCCCTTGGAATTCCTTTTTGAAGTTTGCGTCCTTGTAGTTGAGGACTTTGTGGCATCCCAACTCTTTGAGGGAGGCACATTTCTCAGACGAGCCGGCTATAGCGATGACGGTGCAGTTGGGGTGGGCGAGGGCTATTTGAGTGACGATCTGGGTAGGTCGGGGTTTATCAGCTACTTATACCTCGATGCGAGAGAATCGCCACGTCGCCTATGAATATCAAAGTGTACGATTAACTTACAAGACCAACTGAACCGGCTGCTCCAGAGATGAGAACTGTCTCTCCATCTTTGAGATTACCAATATCGAAAATTCCCTATAACACAAGTCACTCAGTATACGATCGCGAGTCATATGTTCGGTCGCCTTACGAAATATGCTGTCATCCCTGAAGTCCCAAACAGTCCCAGATGATCAATGTCCTGTCCACCTTTAGGGGTCCTGACCACGTCGTCAATATCCCCTGACTTCCCCTTCGCCAAACCCCTAGTCGACCCGCAACGATCGAAGGAAACACTTACTCTTGGTGCTGCAAAGCTTTTGCTGGACCAACCCAATATTCCTGCCAGTTTAGAAGTCCTTGAACCTAAATTTCAATGGCGCAACATCACATCAGTCCTGCCTCATTCTTGACTGTGTTGTGTTGATAGAATGTCAACGTACCAGATCGCCCTCCTTGAGGTCTGCGCTCTTCGATGCGATAACATGACCTATCCCGCCGGCTCGCATGACCTCCCCAATTTGCACAGGTGGGAGATACGACCTGACATCGTTCAACCAACCTCTCATCGCCGGGTCCTAGTGGTGGAACCACGTCAGTTCGCTGTTGACGGTCTTCGCGTATCGTCGACAACTGAACAGAGCAGTGGATAGAGATAGCTTGGAGTACTCACTATGCTAACGTAGGTCACCTTCACCAGGACTTCTCCATCCTTGAGCTCGGGAATAGCGACCGAGTCAGGACGGAAGGTGTCGGGTTTGATGGAGCCTCGACCCGGTCTTTCATTGAGCACGATACGGTTGTTGGTGGTAGGAAGGGAGGGCATGATGATCTGTTTGATTAATGATTTCTTAATGTATCGAAATATGTAACAGAGAGAATGGGAAACCAGTAGAAGTAGAGTACAAGAACGAGATTCGTGTAGATCGCAAGAGCAAAGGGTGAATTAATAGGCTCTGCGATGAAAGTATCTGTCTGCACTATCCCCTCCACAAGCCCTCAGGAGCCCTCCGCAAAGTTCGGAGTGCCCAGGGTGACCTCATCGGACCGATTATGCGGGTCATATGGACAATGGCCAGGTAGACGGGCATATGTAAGCTCCTCGTTCCTCTCCACTAGTCCCCGAGTATTCCGGTTCATGCAGATATAACACTACTCTGAGCGCGTGCAACTGACTTGCCCATAAGTACTCTTCTTCCCTTCTCCCCCATGATCCGGACGCAAGAGCGGTCTTGGCGCGGCTTCTGCTGTTTCCCGCAAAATGCGGAGTGGCAAAATACGTAGACCGGTTAATGAGTAGATGAATTCGGACGCCGGAAACGAGGATGCTCTTGTTGCCATGGTGCATACAGATCAAACGTAGATTATTCCCATGTTGCCTAAGGGGGAACGAAGGAGTGATGTGGTCGATACATTAAACCGAATTAACACGGAATTCCATTTGACTCACCTCGTGCGGCTAATATACGTAGACAGAGCTCCAAACTCTTCATAATTCGTGTGTAGTACACTGGTCAGTATATTCCGCTCCCAGCGTGTGAAAAGGTGTTCATTAGACAAGCCAGAATCAATCTACCAAGGAGGAACAGGAATCACAACATACAATCAACCTATACATTGGGGCGTTGACGTCCATAAGAAGCAAGGGATGGCGGGGCTTTTATGGACATCAAGTTAGAAAAGATAAAGAGAAATTGGACTCAAACAAGGTCATGGCCGAGTTAAGCCTGATTCCGTCGCTTACAACTAACCTTCAATGAGTGGAAAAGTCACGCCGCAGACAAGAAATCTAGAGTAACCCTACAACATCTTCAAAACTTGGATCGCTGATCTTGAATTGTTGCATACAAAAAGGTTAAAACCAGATTCTCGTGCCGGGGATCGAACCCGGGACTTTTCGGAGCGTTAACGTAACGTGAAAGCGAAATATACTAACCACTATACTACACGAGATTATAATCTAAGAACATCGTACACTCCAGAAATATCAATTTGAGCTGGAATATAGAGACGGTGTATAGGGATATGGTCACTTTGGGTGGGTCGTGAGATCACACCTTTTTCCACTCGATCCGACATACCCCCTGGCGGTAAGCGTAAGTTCTGGTCCTCCCGTTTTCCGGGTTGATCACGTAGGTACGCAAGACATCCATGCATCTACTTTCATGCTTTACCGTCCGGAAAGATCAACGTTGGTTCGATTCCCGGCACGCGAAATGATTGTCCCTTTTGGCTCTTGTCTCGTATATGTTTCCAGAGTCGTCCGACATAGATGCTTTGACTTAATAGTATCAAATCCTGACGGCGAGGTTGAGGGTCACCCATTTGGGTGCGACTATACTAATCTCCAGGTCTCGTCTTGAGGAGGTCCAGGCAGGAAAAAGCCGTTCAAATCGCTCTCGTATCTTTTTGTCGCTCAAAAGCCCTTCTCCGCAGGTCAAACCACTCCTGCCGTCATCGTATTCCGTCTATGTAAATGCATGCGAGTGCCAATGCTACAATCGTTGCCCTGTCCAAAAATCATGAGACTCGACACAGCGGGAGTACCTCCTATTCTCGACTAGCCAGGGGTCTCCTTTCATCCTCTTCCTCGTCCTCCTCCACATCGTCCCCAGGCAAGTCTTCGAATTCTCTTGCAGCTTCCAAATCAACACCCCTACTTCCCCTATTATCGAGTCCTACCGATACCTCACGGTTGTTAGTGACCACTGCATCATCCGGCCTAGCACGGAGTCGTAAACTTACTCGCGAGTTCCTATTGTTCCCCACCTACCGCGTTGTATTGGCCTCTTACACTTTGGCGCCGTTTTCTCCCCATCAGTCCACCCAGCGCGTCTGTAAATCTTTCTATGACTGTAGATGACCCCTCCAGTCTGCCGGGCACTGGGGACGGTTTTCTAGATGTTGGGAGAGATCCGATCGTGCGACTGCCACCAGCAACCAACGATGAGGATTCGGAAACGTCATCGTCTTCTCCACCAGAATTTCCGTCCTCATCCTCGTCTTCGTCATCGTCCTCATCAACATCTGCGAAGTGTCAGCAGGAGATGTGAGGGGATCGAAAATACTGACCGTCCCCAAACAGTCTAAATTGTCATCAGCGGCTGCCGAGATCACATATTTCTTCTAACTCACTTGTCCATTTCCTCCAGTGGAACACCGCGAGTCTCAGGGTACACTAAAACAGTATTGGCACGCGATTCGATGTGCAAGGTAAGAGGAAGGGCTTACAAAAGTACACTGAACGGGAAGGATGTCAGCTACTTCAAGATTTAGCCGGACAACAACCTACCAAGCACAAATGACAGAGCACAAAAGAAGGCGTGCATTGGATACAACCGCCAGCCGATCAGTTCTTGGAACAGAGGGGTCGACACCCCCACCCAGTAGTTCTTGACGTAGTCAGCAACAGCGTTGTCGATAAATTGGAAGTCTTACAAAGAGCCAATTCTGTATTTGCGTTAGCGATAAACCTCCATAGCCCGGATAGACTTACTGTAGCCGTAGAGATTGACACCCCTTTGGCTCTAAATGGCAGAGGCATGATCTCAGGGGGGTAGAGCCTGGCGTTGTCAGTGAGGCCTCTCTCGGATCACTCACCAAGGGACAGGGCCCCAACTCATGCCGAAGGCAGCATTGTAGATGACCACGCAAATAACGACTGACAGTTAGCAGGACCAAGTGGCAGCCACTCACCCGCATTCGGCGTGATAGCTTGGTCGATGTAAATCCACCATCCCGTAGCCGTCAGCGCTAACGACATTGCCACAGCACCGGTGAGTAAGATAGGTCGACGACCCGCACGGTCCATCAGAAACCACCTTTGGACGCGTCAGAGACTCAACAACACTGATAGTAGCACTAACAGACCAGCTACTCACGGAGGAATGGAACTGGCCGTGTAGAATAGTGAGTTGATTCCTGTCATCAAAATAGCATCTCGACCAATCCATCCGGCCTCTGCGCAAAGTTAGTAGTGTAGATGGCTAAGAAGTCAGTGACTTACGCTCAAAAACCTAAAAAACAGCAACGGTCAGTTGGCAGCCAATAATGTCCGGTTTTCCGTACGTACAAGAGCTAAGCCACTCGTCAGTATATGCATGAACATGGGCGGGGAGAATTACTCACGAGCATAGTATGATATCACTGCCATAAAGTGAGCTCTGCATTAGCTGTGTCATAGATGATTTGGGGCAAATATCTCACCATTGATACCATTCTGTTTAATTTGCACTATCAGCTTTGGGACAAGACAACCAATCAGACCATAGTAATATCACTCACTAGCTGCGCAAACATCTGACTACTCATGGCGATCATCACACGGCCCTTGTACCGTTTCCAGAGCGTTTTATACGAACGGTCCCCGACAGCTCGCTGATTGTATCGTCAGTTGAGGCTTTGCAGTCTTCACGAGACTCTTACGTCGGCTAATACAGCGTCCCGGATCTCCTTATATTCAGCGAGAACGAGTTCATCGTCCAGAGCTCCACCCTGGAAGTCGGCAATGACAGCTAGACCTTCGACTTCTTGATCTGAATCGATCAGATATCTGTTGCGGTGTCAGAATAACCTAGCCAAAATATGCTGTACAAGCAGTCTAAAGGGATCAGAATCTACCTCGGAGATTCAGGCATTAAGAGACTGCCTCCCGCAAGGACCAGACCTCCGATACATTGTACCGAGAGAGGAACACGCCACGACCAGTCGGACTGCAGGTACGAGCATGCGTAGTCAATCCACTGTGAAATTGGTCAGTGGCATCGTCATACTCCAGGCATCTGCTCCGGACTCGGTCACCCCACTTACAACAGACGAGGCGTAGCCGATGATATTTCCGGTAAACTCCACTGAACCCAGCAATCCGCGCTATGTACGGTCAGTCATCGAAGGTCAGGCTAACCCAAAAACATACATGGCTGGCCGGGGCAATCTCCGACTGGTAAATTGGCACGATCATACTGAGTTTCCGAGTTAGCTACACCCCGCTCGATGCTAATCTTTTTTTCGAATGAACATACCTGAGCATGCCCACACCAAAGCCACTGATGATCCTTCCAATCACCATCACTGTGTAGCCATTACAGAATGTTTGAAACGCTCCTCCAATTGTGAAGACCATTGCACCAATGCGGAGGGTCAGCCGCCGTCCGTAGTTGTCGGCTAGTGGGGCTGCCAACAGAGACGTGACTGTAGGAGAAGAAAAGTCGGCACCACGACTAAGTTTGATCCTCTATGCGCGTGAACGACAGTGTCTGGAATGGAGCAAAAAGAAACTCATACGATGTCGACTTACTGAAAGCTCCAATCTCTAGCACCGCAACCATACTATGAGCTCGTCAGTCGACTTTCTGTTTACGAAGGCGCTTTACTTACTTCCCAATCTCAGTCGACGTCGGCTGGTGAACTAAGGAGCCGATGAGTTTGCCGATCGACTTAAGTTGTAGAGGTGAGATTGCTTACAATATGCCCTAATCACAATCCTAAAATCAGCAATAATTCCTTGACATCGTGAACAGCATAGCTCACTTGAAATATGGTCCCGTGATCACCCCTTTATAATATGTTAGTTGTTTGATCACTGATAGACAGGATACGTAGCTCAAGCAACTCACCGGACATGACCCTGCCGATCCCCATCAAGTCAGTTCAATTCACCTAGCTATAACATATCCACTCACCCCTGATCATACCTATCGTCAAAAGTGATTAGCCCTTCCTCAGCTGGTGAACACCAGTGAAACTCACCCGAACAGCCATACTCCGATACTCATGAACACAGATACACTGTACAGTAAGCTCTGTCCCACGAGCTTGTGCTGTGTCTTGCCATGAATGACAGGAATGGGTGGGTCGACCGGCATAGTGCCGGTGGTTAGACCGAGAGATCGTCCTCGACGTTTTGAAATGTATCGTCTATGTCAATTTTGCACTGAGAATGACCGACGCGGTCGGCGTGTCGACCGTTGTGTTTCTAGGAGCAAGGGACGAGGTTTGCAGAGAAGACAAAGGGGGTGGTATGTATGAATTGAAGGGTGAACCTGTTGAATTGCATCTCGTTAACTCGTCCAGCGACCACCGGACTATCGCCCAACTCCGGCTCACTCATGTGGCGATTCCGTAACGTATGACGATGATATCTTTTTATCAGGCTCCTCAAGTTATAGTACTGGAGAATCGCAGCTGGGAACATGGTATGAATATGCTCATCGTTCTTGAGGAGCCATGCTACAGAAACTGAAAGATCACGTAGAATGCATCGACAAGAAAGCAGATGGAACGGCTTTTGTTTCCAGCATACGGAGGGCTTTAAGATGGGGAGCTTCTACATCGCTGAGAGCTTGTCGACCGCTGACAGCTCTCTGACATGAGCTGTGAATGAAATGCCCATAATGGGATGGTTGGTGAGGGCTTGTCCAGTATTAGACTTTGTCTTTGCATGCGAAAGCTGTCCGAGTCATTTGCAGGAATAGCAATAACAACAAAGCCATGTGCCTCGCTCGGGATTTCCAGTCCCGGCGTTATATCCATCACTATAACCAGCTCACTCTCGTTCTGCCTTCACTCACTCTCTCTATCGTTCACTTATCACATTCGTATTATGGAAACAGAGCTACAGACCTACCGAGACCAACTGGCATACGTGAACCTGTCTCTGGAATCAGACCCCCAAAACGATGATTTGCTTAAGCTCAAGACGGAGTTGAACGAGCTCATCGAGCTCACCGAGGCCGCGTTGGGTCCAGCTTCTGGAGGATCGAAGAATGTGTCGACAAGTGGTAGTGGTGGTACGAAAGGGAAAGGGAAGGAGACGAACTGGCAGGATAAGGGGCCGTACAAGGCTGGCATGGACTGTATGGCTAAATATAAGGACGGGAAATGGTATGCCGCGTTTCAATGTCTGCTGCTGGGAGGGAAGCTGATTAATAAGTTATGCTCATCAGGTATCCAGCTAAGATATCTGCAGTAATCGGTTCCCAGGACTCACCACTGTACACTATCACCTTCAAAGGGTACTCTTCGTCCACGAACGTTCCAGTCTCTGCACTTCGTCCATTCGATCCCCAGGCCGCGGCTGCTGTTCAGCCTCAAAAGCGATCCGCCGATGAGCTGACAGAAAAGGAGAAGGAGAAGAAGAAGAAGAAGGGAGAGAAGTGGATGGAGACTCAAAAGGCCAGAGCAGATGATGTCAAGGATAAGAAGAATGCTTGGGAGAAGTTCGGCAAGAAGGCGGCAAAGAAGGGGATCCATATATCTGGGTAGGTCGTGTGATAGGGTTGATTGTGATTGGTACAGTGCTAATCAAGTTGATCAGATTGGAGGGAAAATCAGTGTTTAGGACGCCAGATAATCCTTATGGTGAGTGGTCTTGGTCGTGGACTACCATATACCTTGCGTGCAATTCTGACGATTCTTCCTTCAGGCAAAGGTATGCCCGGCTTTTCCTTGGCTTACGAATGGTACTAACATCATGCTCAGTCGGTGTGGTCGGTTCTGGGAAAGGAGTAACCGAATACGAGAGGATGGGGAAGCACAAGTTCGAGGCTGAGAAAGAGGAATGAGCCTGAGCGTCCCACCTTTCGGTATCCCCTCGTCTGTTGTCATCGTTCTCACAGAAAATTCTTATCAGCGACGATGATGGTCATTCGCCGGTAACAGCTTTATTCAATACCCTACGGATACGGTGCTACCCTTCTCTCTCGATACACTGTATAGACGCTGAGATCCCATTCCTCCCGTTCTTCCAGCCGATACGCTCGACGTTGCCTAGTTGGCGGTATGTACCTTATCATGGCGTGAGACTGACCATATGCAAAACGTTGTGATGTTCCAAACTAATGTCTGCCATCAGTCTTCCACAGTTTGTTCTCCCTTTTCCAGCATCACGAAGTGGAAGTCGGGCAACCAGGCTAGCAGGGATATTCCTTATCACCATTGTCGACTTCAAATGGCGTTTGCTGACATCTCAATCTGACCCTCAACAGCATCTGAATGACCCCTCTGGGACGTAGTTTCGTCCGTTAGCTACTATCCTGCCGTCCGATTTACGACTTCCTCCACATCTTGAAAAACATCCCAGGGTATCAAACTGGATCCAAACCCAGAGTAGCCAGATTATCAAGCCCAGTATTATAACGCTGACATAACCGCAAAAGCACTGATTAGTTGCGGCGGCTACCATCAAAATACTGAAATACTGAAAGTCACTCACAAATACCCAAGAACATCGGGCGCAAAGTCTAGGTGATGACCGCTAGCAGCTATCCCCCAGACAATACAATCCGTGAATACCAACCCCCCGCATGCAAGGATGAAGAAGACGTGACCGGCCCACAGGATATATCCTGGCCTGACAACTGCCTTCCGCGCTGGGCCCCATTGCGATCCGTTTTGAACGTATCCTCTAGAGGTGCGGTAGTATATCCATAGTAGTGTGCAGATGTAGAGAAGAAGGAGGATTGCAACGATGAAGTGGAAGAGGAGGATCAGTGGGGTGTGGTTGACGGGGGAAACCCATGTTGACGGAGTGGTATAATCGAACGAGTGACCTGATCTACATCATTGTCACGATGCAGACATGTTCAATATCGGCACACCATTCAATATAGCATGCAACAACGACATGTAGTGACCACTCACAGCTGATCGTTAGCAGTGGTATCATATCCCTGCGCTCCAATTGTATATCTGATGCCATTGGTCTTGAAAACGAACACCGAGATCGTGTACACTCCAGCCAGACCGAAGAGCACAAAGTAAGTGAGGGGGATTAAAAGGTCCAGGACGAATGGAAGCACAGGGGAGATGGGGACAGATGGCGATTGAGTCTTTGTCCGTCCAGAGCGAGAGTGGCTTTTGGATTTGCTGCTAGACTTGCTGCTTTGTTTCGGCCGGGAACTGGATGGCATAGTGGACGTGGTCTCGTTTTGCTCGCTTCACTTGTGCAGTATTCACTCAATCTTATGACTACATGCTGGAGACCATGTCCTCTGCGAGTGTCTTGACTGCAGGCAGCAAGGAGCAAGCTATGAAAGGTCTGTTTTCCAGCTAGTTTCAGACAGTGCCACATCCGACCACGTGACCAGACTTTCAGGGATTCGAATTTGGACCAAGAGGAGAACAACGGAGTGTCGACCTTTGAATATCCAGACCGCACCTCTCTCACACTCGTATCTCTATCTCTTCTTTTCCTTCACACATCTTATACAGCATCCCGTCAAATCAGTCGTCTGACGGAGGACTCGAATCACAGGCGATTACTTGTGACTCTGTCTCAAACACAAAACAGAGGGCTTGATTGACCTTTTCTTGAAAGGATCTTTGCCGCTCGTCTGACAGGCTTCAATTGGCCTTCATATCACACTCATCCCTTTACGCCTGGATTTCTTCTCAATCTATAGAACTATCCATACCTCCTGGAATCTGCCGCCAAGGAATATCTACCTCTCGAAGACGCAGCTTAAATCAAACCTTGGCAACTCAGTTCTTGCAACCCGCATAATGTCAACCACCACCGTACCACCAGCAGCGGCTGTCGCCAACGCCTCAACTCTCTCTGAAGCGCTTGCCTCAGCTCACATCTCATCAGAACCATCGACCCCGCCACCCGAGGAGGTTAACGGAAACGGAAATTCTAAATCGGACGAGCTAGAGGAGGGCGAAATCAGGGACAGCGACGCGGATGACGACGACGGGAAAGTGAAGACTGTGTTCGATGATGCTGCAAAGTTCAATGTCAAGGTGGGTAGCTTACCGTAGCTTTCCAAGGGTTTCATTTGCACAGCGAAGCAATTGGGAAGGTTAGCTATGGGAGAATGTCGCTGATTGTCGGATATCTAGCATCCCTTATTCGCTCAGTGGACATTGTACTTTGATTCTCCCGCTTCCAAACTTTTGCCTAAAACTCCTTCGTCGACTCCTTCCACACCGGGTGTAGCACATGGTAAGCTTCAGACCTTTTGGATGCGATCAGGGCTTTTTGCAGCAAAAGTGAGTAAGCTGACTCGCCTCCTTACCTCAGGCGGATGGATGGACGACATCCGAAAAGTGGTTACGTTTGATTGCGTCGAGGAGTTCTGGGGTTTGTACAACAACATCGTCCCACCATCTCAGCTGCCAGGGAAGGCCAATTACTACTTGTTCAAGGTGAGTTGGACGGATGTAGAGAAGAGAATTCTTAATCTTTCTTCGATGCGATCTCACTACAGAGAGGCCGAAGCTGATGCGCCTATAGGACGGGATCATGCCCGCTTGGGAGGATGCCGCCAACAAAGCAGGAGGGAAATGGTCCATTCAGCTTCCTCGGGATAAAACCAAAGCCGTCATCGACAAAATGTGGCTCTACACGGTAAGTTTCTGTTCCCCTGTTCTATCTTACATCCCTGTCGCCTCTCCATTCAAAGAGACTGAACAAGGACACTACAGATGCTAGCGGCAATCGGCGAGACATTCGAAACCCCCCTTCCATCCGACAACCAATCTTCCTCAGCGCCCCTTCAATCCGACCTGGTCACTGGAGTGATCGTCTCCTCCCGTCCGGGCTTCTACCGAATCTCCATCTGGACCCGCGAAGCCCCTGATACGACTTTGACGGAGGAGGACCCACTGGTTAAGCGGATCATGACGATTGGTCGACATTTCAAGGTCTCGGTGATGGGTTATGAGCTCGATCAGAAACTGGTGACGGGTGGATTCCAGACGGAGGTCACATTTGAGAGTCATAAGGACTCGGAACGTAAGGGGAACAAGCTGAAGTTGCTGGTGTAGGGTTCGGGTGAGATTTAGGGGATGGGATGGAGAGGGATGGTAGCGAGATAAGATTAGAGCGGTGTCGTGTTGGCCTGCAGCGTCGTGCTGAGGACATTAATTGTAGGGGGGGTCGGGGTCGGCGGCGGGGATAGGATCACCACGTCTTGCTTGCAGTAGTCAGCAATGGATACATCTGTACCTTCAGTGTTGGGTGATGGTGCTGCATTTTGTGATCTAGACAGTTACTCTGTCAGTAACGTCAGGCCATCGCATACTTTACTTTTACATGGCTACAAATGTGTCGACATACTCATACAAACGGACGACAGTTGACAGATACAAACGGACGACAGTTAACAATTACAAACTTTCTGATTCGATCCTCACACTCGTGGTCACCCAGTATAAACCCGTAACCACCCACTGACCCCTGCTCTACACACTAAACACTTTGCAGAAGAGTCCGTCCTCGTATTTCCTTCATTGCCCTCCAAGGATATTGGCCCAAGCAAGACTTTCCCATCTTCTTCTGCCCGTCTCGAGATTCCCAAATCCCTCTCTCTCCTCTCCTCGCTGATCCTATCCCCACTATCATGTTCAACCGAACAAGCCAGCGAATCAGGCAAGAGATCGCAACCCTCAAACTCCCCGCCCTGACGCTTGAGAGGGGCGACGTAACCCCCACCAGATAGTTTCCGGGATTTCGGATGATTAGCAGTAGCTCGCAGTAAGAGGAGGTTATATGGGATCTTCTGTGGTATAGGCTCGTGTGGGTTGGGTAGTACCTCTGAAGCTGAAGCTGAGGCTGAGGCTGAGAGGGCGAGGAGAGTAGGAAGATTTGGAGAACGTTTAGCGCGGAGGATCAAGAGGGGAGCACAGAGGTGACACAGATTCAAGTGGCAGCCTGGTGGATTTATGAGCTGATGTTGGTAAATGGTGGATTGACTTACAAGGAAGTAATACGGCTGTAGGTGGACGAGTCAGACAGAGTAAACAGAGAGGGTAGGGATTCTCTTTGGGTTCCATTTCTATTCGATCGACGGCAGATGACAGCTCTGTGATGCCTTCAGAGACGGAGGGAGGGTGGTGGAGTGACGACATTCTCGCTTTGAATAGCTGATCTCGGGCAGTTTTTCTCCTCTTGTTTAGATTTCAGGTTTGCGGGGAAGTTGAAGATGCTGGGGAGCGTTTGTTGGTCATAGTAGTGGGTGTGTAGTCTATAGTCGATATATATATTGTGCACGTAATCTGTATACTCTTCCAGATCGGTCAGGCGGGACAAGGACAACGATAGCCGATCAACCGGTTGCCCGGTTACTTGCAAACACCGCCAGTGGTTGAGTTATCGGGTCAGCCATTGGTGCATTAATCCTTACTGGCTTGCTGCTTGCTGAGATGTCCATGCAAGAGCAAGTTATAGCGTAATATTATGGATGTAGTACGTAAAGAGGTGGGAGTGATGGACTGTAGGTACAGGTACTACGACGGCTGTTGCTGGGTTACCTCTCGGCGTGGCGCTTGATGGTGATGGTTTGCATCTGCAGTCCTGCCGGCTTGCAAAAGGCCTACACAGGTCACCTCATGATCAGTGCTCATCGGGCTTCTCACAGGATGTAATGGGGTAACATAGGCATCAGGAGTTGTCTGGAAATGCATTAGACGGAAATCCTAAACAGACGCGTGTTGCTGTGAACAGCGCCTAGAATCAGGTAGACAGTACCGGAGTAGATAAGCAACCCACCTGGTGAAAAGAGTATAGCTATCCCTACTACATCAGTCGTAACCATGTACCATTCTCTCTCCGCTGATTACTGTTCTTGCCTGTCTGTCGTTTGCCTTTAATTCAGATCCTCAGATGACGGCACATTCCCGGGACCAAATAAGCCACTCCCTAAGCCTCTATAACCACCTATTGCGTTGGAACACACACCTAACCTCATCCTCCCCAAGCCAATGTCCTCAACACCCCAACTCCTCCGTCGTCAGTCGACGCCAAACGGCTCGTCCACCCCCCATTCCGACCGCTCAACACCAATCAGAAGAGGGAGCGCGCTCACCCCCATAAATGCCGAACAACGTCGAGCGCGTCGGGACCAGCTGAGAGATTTCTATGGGTTGAAGAAGGATGGGTTAGGTAGTTCTCGTCCTAGTCCTGGTTCGATCAGGGAGGGAAAGGGGGATCCATTGGATATTGGTGGGTACCACTCGTTGAATGGGTGTCGTTGTGCAGGACGTCAATTGGTGAGCTAACTAAGATGATCGATAGATTCGCCGAATTTTAGTCCCAATTTGTATTATGAGGATATGATTACTCGTTCTAGTCTTGCTCAGCTTATGGGGACTGCGTCCAAGTTGGCTGCTGGTAGGTGACCCTCTGTCATGCATAGCATAGTTGAGGAGTGAACTACGGAGATTCGCTAAGTCAAGCTGTATAGATATCGATAACCTCCATTCATCACGACATTCCCTCGTATACAACCATCACCACCAAGTATGTGTCCTTCCTCTTCCACATTCTCTCTTCTAGAATCAAGGAATATCAACGTGGGTCTATCCTAACGTCCCGCAGCTCTTCGCAGCAGGTGACACCATCTCGCACCTAAACTCCCGAACCCCTCAACTCCTCTCGATAGTCACCTCCCTCCAAGAATCGTTTTCCGACATCTCGCAGTTGGTCGACTCCGTCGGACCGGGACCGGAAGAGCAATCCTCTGAGGTACATGATGAGACGGATGCGGGTGTTGAGGATGAGTATAGGCGGGCACTGAATGGGGCTCGGAGGTTGCAGTTGATGTTAGCTGCTGAAGGTGTGTCCCTTTTTCCCCTGTTTATCATCCCCGTCTGAGAAGGACATGCCCGGGGAGATGAATGGGTACTGATAGAGATGGTTAGATTCTCCTGAGAAGATCCGAGAAACTTATGAGGGGTTTAGAGAGAACCTTGAGAAGCTTGCTGGTGAGCCTGAGAAGAGGGGGCAAGCTGCCGCCTCGGTGTTGGAGAAGTGCAGGGAGATCATTGATAGTCTCCCGCTGGATGGGGCTGTCGGTGGGAAGGCTACGTAATCTCATATGGAGCTACTTGAGGGGAAATACCTTGCATTGTGAGTATAATTGTTCTGCCGTGGCTTGAACCTAGCATGCAGGAAACTGTCCAATACTGACGAAAAATGGCATAGATATATTGAAATTTCATCTATACCTATGTGAAGCTATGCATATTGGAGTGTCACAAGAATTGTAATGAACTTTCTGAATCAAGACGTATCCCTTCCAAAATGTTCCTTCAATCTGCGGATGGCAATCTATAATGAAATGGTATCAGCCACCATCTTTCAGTCGCCAATGAATTTGCAGGACAGCAGGACTCACTTCGTAGCTCCCTTGGTACGGCTTCAAATCGCCTTCCTTAACTTTGATCTTCTTGAGGGCCTTCAGATGGTTTGCAGAAGACATCATTTCTTTGAAATGACGGGCCTATTCGATAAGAGAAAGAGATGTATCAGTACAGCTTCTTCTTTCTCTGAAAGAGGAAGACAATCGTCAAAGAGGACAGACAGACACACCTCCTGCTTCTCAACCAGTGACCACGCTGTACCTTCCCTCCCTGCTCTGGCAGTCCGACCCACTCGGTGGACATATTTCCGCATATCCAGTGGAATATCGTATGATACCACATGGGATACGGAGGGTACATCCATTCCTCTAGAAATCAAGTCCGAACACACCAGACTACCCCAGACTATCAGCTTATCTGCCCTCGCTAGTTCTCACGACTGCGTGAGTAGAGGAGAAAACAAGCGACTCACAGATGTACCTTCCCCTCGGCGAAATCACTCAAAAGTCCCAACCGTTCCTGAGGTTTCATCTCACTGGTATACCCTCTAACCACGATTCTCCCCTTCGAATCCCCTCCACCCAACACGAAAGCATCCTCGAAAAACTCCAAAAGCTTCAACAATCTCAGAGACGCTTCTACAGATTTCGTAAATACCAGTACGCCTTTCCGGACATCGAATGCCGGATTGTGAATGAGGTGAATGAGGTTCAGTGGTTTGAGCGATGGGGGCAGGATTAACATCTTTTCGGAGAGGGTGGACGGGAGGGCGAATCTTTCGCCGATATTGGTAATTTGGTCTAGCGTTGATGCTGAGGTGCTGGTGTTGGAGGTAGATTGGATGATGTAGTATTTCGGAGATGATAGGGAGAGGGAGGCGACTTTACTAGGATCCCTTGTGAGAGTTGCTGAGAATAGGAGTTTTTGGCACTAGCAGAAATTGAGATCGAATGGCATCAGTGATACTATTATTTGATCGCTGAGATACGAAATAACTCACAGAACTTTGAGGACTTTCCGACCCCTCCCAGGACCTGTCCGCCACGCCCAGCCCCTCCATCCAAGCCGGAGCCACCGCATCATATTTTACCCGTTTCCTCGTTGTCCCTTGAGCGTCACTTTCTCCTCCCAGCTTCGCGTTGCTCGACGTCGGAGGTTGGATATGGCCCAATACTTGCGAGAGCCAATTTTGGAAACTCTGAGTAAGGAGTCGGTCGGCTTCATCAATAACCTGTATGAAATGTATTCAGTTAGCTCTATTATTTTCTGACCACGGAGGGAGAGGGGATCAAAACTGAGAGTTAGGAGGAAAAGTGCCTCACTAAGAAACGGAGATGCTGGAGAGTGAAGTTTGGAGTCGACGAGAGGTGGTCCATTAGTCTTCCGGGCGTTGCGATTAGGATGTCAAGCTTGGACGACCCGCCGAGCAGACTATGGATGCAGGGAGATAGTGTCAGGATGAGAGGACTATTTTCTTATGTCAAACAAGTGAAAACACTTACCTGGTAGCCGTATCTGCCACCAATTGATTCTGCTCATGCGCAAAGGAATGTTGACCAGTAGCCGTCCCAATCTGTAGTGTTTGAGCACAGTACTCTCAGTCTCACACTGTCGAAACACTCACTACCAGTCCAGTACCCTTGGCTAATGCGTCCAAAGTCTCCCTGACCTGAACCACAAGATCTCGGGTTGGAAGGACGATCAGAGCTCGTAGTCTGGTGACCACTCTTTTGGACAAGATTTCCACGATCGGGATAGCGTAAGCCAACGTCTTACCTGACCCGGTTGGCGCTGACACCAGGTAATCAGGGAGACCAGAGAAGGGGAGAGGAACAAGAGGGAGGGGTAACAAGTGTGGCAGGATTGCAGCTTGAACTACAGAATCCAGACCGTCAGTCCAGCACAAACCCGTCAAGGATATGACAGAGGATAAATGGACATACCAGCAAAGAAGTCTTCGACTCCAATGTCTTTTAACCGCTTTGTCATTCTCTCACTGATTTGTACCCCGGCTCCAGTTGCCATCTGGTCTATCTCAAGTCGGAGAGTCTGGTCGACGAAAACTGCGTCTTCCAGGCCTGAGGGGAGACCTTGGCGGGAGAGGACCTTCGGATCGGGCGCTGGTGCTGATACTGGTAGTGGAAAAGCGGTAAGGGGTGGGGGAGTAGCTGATCGTGATGGTGGTCTTGGGGCTTCATTCTCGGCTTCGGATTCTTCTTCGGATTCATCTTCCTCGTCGCTATCATCTTCCCCTAGTAGACGGACACCATCTCCGTCAGGATCAAGCTGATTTTCTTTCGGCTCCGCATCCACGGTCGGTAGGACCGAATCCTCAAGCACCCTTAAAGAAAGCTCATCCTGGCCAACGCCTTCATCCCCCTTATCCTCCTCCCTTTCTTTCCGCTTCTTAGCTCTCCTCTCCCTTCTCTCACTTCGATCTCGCTGTTCCCTCTTCTCCCTTTTCTCTCTCTTCCTCCGCGCCCTCTCATCAAGCTCAGGATCCACTAAGTCGTTTTTCGAGTTCCCATTGATCTCCGTGCCGTCTATCTTTCCACCTACTACTGCCGTTCCGGCGATTTCAGTTTTCTTGCCACCACTCGTCAATCTCGATGGACCAGCTTCAGCGTTCCCACCCTCAAGATTTCCCTCTTTTAGAGGAATGACCTCCTCCGTCTGACTCGTATCATCACTATCCTCTGCACCCGCCTCACTTGAACCCAACGGGTGATCCAACTTAGTTTTGGGTGCAGCAGCCTTCCGAGCTGCCATAACCTTCTTTCTCTTCTTCAGCTTCTTCTGGAGATATCGTTTCTTTGCCTCAGTCTTCGGCTATATATTCGAGATGGTAAGTCAGCTGTATCAACGAGGTCTACAGGAGCACGTACCTTGGGGCCTTTAGCTGCTTTTGTGGCTGAAGCGTTGATATCGGCTACTGTGGAAGCGAGGACAGCACCAGTGGTGGCCGGCTGCATTGCCCGAAGACGATCGGGATGGATTCCTTGCCCAGATGCCATACTATTCGCGTCGCCCCAGGACATTTTGGGGTTAATCGAGAAGGACGAGTTGTTATATGTCGTGCAAAACGCGACTGTCCAAAATAATCAGTCGGCAGTGGACATTGAAATCTTGGAACGAAGCGACCGTGGGAAAGTAGTCGCCATATCTCAGGCACGGTTATGAGGGAGACAAGCGTGTTGATACGATAGGTGCGATTGTTATCGAGTATCTGATTGCGTCTAGGAGTGTATTTCAACGACAAGTAAAGAGGCCATTGGCGATACCATGCCATGGTTGATGAAAGCTGAACCAGACTCGAGGGTGGTCAAGGGTAAGGATGTGAAGGTGAGTGAATACTCTTGTCTCGCACTCAGCTGATACCATCCTTCGTTCCAGTTCTCCGTAGACGATTTCGAGAAGCTCGGGTAAGTGGGACTTGCTCAACTTGTGATGTGCGATCAAAGCTGACGATGATAAACGAACGTAGAGTCTCTCCTTGGGATGGTGAGCTCTTCATTGGTACACAGTCATGAGTCACGGTGTTATTCAAAAGCTCATCAAAATTAAACCGTGCAGGTGTACGGAATCATGAAGCCAAGAAGATCATGAAGGAAAAAATGAAACTCGGTGACAAGGTCTGCGTCCATTTTGTAAACATTGCAATAATCGTCTGACTAAGTGTCAATGGGCTAGGTTTTGTTCTATCACAGTAACACAAAAGTTCCAGGTAAAGTCCACTGTATGTTCAGTCTTTACTCCGACTAACACCAGCTGCCGATACAGGGGTCTTTGGTCTGGCGGAAGTTGCCAAAGAGGGTTATCCGGATTGTAAGCGCAGTGATTCCAGGCTGTACATGCCTTGCAGAGCTGTAACATGGAGCTGACCATATGATTCAAGATACAGCATGGGATCCGTAAGTCTCCTCCGCAGATCGACAGAGACAATTGCCGGTGTCTGACAGCTATCCCCAGTGCACATCCATACTATGATCCCAAGTCGTCCAAAGAATCCCCGACATGGTACATGGTTAGTCCATCTCTTCCATCTCCTGCTGCTCATTTAAGCATCCTCAACCCCCCTCCAACCGGGTTAGCAGTGGTACAACCGCTCTTACGGTGTTCCAGTTAGCCTTGTAATATTCTCTATCCGGAAATACTGATTCATGGCAACAGGTCTCCGTCAAGTTTATCCAGAAACTCTCGTACCCACCAACACTCGCCCTCATAAAACATCTAGCATCGTTATCGTCTACCACACCACCCAGCGAAGTCGAATACATAGGTAAAGCAGGCTTTCAAGGTATCAAGACTATGCAGCTTGTGAATAGAGGTCGGCTGAGTAGGTCGGCTTCTTCTCCTCTACACCTACACTATCTTCACGAAGTGGTCATGTCGGAACTACAGAATGACTGATGAATATTGGACTATACAGGTGTCCAGCCTGTAGAGCAGGTGGCGTATGACGCTATCGTATTGCTGGGTACTAATGGTGGTTGGGAGGGTTTGGTGGATCGACCGAAGGGGAAGGGGAAGAAGGGGACGAAGGATGAGGAGCAAGTGAAAGAAGAGGATAAAATTCAGGGTGATGGGGTGGGTGACGGGGAAGAGATACCGGCGACGAAGAGTAAGAAAGGAGAAAAGAAGGTCGATAAGGAGGCTAGGAGTGTTAAGGCTGAAGAGCTCGAGGACGGTGAGACAAAGAACGTAGTTCGATCTGCTGGGAAGGGGCAGAAAAGAAGGAAAGGTATCACGGGGAAGGAGACCGTAGTCGATGATGGGGCGGTTACGGATGATTTGAAGCTACCATCAGACGCGGGGAGCAGGAGAAGCAAACGACTGAAGCGATGATCTTGGCGGTGGTGGATCTGCAGGCTGATATTCTTGCAAGTGTCTTCGTCGTACGGTATATACATTCGTAGAAGTATTCGTTACGCATGACGCACTGATACCGTTCCTAACTAAACTATTCGCGCCTCTCAGTCACCTCAAAACGCCTCACGTACACAAACATCAAGTCATTATTCAGATCACACTCAGCCCCGCGCCCCAGCAATATATTCCACATCTCCTCGTATAAACATCCCCAGACCACGATGGTTCTCACATTGCTAGGCTTCACAGTATGGTAGATACTGAGACATGTGCCGACATACTACCAGGCCTCCGTCAATTACGATGAGCCGGGAACGAGTGGTGCGCGTTCCTCGTCATGCAGGAGAGTCCCAGAGCCACGAATGGTAGTGCTGAAGATTAGACACGTTAGATCTCGTACCTTCAGGAAGGATGGCTAAAGCTTACTAGAGAGACTTAAGGATGGCAAAGAGGGAGAGGATGAAGAACGCGAAAGCGGACCAGTGAATGAATTTGGAGCTGGTTTGGTGAATGACTACAACGATACACCCGTTAGCTTGCGCCATGCGATAAACAATATAGATAAAGAAGAACTCCAAACTCACAGATAGCAAACAAAGCCCAAGTGATGGCGGCGGCACCAGCGGCGTCACCCTCCTTGCTGGCGAAAGCGTAGGCGGCAGCGGTAGTCTCCAGGAAGACAAAGGCCAGGAAGACAAAGATCTTGGTCCAGATACCCGGGTGGTGGTTATGGGCATTGGTGCCGAATGCCTCGAAAGCGGAGAGGACGACTAGGACAATGGTCCCTGCAAGACATGTCAGCAGGCTAGACAAGGCGTTTCTGCAATAAGTTGTGTCTATACTCAGCCAGAACTTACAGCCGTGGTACAAAGAGAACGGGAGATGCACAAAGGCCTCCTCCGCCAAACTCTCCCTACTCCCGTGGTTTTTCTTGACGACGTAGTAAATCTGACTGACAGTAGCGGAGACCAGCAGACTCAAAACGAAGGCGAGGATGTACCAATGTCTGGACCAGAAGAAAATGTAGACCGTGTTGAAGATACCCAAGATTGCGAACCTCCACTGGATAGAATCGACAATGATCTCCTTACCACGTGTGGTGAACTGGAAGACCATGGTCCCGAGGAGGAGGAGATGGATGAGGGACCACACGTAGAAAGCGTAGTAGGAGGGGGTGATGAAAGTCGTCTTGCCATGGCTGTAGATATCCTCGGGTCCTGCTACGGAGTAGACATTAGAGCCAAGGGAGAAGGCGTAGATGATGATGTTAACCACCTGGTGATAGGGACAGGGGAGTGGCGAGTCAAAGGAGGGTGAGCGGAGTGGTTGGTCAGCTTCGGTAACAGTTCGTGGTGGAAGGTGCAGGATTAGATGGATTGCATCTATGCTTGCTTAATTTTCAAGGCATGCTTCTCTGCCTTCGCCGATGGAACATGCCCATGAGGTGCACAGCGAGTCACCCCCAGTCAAAGGGGTTGCAACGAGGACGATCACTCACCTTGATAAGGAGGCCGTCAGTGAGAGCCATGTTGTGAGGATGCGCTTCTTAATATCTGAATCAAGTGGATGAGATGGGAGAAGTCTTCGCTCAGCGTCGTCAAAGTGATGACACGACAGAGAGAGAGAAGGAGAGAGACAAGTGAGAGAGACAAGTGAGGAATTGAGAGAGAGAGAGTGAGCACGTTGTGTTAGCCGAAAAGCAGCGGGGCCACTTGAACAATGTCGTCATCATCATAGCTAGAGCTGCTTACGTAATATGGATGAATGTGGCAGAGGGAAAGTGATGTGTATGGCGGACACAGAAACACACAGCAGCAACAGAACGGGACATGTTTGACTGAAACCATCCCATCTCCTTCCTCACCCTCCCTCCAGGTAACTAAACCCCCCCTTCCAATAAAGCTACCACAAAAGCATGGGGGTCCTCTCATCCTCTCATTTCCTTCGTTTCTGGGCCATCTACATCCTCATACCATGTCTCGCTCAAACGCCACTTCCAACTCCGACGTTGGACGAGTTTCTACCACGACTTCCTACCGCCCACCATCATCATCCGACGGCGACTTTAGAACGACGACAAGATGTTTCGACGTCCTTCCTCAATCCAGCAGCTATTACATTCTCTCCCTATCAGAGTTCCTCGGGTACTTTGGCATCGACGACAGCTACCACTGATGCAACGCCGCCGCCAACTCCCGCCACCACCTTACCTACCTTACAGCCCGGATCATCACCTATACCCCTAGGACCTACCATGGGACTGATCATGCCTAATCCATATCAACCACTATATGTTGGTAAGCTGCGTCATGAGCTTCGTCGAAATGAGATGAATCGACTGCAGCTGACCTATGCATACGCAGGACTGAATTATACGTTCGGATTCGTGGATCCCGTCCCGAAGCCTGCACCTACGGTTGGAGGGTGGTTGCGTCAGGTGATACCGATTCTCATTTTCCCAGATTACAACGTGAGTGGGAGCGAGCGATAACCCTGTAGGCTATGCCTGACCGCACCGATTCAGGTGGACGTCTTTCCCTGGAGCGGGACAAACGATCCGAATAATTCTGCAGCCTTCCCAGACGGCGTTCAACAGGGTCTATGCGGGTATGCCCATGGTCTTTGAGACCATTTCACGAATTGCTGTGCATTTCTGCCTAGCTTAGTATATCCAGAGCTGATGAAGGTTAAAGGGCGACAGCGGAGAACTACGTAGAGGCGTATCCATTCATCTTCCAACAGCCTGGATGGTACATGTTCGTCATCAATCAGACCTGGGTCCAGCCTTCCATCGTATGTGTTGTCTCTTTCGTATCCACGCCTCGATATCTCCCTCTTATGCAATCTGCAAGAGGGATATAACTGACAGACTCTCACCTAAAATAGGTAAACAACACCTGTACCCTGCCTCTGGTGGCCCAGAGGACGTTCTTCTCTACCCAGCTGCTCTCACTAGCTCCTTTGCCATCCGTGACTCCCCATCCAGCATCCCCAGCTTCGGCGTATACCGTCTTTGCTGGTGTCACCACGGATGCTCCTGGAACCCTTCCAATTGATCCCCAGAAGACCTCAACGTCACAGGCTTTAGCCGTTGGACTGGGGGTCACTTTCGGAGTCGTTGGCTTGTTATTGATCTTCGGGATCGTCTGGTATGTGAGGAGAAAACATCGGTGGGAAGGTGAAGTGAGTTGTGGTGTCTCTCTTTCAACGGTTTGGATCCATGTATCAACTATGAATATATACTGAAATCTTTTCTTATAGGTCACCGCTTTCAATAGAATGAAGCCCGAAGAACAAGCAGCCTTTCTCCAAGAAAATCCCGAATCACGACTTAGCCGAGAAATAACTCGTCGACGAGCTCAGTCATCAGCTCCGAAACCATCCCATCCGAACAGTACTAGCTACATAGGCTCTCCCGGCACTGGCTCTGTGGGATCCCCAGGATGGTATTGGAACCAAATGAGCCGTCAACCACTACCTCAGCAGCAATGGGTAGGGCCACCAAGTCAGGGATACAGCTATGGCTACAGTAACGGCACTAGCCCACCATTGGGACCGGTAGGGTTCGGCATACATAGTCAGCCTGGGATGTGGACAAGAACGGGGCTGGGTGTGCCTATGATGAGTGAGATGGGAAGTGGCTCTCCAGTCGTTCAGCAGGTTTGGGCGGATAATGGTTATGGACGAGGCAGGGAGTACGGACAGAATATCCCCGGGAGGCGGATGTAATTTCTTGCGAGTTTTCGGGTGTTGGATCTGAGTTGTCTTTGTTGTTTGTACACCTGTTTCAAATCTTGGGGAGCCAGGATGCCTCAATGACGCTATACCCCTCCTCTTTCCATCTCGCACATCCTCAGTTATTGAAACGCAAATATAATCGAAACAAATCGGAGACGAAACGATACTTCGACGAGACTCTGCCCCTCCTCCCTTCACACCACAAAGCCTCAGCTTTTGAAACGCAAATATAATTGAAAGAAATCGGGGACCAAAATGATACCTCAACGAAATTCGGTCCCTCCTCTCTTCAAACTGCACAGCCTCAGTCTTTGAAACCCAATTATGATTGAAACACAACGAAGAGTAAACGTCATGGGCATAATTAGCATAGACACGAAACAGCTCCCAGAGGGATATTGTCTTGCTCCTTTGCTGGTGTGTTGACGCCTGGCTTGACTGCCTTCGATGGCTGGATAAAGGTTGCGTTGCGCTGTGCCGCACAGTGGGACCCGCTCTCGCCTATATATACATGTACCATGGCCAATATTCTGTTGTCTCCATCGTTTCTTATTTCTTTATCGTCACAATCACATTTACTTTGATTCACCAATATCAGAATGCCATCAAAGGAAATTCATCCCGACGCATGGGACGAAGACGACAATGGTGAGTTGAAGACATGCCTAATGGATGAGGCAATAGATGCCCGTGCTTTTCCATCTGCTGACGTCGTTTGGCTTTGTCGACAAGTGCAGATGAATCCGAAGACGAGGCCTCTACTATGTCTCAACCAGCGGAAAGTAGGGGTTATGAATTGACCCCAGAGGACAAGGCCGACTTGTTTTTCAAGGAGTCGAACCTCTACGAAAGTCTCAGTGAGTTTTCCTTGTAAACATCTTCTTTCAACGGTATCAAAGGCCTGCTCGGCGTATAGTTGTGATAATACTATGGAGCACTGACGAATTACTGACATTTACAATGTTCCCTTGCGTTTGAATCATTACCGAAACTAGCCGACGATCAGAAGACAGCCTTGTGGCCATTGATTGCGAGCGTTCGTGTCACTCAACCGCTCACTGATTTCATCGACAAGAGTCCACAAGAACTGAAGGCAGATTCTCGGTTGTCATTTCTCTTCGATAATCAGCGTCTGGGAAGCCAGGGTGAAGCAGCACTGGGTCTCTATATAGCACTCATACTTGAGTACAGGGGCACGGGCTACAAAGCCAAGGATTATTCGGTGTTTATATACGACATACTGAAAGCTGATGGGACAACCACTGAGCAAGCAACATCCGCTACGACTATGATATCCGAGTGTTTCCGCCAGAAGTCTACTCAGCTCACTTCAACATAGATGGGTCAGTACAGAACGAATTAGTCGTGTTGTTCATACAATTTGTCTATAATTGAGAGTAACTCCAGCTTCCTGCGCCCATCATAAGGAATAGACCATTCCGACACCACCGAGCCAAACAGCCTCCGATATCGCAAGCCCGTATAGATCCTTGAATTGTCTTTATATGCTGTGTAGGATATGGATTATGTGACACGCAGTGATTGCTGTGATACTAACAATGTTCATGTATGAACCTGATACAGTAGACAGATACTGCAGGAGCCTTTGTGGCCAGAAGGCTACAGTATACTAAAAGTGGCACCATGGGATTGAGGCGTCAAGAATCACTGCGAGATCGGTTTACAAGTCAATTCACTTGACCCTCTTTAGCTTACAGTACGGGATTGACTCAAACCTGCGGGTCAGAGTTACTCATGATACACTGAAGGGGTTGGGTTCCCGCTTTCAGCATCCTCTGAATGTGCAGCGCTGAAAGACCATCGCTACTGTAAAGCCTTCTTGCCTCGCTTAGGTGATAGCGCCTTCGTCCACACCTCTCTGTGTCGACTCCCTATACTTCAACTCATATACATCTTTACACAATTGCCGTCGTCTCAGCCCTCTAATGAGTTGCCCCCCACATCCAACACCAAGTTTTTTTCAAAAAGAAACCTATCACGATTCATCCTAAACATTGCTCCCCTCATATCTTTGCTTAACGCGTTATTTAACACTTGCGCCGCATCATCCAAAGAGTTTTGCAATGGCTTGCGAGTACCTTCATCGTCATCTTCAGTCCATGCCTTGATAAGCTCATATCCACGGGTCTGGTATGAGCTAAAAAGCTCAGCTCCCGCCTTTTGATAACTCCCATCTACAAAACCCTGCGGCAAGATACCCGCTTCTATGCCCGAAGTAACAGTGGAGCATGTCGTGTTAGCATGTAGCTTGAGGTAGTCCATCGTGCGACTGAAGGCATCTCTCTTTGTGGTGTTAAGCCTTTCAGAGAGATTATCAATGTTATATGGCCGCATCATTTCCGTTAATGGCGCGAGGGTACTTTTGGGGGTCCTGGCTAGAAGTTCCCATGCGTCGGCTGGATATGGCTTGGTCAGGCCTCGGAAGAATCTCAAAAGGACTCGGGGGCTTCAACCAACTAACTGAACAAGAGGATGAGCCACTACTCACTGCCTGGCTCCAAATTGTACAGGTGACAGATTGCACCCAGCATAGAACAAGTAGGATCACGGTGTGCTTGAAGCAGGGAAGGATTCAACTCCAAGAGTTTGTCATAAGTAACAAGTCGCGGTTGGGTTTCATGGCTTGCAGTGGCTTGTGAATCGACACTTCCCCTGGGATATTTGCTCTGTGGCGTGTCTGGAATAAGTGTCCCACCATGTGATACTGTACTGACCCTGGGTCATTAGGCTCACTCACCAATGACTCGGAGCCGTGTTGGTTCAAAGAAGTAGAGGACATTGTTGTCAGGTTGTCAGGTATGAAAATTCTGGGTCAGTCGGTGAGCAGAGTAAGTGGGAAAAAAGTATGCAAAGTTTGAGCGTGCGGGTGAATGAGGCATCTTGACACTGCTTTTATACCTTGCGAGCTCCAAGGCTAGGAAGACCTTGATGTAAGGACGCTGGCTCGAAGTCTCCTTTGGGGTGGTGGAGCACTCGTCATCACCTCCTCAAAGCTCAAAGGAATTTAGACCTATGATATGATTGACGTCATTGACTAGAAAGTGAGGTGTTTCAGATCGTGCTCGGGGGTAGAATATCGTGAGCGTTTTGAAATGGGCATTGGATGAGGATCCATATGGTCGACTGAACCTTTGTACTTAGCCAGCACAGAAATCCAATTAGGGAGAGACAGAGTTTCAAGTATTCACCTGCCATGCTACAGGTATGGGGCTTTACCGACATTTGCTGTGAAGCCTAGACGAGGGAGCTCATCGAATGGTTGAACGAAAGGTCCAACTCAACGAACGCTAGTCGCAAGGTTGAGGACTCGACGAATGACTGGATGAGTAGCTCCATTAGGTGTCATAATGCCGTCGCTGACATGACAACGTGTCTTCCCACTAAGCCTTCCTGATCTGACAGGCATGACTAACCCCTCCCTCCCCCCCCCCCCCCCCCCCCCCCCCCCCCCCCCCCCCCCCCCCCCCCCCCCCCCCCCGGGCGTCAGAGACCAGCATGAAGCCTTCCATCATCCTTTGTATCATGGAGAATGACATTTTGCGCGTAAGGGATATCTGAGGGTCTTACAAATGGTTTTTGGTTAAAGCTCGTCCCATCAGTCTCCCTCACTATTCCATCCCTCCTACTCATACTCTTCCACAAATATACAACTATCTCAAAATCCAACTTCAATGGCATCAGAAAATCCCGAAGACTCCTCCAATTCGTCTCGGCTCACAGATCCATCGTCCCAGCTTACAGAGACATCTGAGCCTTCTCTAGCCAGTGTGACTGATCCAACTTCGGGTGAGAGGTCTCTTAATAAGTCATACCCAAAATAACTCTGCCTGGTGTCTCTTATATCTTCCCCCGCTGGAAAGCGATTTATTCTACTCATTCCCAATGCCGCGCAGTCATTAAATAGTGTACAGAACTGACCTGGCAAATCAGCATGCACTGACGAGGATGTCAGCATCTCTCTGCGCAGGAAGCTCCGTTCTATCTGGGGGAAAGTGGAAAACTCGCCTGGAACCAGTTCGTGGGAGTTTTTCACAATGACCCCGGTTTACAGATCTCTGGGTAAGCGCCTTCCGATCTTTGACGGATAAGTGCAAATCATAAACGTCAAGAGACCTCGCTGATTATTCATGTTTCTCGGCTATCCGCCATTTCTTATTTTATGCTTCTCATCTTTGTCGTCATTTGCCTTCTCCGGGTTGAGTAGAAGAAAATGAGAAAGTAACAATCAGATTACTCGGAAGAGCGCTCCTCATGAACATCGGAGAAACTTTCGATAAGCTTATCAATCTGCCTGGAGAAGAGTTGAAGCATGACGACGACTTCTACTTTCTGTTCAAGGAGGAGGGAATACCTGACGACGTCAGGAAGGCTTTGAGTGTTTTGGCGTCGTTCTCGATCACGGAAGCTTCCAAAGGAGAAATCCTTACTTCCCCCGAACTGGCAAGCTCCATCTGGACTAAACTCTGCTTAGAGGATACTGAGAAGGAGCCTTCCGTTACTTCTTCAACTGCGGGTAGCACTAAAGTCACGAAGAATACTCGTTACATCACCAGAGAGGAGATGAGCATGACGTATGATCAAGAAATCCTTCATCCCCCCCATGATAGACCACGGGTTTGAGCTTGCTAGAACCCTCTAGAATAGCTTTCCATATTGCGAACCTTGCCGGCTGAGTCTACGACTGAGCAGGATGGGGCTGGACGGTGAAAGGACGATGTTGCTGTACACACATTATAGACGTTTGCCTGCTTACGCGATTTGTTACGAACTCCACCCTTGACAACCCTCCAAGATGTACCTCTCTCCATTGAGCGTAACTAGCATTATCCGTGTGTGGGGAGCTGCATAAATCGTGATGGATGGTCAATAAGATGCGAGATTTCTTTTTGCCACCAATTGCCACATTTACCACATTTGCCACTCTTGTGCCCATTCGGCCAACAAAAGTCTGACGCCAGCGTTCACCGTTTCCCATCTTCGATCTATCAACTGTTACGAGTACTGCATTATCTGACTCTCGGTCGCAGGGAGATTGTCGGATAGGGCTCAGGTGAGATCACAACCCATCGAATTCTTTGCCCTCCTCACGGCTCAAATCCTGTCATTAATACCCTTGTTCCCTCAACTTGACAGGATGACGTTCAGGCCGACTCGGGCACTGGCGCAGGACTTGCTTAGGGGATTGGGAGGATGCAGGGGGGTCGGTCAAACTCCGAGTGGTGGATTGCGGATAGCTAGAAGTGGAGTGAGTGTTGTCTTCCGCTGTAGCATTATTTGCTTTGCTCCTTCTATCATTGAGTCAACTGGGCGTTGGTCGGCTGACTCAAGTATGGTATCACTAGCTATTCACCCTTGATCGACCAGCCGTCATTCCTTCCACCATGCTAAAGACTATACGGACTTTCACCTCTTCAACACCGATCAACGGTCTATTCTCTTCCCTGACCTCTTCCACAGCTGCTGTCAGCTCCCCAACGCCTCCTCCTTCCACTGAAGCCGGCTTGACAGAATTCCAAAACAAAATAGCTGGTCTAGAAACGGATGCTTTGACCTACAAGGAAAATGCGGCAAAGCAGCTGGCTCTCCTGAAAGCCTTGTTGGAAGGTGGAGAGGTCTCGGGACTGTCAACGTACTACGAAGCACTGGCTCTTGCGCCGTTGTCCCCGGGAGGCGGGAGTGAGGGATGGACGGGAAGTCGTGCGCTGTTAACGAGCCCTGAAGCATGGGAACTTTATATTCAGGCTTTAGGAAGACTGGGAAGACTGAAAGACCTGGCAACGGCGGTTAGACGGAGAGACGAGCTGATTGCTGTTCTCGGAGCTGGGGGAGACTCGTCGACTACGAGACCTAGTCTGACATCGACATTCTCATCAGCTGCTTCCACGCCGAACGCTCCTATCAGTACTAGCACATCTCCTCCTACCTCTAATTTACCGCCACCGCCAGCAGCAGGATCCGCAAACCCAGCACAGACACCGCCTCCTTCACCTACTTCCTCCCTCCTTTCCAGTTTGTCCACCTCGTCCACAAGCCCAAGCGCTACCCCTGGCTCGCCTCTGTCGCCAATCTACGTACAAATTGCTCCGCCAACCACTCAGACGAACATTGCGAGAGCTGTCCGCTGGCTCTTGGGCTTGATGCTTTGGATGTTCTTGGTTTTGACGGTTTTGAGTATGGTGATGGAGAATACTGGGTTATTGAAGGCTGGCCCTGGTCCTATGGAATTTGAACCAGAGGAAGGGAAAATTGTTAAATTCAGTGATGTACATGGAGTTGAAGAGGCCAAAAATGTACGTCAAGCTGAGTTCTTTCTGCAGCGCCAGATCGTGAAGTACAAACAAGCTGACAATCTGATACTGGTAGGAGCTGGAAGAGATTGTTGAATTCCTGCGGAACCCGGAGAAGTTCTCGACTCTCGGTGGAAAACTGCCGAAGGGTGTTTTGTTAACTGGCCCACCTGGTACGGGAAAGACTATGCTCGCTAGGGCAGTGGCTGGCGAAGCGGGTGTCCCCTTCCTGTTTGCCTCTGGGTCAAGCTTCGACGAGATGTTTGTGGGTGTTGGTGGTGAGTTACTCTATCAACAGAACCATATATCCTAGTTCCTGCATCCGCCTCGTGTAGCATCGTTGCCTGCACTGCTAACGTGGCCTCTACCCCCTCTACCCAGCCAAACGAGTCCGAGAATTGTTCGCGGCAGCACGAAAGAAGGCACCAGCCATCATTTTCATTGACGAACTTGATGCCATCGGGTCGAAGAGATCGGCAAAGGATCAACATTACATGAAACAAACCTTGAACCAACTTCTGGTAGAGTTGGATGGCTTCCAGCAGACTGAAGGGGTCATCATCATCGCTGCTACCAATTTTCCGGAATCGCTCGATAAAGCCCTTACGCGACCCGGGAGATTCGACCGTCATGGTGAGTCAATCCCATAGTCATCGTGGCGGTCAGAAGACGAGTTGCTGGAGTAGGACATACGCTGACTTGCGATGATTCTAGTTGTCGTTGGTCTGCCGGATGTTCGAGGACGGATAGCAATCTTGAGACACCACATGGCCGAGGTTCAGATTGACGTCGACGTGGACCCTAGTGTAATAGCTCGAGGATGTCCTGGTATGAGTGGCGCCGATCTTCAAAACCTCGTCAACCAGGCTGCCGTCAAAGCGTCGCGTGAGGGATCCAAAGCCGTTCAATTGAGTCATTTCGAGTGGGCAAAGGGTAGGTCATGCATGGCTTTTGGTCTCGTCGGCGGGTTAAGGGAGGAGCAGAGGAGCAGGAAGGGAGAGTCGCTTACGTCTTGCTGGTTTGTTAGACCGGATACTTATGGGTGCGGAACGTCGCTCACACTACGTGACGGAGGAATCGAAGCGCGCTACAGCTTATCACGAAGGCGGACATGCACTTGTAGCTTTACATACACCTGGTGCCATGCCCCTGCATAAAGTGTGAGTAGTCCCATGTTTCATCCATTCTTTATTAGCAGTCGTTGCTGAAGCTAATATCCTGTTAATGCTTTGATGACCTGCAGTACCATCATGCCTAGGGGTCAAGCACTCGGCATAACCTTCCAATTGCCTGAGGCTGATAAGGGTGAGACCGCCTGCTGATTGCGACGACCAATTGATGACACCGGCTAATCATGAACTCTTGTTAGATTCCTACACACGCCGGGAGTTCAACGCAATGATCGACGTCGCGCTGGGCGGCCGGGCCGCTGAGGAGATGATCTTCGGTCGAGACGACGTCACATCCGGCTGCTCGAGTGATTTGCAGCGGGCGACAGACGTCGCTGCGAGGATGATTAGAGTGAGTAGGATTACCGCATACACATGGATATTTCTTCCTAAGAGGACGGAATCAGCCGCAAAGGTTATCAGCCAAGTCTGGAACGTATGGGACCGCTGGGTAAAGCGTCAAGCTGATTGCATTACACTCATCATAGAGCTACGGCTTCAGCGATAAAGTTGGACTGGTCGCCCATGGCGATGACGAGTCGGTCTACCTTTCCGGAAAGAAGAAGGACGAAATCGAGAGTGAGATTAAAGCGTAAGTGTCCTCGTCTTTTCACGGGCGCAAGATTAAACAGTCTTTCTTCTCTAGGTTTTTGGAATCTTCGATATCGCGGGCGTCGAAGCTTCTCAAGAACCATGAGGACGAACTACATAAAGTGGGTTCTCCTTGCTGTCTGCCGCTAGCTATTGGACCTGCCACTCGTTATATTCCCAAACTCTCGGTGGAGGGTTGACGAGTGGCGAAAGTATATTTGCTAATTCACCGGCTGTCTAGCTCGCAAACGCTTTAGTGGAATACGAGACACTAAACCTGGACGAGGTCCGCTTGGTGCTTCAGGGGCAAAAGCTGGACAGACCATTGACGAAAGGAGAGAAGTTGGTGGGCGAGATTGAGAGAGGTGACGTTCTGCATGGAGGGGCTATTGTCGATGGGATATAGAATCCGAGGTAAGGATGATCGGGGAGGTCAGTCAATGGGCAAGTGGTCGTTGCACGCCGATTACGTTCGCATACATCTATGTAATTAAAGTAACATGGTGGTATTGGCTATCGGTCATTTGTGAAAGGAAGACATGAGACGAGCTCAAGCAGAAGGCAGTTGTCCCTCTTTCTCAAGATCTTGGAGATGTTTCTCGACGAATTTGACGTGAGCTCTGGTGAGGGATCAGTTGACGTATGAGGGAAGGGATTGGAATCGATTAAAATAAGATGGTACAGGTTGAAAGTGTCTTTACTTACGAGAACTGGAGGAGGTTCGCAAATACACCCCTGACAATGCCCTTCCCATCGATGAAGAACGTTTCTCTCCCTAGATTATATCACAGATCATCAGCACCCCCCATATCACACAGGTTTTTTCTCTGGAAATCAAGGGGATAAAATATACCCTCCGATAGCCCGAAGAGTGATCTGCCGACGCCATAGGCTTTCCGGGCGACGCCGTCGGAGTCTGAAATGATCGGATAAGGGAGATTGTACTCATCTGCAAACGAGGCTTGTTTGGTGGTCGAGTCTATGTCGACAGGCCGAGAGGGATGGAGCACGGTTAGTACAGGGCTCAGGATAGGTTGGAAACATAGACATACCTCCCGAAATCCCTACCACCTCAAGATCTGGATGCCGGGTGAATGTCTCATTGGTGTTTTTGGCGTCTCGAAAGGCACAGGCTTCTTTCGTGCAGCCTGCGGTGTTGGCTTGGGGGAACTAACCGCGAGCGTTAGCCATCAGTCCCCGTTACAGCTATGACCGCTCATGTTGTTGCATGGTTCCGGTCAAGTAGCATACAGGCAACGAATGGATGAGTCCAGCGAGACTCACGAAGAATAGGGCAATGGGCTAAAACATGAGAAAGGTGTCATTAATGGACTACAACAGCGGATAGGAAGTCAAATGGATGACCTCAAAACACACCTTCTCCCCTATTGGCAGCTTGTACAGGTCGCCATTAGGGATGCTCGGCAGTTCAAGCGGCGGGGCTGGTTTCCCAATGAGCGAGCTTTCTTTGACCATGGCTTGTTGACTAAGTGACTATGATCGGGAGTATGCGAACTATTAGGTGAGGTTCAGACGAGCAAATGATGTCGTTAGGTCTGTCAATTGAGTTACTATGGTGAATGCGATTTTAGTTACTCGGGATTCCCTTGGCGATGATGGTAGTGGTTGGTTAACTCTGGTTAACTCTTAGTTGGCGTGATGGTTCCGGAATCTAATACTCTATCGGTCAACCGGACGGAAGTATTTGTATTTGTACCGCGAATTGCACCGTCAAAGAGATAGTCTTTGCATAGAGTCATGGAGTGATTTGTCGTAGCCTACACAACACATGCCAAGGTTGGTCCGCTTGCTTATTGCATTTTGATATGCAAAGTCAAATTGATTCCCAATGACGTTTATTCAGGTTTCTCTATACGCTTACAGAATTCGGAGAATGGAAGTAGCCGGATTCTCAGCCGTCATCCCGTTGAGATCAGAAGCTAAGAAAGCCTGACAGCACCAGGTAACTTACTCCCAAAAAGTCACGGCATACCCCGTCCACATGCCCCATGTTCTCCAGCCCAGAGCTAATGTCTCCATCGGAACCCCACAGCAAGAGGCACGTCATCAGAGCAGCCAGCGGCTAAGGTCGCAGTTCCGTCCCTGCTTTTCGAGTCAGCTGTCTGCAAATGTGGCGGGGAACAGGTTGTGGAGTAAATGTGGTCGTACTCTCCAATTCTCCGACGTAATCAACTTATATTTCCATCGGACACGGGGACGGGAGCTACGGGTAAATCAAACGGTTCTTTCTGCTGACGCATTGGATAATTTTGAAGTGGTGGGGATTGACGCTGTGACGAGGTTCAGGCCAGCTCACGATTGACTCCCTGTCCCCTCCCTCCGCCGTCATAACATCGCATCATCACTCACCGGTCCTTTTCCGTGTCTTACTAAATACCTAACACCTATACTGCCTGCAACTAATACAAAAGCACAAGATGTCAAAGCGCTTCGTGGAGCACGTCAATGACGATACAGCAATGAAGCCTGACACCGACCATGAAGAGACTATCAATGGCACCAAGGAGTCGGCGCTTGCTGCCGTCGGGGATCATGAAGGACATCTAGCGATGGGGACGGAGAAACGGAGGATTATCGAGAAGAAGCTCAAGATGAAGTTGGATGCTCGATTCAGTATTCTTGTGAGTTGTTCCCTGTCCCGTACGATAGACTGCTGTAGATGCTGATGCATTGAACAAGGTGTAAGTTTTTTTGTGGCGGTTCTAGATTTGTATGACCGATATTGACAAGTGTGACGGGGAAAACAGAATCATATACAGTATGTTATCTACCATATGTAACATATAGTCCTGCTGATCTAACAACTCTCGATAGTCTTGTGAGCTACCATGGCGACAAATGTCACTATTAAGGTATCCAGGCAATATCTGATTCCTTTACCACAGGAATTACATCGACCGGAACAATGCCGCTGCAGCAAGGTCAGTTGAGCGATCCCCTCTCTAAATCCAGAGTATTGTATGCAACACAGACACTTACGCAAACCAGGCTTCAAGGGTTTGAAGCCGATCTCGGTCTCACGGGTGCCCAGTTTCCAACCCTTCTTTCGATCCTCTACGTGAGTTCCTAGACACGACCGGCCCGAATCTTTCAGACTGACACCTTGCCTCCTCATAGGTCGGCTACATTCTCTTCCAGGGTCAGTTAGGTCCTTTTTCTGCAAAAAGCGTCGAAGCCAAGCTAACTGTCATGCTGACCGAACCAAACCCTCAGTCCCCTCCAACATGATTCTCGTGAGTGATAAGAGCGAGAGGTCAAATCATTTCTACCGGGGCTGATCATGGACCACACCTCGCAGAACAGAATTGGTCGTCCATCCCTTTACATCCCCTCTGCTATGCTTGTCGTGAGTCCCCTTTCACTGTAGCCTGCATGTCTATTTATCTCTACTTGTCTCCTACTGACAACGACGCAGTGGGGTGCCATTTCCGTACTCACCGGTGTGACTACCAACTTCACAGGAGCATTGCTCACAAGATTGTTCCTTGGGTGAGACATCTGTTCTCCTTTTCATGAACACTTGAATTTCTGGGCATTAGCTGACCCGTTCAATCAGAGTCGTAGAGGCTGCCTTCCTCCCTGGTGCACTGTTCATCCTCAGTAAATGGTATAAGAAGGATGAAATCAGGTCGGTCCTGCTGTGCTGATAGCCAGTGGAAAGCAATATTGCTGATATATTCGACATAGTCTTCGATATACCGTTCTGTACTGCGGTAACCTGATCAGTAATGCCTGTAGGTGTATTCCTTGAGTTTTATGATTGAATTCAGTGCTCATGACAAGCTACAGTTGGAAGTCTTATCGCTGCCGGGGTTTTGGCCAATATGAATGGTCTTCTTGGACACGCTGCCTGGCGATGGCTATTCTACAGTGAGTTAGCCCTTGACATATTTTTGTCTAGTATCCATGTATTCTATATCTCAAGAGAGCGCCATCAAAAAAGCCGAATACTGATAGCATTCCAGTCGAAGGCGCTTTGACCATGTTCTTCGCCCTGGTGGCAATGTTCATGCTTCCGGACTTCCCGCATAATTCAAGGGGCTTCACAGAGGAAGAGCTCAAAGTAGCTCAGCTACGGATGCTGGAGGATGTGAGTGGCTGCTCCTTGCAGCTATCACCATAGCTGTGACTTTCAAAAGAAGAAACATCTGCGGCTAAGGGACGAATGCCTGACCGCTTGTTTTGCAGGTTGGAGAACTCGATCAGGATTCTCACGATGACAAATTCTACGTGGGGTTGGTTCTTGCTCTCAAAGTAAGTGTTATGTGGCTGTCTTACGAACCGTAATGCTGATGACGTGGCTCAGGACTGGAAAATCTACATCCTTATGCTTAGTTTGACGGCATGTGTTACCGGTCTCTCATTCAACAGGTGAGCTCCTCTTTCGGTGCGGCACATATTATCTTGAGAGCGGTTCTGACAACCGATGGCACGATCACAGCTACTTCCCAACCTTGGTGAGGAAGCATCCCGCCCCAGAACGCTCCATTCAGCTGACATTTCACCGTATCAGACCAAAACCCTGGGATTCGGGACGACGCAAACTCTCCTCCTAGTGGCACCGCCATGGGTCGTGAGTGCCCCTTGTTTCTGGTCATTATTCCAAAGACATGCTGATGGAATATTGACCTAGTTCTCGTGCATTGTGGCATTGATCAACTCGTGGCACTCTGATAAGACTAACGAGAAATTCTGGCATTCCATGTGAGCTTTTCCTCTTTCTCTGACCTATCATCGTCGCGCTCCGGAACGTTCGCCTTTTCAGTGATAAGCTATGGACGGATGGAAAGTAGGGTTGAGGCTGATGCCCTTGATTGTATACATTGCAGATGGCCAATCTGTATGGGTATCGTAGGGTTTATTATCGCCATAGGTATGTCTAGCCTTTGGCTTCTCTCTGGTCAGATTCAGAAATAAAGAACAAGGGACGTTTTGCTGACTTTCGAAATTTATAGCTACACAGCCTACGAACACTGCAGCGCGATATGTTTCCCTCTTCCTGCAAGCTGGATCTTATGCTGGTAGGTGATACACCCTCCAGGGGACTCGATCCTGTCAGAGAAGTAGCCTCGATTCTGTCATTGACTATATCGGCATTTAATAGGATACGTCATCGTGAGTCAATATTCAACAACATCCCCGGTTCCTACGGAGCAGGCGCAGTATGGCAAACTGACACATTCCACTGATGTCCCATTCCAGATGTACACTTGGATGAGCAGCTCGTTCCCCCGACCTCCCGCCAAGCGGGCAGTCGCTTTGGCACTTATGGTGAGAGTGTTCCTTACCATGTTCCTGACCAATAAGCTCCGCGCTCGGTATACAACTAGTCATGACTGACAACCAATCATCTCTCTAGAACGCTGTTTCCCAGCTCGGGAATATTGCTGGGAGTGTAAGTAATATTTCTCACTCCTAACTCTGCGAGACCGTCTCTAACACGTCAGGAATGCAGTACGTCTGGCCATCTAATTACGGACCGTGAGTCACTCCCTTCGTTGAATGTATCTTCTGAGAGAATCGCTGACCATTACATCAGGAGTTATCTTCGGAGCTACTGCATCGTCTTGGCATGTTTCGTAGCTACCCTCATAGTATGTTTCGCCCCTTCGTCCCTTGACCTATTTTCCGATGAGAGCTAAAATGACCCAATCCACAGCTGAACTTCGTCTTCCGAAACATCCTCATCCGAGCGAATCGAAGGCTCGACGAGGGAGAACGCGCTTTCCGCGAACATGGGGATACACTTGAGACAGCGGCAGCGCTCGAGGGGACGACTGTTAGGGATGCGGCGCAGATGCAGAGGGGGTTCAGGTATCTTGTGTGAGGGTGCCTTGTCGTGGTGCGGAGGGAAGGAGATGATTGTGGGGTTTGGAGAATGTAAGGTGCAACGTATGGTTGGGGTTAGAGGGGAAGACAAGGTTAATTGGGAGAAGAAAATGAAATGGACTTGGATTGAAATACGGAAATAATAGGTTGAATGCATCATATATCCGCCTCTGTGATTGTTGGTACATGAATATCCGCCGCTCTCGCTTTTGCCAAAACTTTCTGAGCCTAGATCAAAGCCGAGGATCAGTTCTCCGCTGCGATTTATATGTCGATCGACAGCGATTTCTCGCCAAGGTAACAACTGAATTCCTCGGGAACCTGGAACAAACATCACTCACTTGCTTATACACTGGGGCATCGATCATAAACCCGTCCAGAACGTAGGCGCCCGTCCCCCTCTCTCCATGGTGTTCATACGACCACGCGACACGAGCTGCGTTCCAGACGTCTGAAGGTGCTTGATCAGCATATATTCTCCTTATAGTGTACATCATGTGAGGATCATAATACTGATCCAAGATGAGGTTGGAGGTGGATGGAGTTGAGAAGCGGGAAAGCAGTGCTGGACCTACCTTTCTCGCTGGGAGAGTAAGCAGCGTGGATGATATCGATTTGACCGGGATGGACGGCTTGCTGCAGTTTCCACCAATTTCAGCATTAGATCTTGGCTTTATACAAATGACGAATCGACAAGAACCGACCTTGCCATCAAACCCTAAGATTCTGCCTTCTCGGCACTCGGTTCTCAGGAAATCTTCGTCCTTGTATCTCACACACACCTGTGATGGATATCCCGATCATCAGCGAGACGCCTTTTCAGGTCGGCTCCGCTCTGAGAGTAGCAGGAGCAAGAAAACGTACCAGATCAATGGCTTGGAGTCCGAATGCTCGAGCTGTCGTTACGACTTTTGATCTAGGATATAACAGCTCCGTCCGTGAATGCGTCCTTATCACCCCTAGATCTGCGCAGTCTGTAGTTATAACATCCTTAGCATTGTATTCGACATGTCACCATTAGAAAACTCACAATCCTCTGCTGCAAACTGGGATGAGGAAGATTGTTGTCAGTGATCATATCTTAGCAACGTGGATCAACTCACCAGTAAAGCGTCCAAATGCCCCTTCCCAGCCTGACTAATCTCCTTGATCGATATCATCCCTATTGCACTCTCTATCATTGCAATGATTCTTATAGGATTCGAGCCACCTGTACGTTTCTCGGGAGAGGCTAGACGGTTGATGGCGGAGACTACATATTCGACGTGATCTGGGGTATTGGTTTTGGGAAGAGCTATGGCCGAGATATTACGTGTTCTGAGCTGGAGATGTTTATTGTCAGCACGCTGCACGCTCGAGGCTTCGTTACAGGCTGATGGGGGAGGGCGGATAATACGGTGGAGGTAGATCACAGTAATAGGGAGGAGGAAATTCATAGGAAACTTACCACCGAGTCTAAATCTGCTTCCTCGTAGCCTGATCCCACGGCATTTATCCTCGCTGCGACCTCCCCTTTTGGTCTAGCTTCACCCTAAGACGAACCAGCATCAGCACAGCCTTCACGTCTGTGAAAAGATCAGCAATGAGCACGACCCACATCCATAAACTCCGATATCCTAGCCCTGGCTTCCACCTTCTTTGCGGGAGTTACAGAGTCCTCCAAATCGTACGCTATCGAATCGGCCGGCGTGGATAATGACTTCTCTAGCATTCTTGGATTGGACCCGGGTACTATCACACCAGAGCTTTAGCTGATGGTTGCTACATAACGGATAGGTAGAAGACGTAATACACACCATACAACATTGCTCGACGGGAGACTGGAGCTCGGTCCGTCGAGATTGACCTTACTCGGAATGTCTTTGAAGAGGAGAGAAGCCGAGTTCGAGCGGTATTTAACATCTTGCAAATCCTACTTCGGAAGCTATAGGTTTCGATTTAGAGATCAGAGTGTCCGAAAGGTGAGCAGACCTATTATCTATGTGTAGAATAGGTAACTTGAATATCTAGGATTGAGGATAATCCATACTAATCGGGGTTTGTCGGCTTTCCCTTTCCCGAAGGACGATCACCACATTTGACCTGATAAAAGCTTGACTCCGTCTTCTACATTGTACAGCACAACTCCCTAGTTTGTAGCTTCTATCTTGCTGGGTAGGTCAACAATCTACTGCAATGGAGTTTACCCCCCGTAGCTGTATCGTCAACGTGCTAGCTTTGTTTACTCTTGCATCATATAGTCTCCAATGAATAAAGCTACAGGTATGACTTATGGTCTTGACAGCTTGGGGCCAGCGAGCACAAGCACTCTCACAAGACGGTTTCTATCGACCCCTTCATCCCAACTCTGCCTTCTTGAACAGCAACCATAACCAGCGTCTCGTCCATCCACTCGCCTCTAATCTCAACTTCAGAATCGCAATACAAAGGACTCGTAGCCCTATACTCAAACTCGCTAACCCTCCTACCCCTCTGCCTCGCAGCCTTTGCAGCCATTTCCACCAGGATCGTGGCGGTCAACGGACCGTGGAGAAGCAGGTTTGGATGCCCTTCGACCTCGCGTGTCCAGATGTTGTCGTAGTGTATCCGATGGGGGTTGAATGTTAGGGCCGAATATCGGAAGAGCAGCGGAGGGGTTGGGGTGAATTTGTAGGATATCGTCGCGGATGGTAAAGGGGCGGTGCTAGGTATCTCCCCTGATGTGATTTATTCAACTTCCATTCATAATGGTTGGCTGTAAATGGGAGAGTCGACCATAGAGAGACAAGATGATGACTCACGACGAGCTTTGTCCAGGACTTCCTTGTTCTTTCCCAACACTTCTTTTCGAAACACATGCGTCCTGATCTCCCTGACTGCCCAATGATCTCCTCCCTCAGCCTGTGTTGCCAGTCCTTTATCACTGAATAAATCCCTCTGCTGATGTACGAAAATCATCCCGGCTTTGAACTCCGCTCGAGCGACGCTGACAGACTGCACAATCTCTGCACCCAATCTCAACGGGTTCTCTGGATTCCAAACCATCGATCCAGCAGCCCACATTCTTCTCAGATATGGGAGCGGAGCGTTGTATTCCTGTTCTCCATGTCAGCTCCCCTAAATACTATCATAATTACTTGTAAGAAGGGCAAGGTGTCTAATTGAACCCCTGGGCGACTTACCGGAGAAGATCCATCTTCAGCTAGATCCCGTAACATAGTCTCAGGTTGGAAATAGATCATATGATGGGCTGGTTGCAGCTCATCTCCAGTACTGATAGAGGGCATTGGATCATCTTGTCTCGTCGGTAGTGTTCGAAGAAGATGGGCTGCACGGGTCGTGTCTAGGAAATCCGTGGACAGGACTGGTGGCCGGGAAGTGAGATCTGTCATCCATTTCTGGATATCTGGCGGGATCAGCTCTGTAGCTGTTGAGATTACCCTCCTGGTCCGTAGGATAGATCTAGTTGGGATCGTATGCGTTGGCGTGAGAAGCTGCCTGGACGTCTGCCGTATGATCATGGTTATAAGCATGGAAGGTCGAATTCAGAACTCGCCGGTAATCTCGGTTACCACGGCGTCCACAACTACACATCCTCGGGCTGGCCGAATTATTACATCTACTCCCACAAGCCAGCTGCATACAGAGCAAATAGTATAGTCATCGCCTAATCGTACTACAAGAATCAGATCATCACTTCAACCCTCTCGCTATGCCAAACTCGGATCGACGCTCCTCTGAGTGGTATATGCTATAGATCTATACCCTCCCCTCCCTGATCCTCTGATGTCGCAACCCATTCCTCCCATCTATCCCATTCCCACTACCACGAGTGCCCGCATCATTCCGGCTCCTCGCTACAGAAGCCGCACCCTCCGTCATCCTAGGATACGGTGTATCGAGATCCATCTGTATCTCCCGTTGCCTGGTGACTAATCTTGCAGATATCAGCGACCCTTCCCCTTCTGTTCTTGGAAGCAAACTTTGGAGGCCTTACCCCCGTCATAGCGAGCCCTTGGGACATCCTGTTTGTCGCCCCAAGATACGCTCTGACTCATCCCCGGTCGTCCACTGCCTCCCGAATACATCGACTGGCCCGGGCCAGCACTACCCGCTGGCGGGGCCGTGGGATAGTATCCTTGGGATTGGGCGCCACGGTAAGGATTGGGGGAAAGGGTACCACCACCCATGGTCGAACCTGACTTGGGGAGTGAGCTGTGGGAACTTTGAGATGGAGTATAGGAGGGTTGAGGTTGCATTCCCGCTGGCAAGTGGCCTGGTGGTGGACCTGCAAGTTCTGTTAGGGCGGCAAACGTCAGCAATGTAAAGTCGCCACCTGCGTGTTGAGACACGGAAAAAGGTGAAGCTTCTACAGACGTCAAGCTTGGCAGAAGAAGAGAACGGCCACCAGACCCACCTCGACCCTCGAGATACCCATAGTGACCCATCCGACCTTGCTTGAGCTTACCAGAATCATACGGTTTCAACGTATCTTGCATTCCCCCTGGCATTCCGTTCCCCATGTCTGCCGCTCCGGGGGACATCATTCCCATCTGATAAAAGTTCATCCCTGGGTAACCAAATTGACCCCAAGGTTGACCGGCATAAGGATTGTAGGCATTCGCCATCCCGCTTCTGTCGATATCGGTGGTAGGTTGATGTAGTATCGATTGTATATGTAAAAGTCGTGTGACGATTGAGGGATGGTTGTAGGTGGCGATAAATGGAATTCGGTGGCGAGCAGATGAATAGCGAGTAAGGAGTTGAAAGAGCAGACACCGAGATTATGTGGAGAGAGAAGGGAGGAAATTCATTAGCGCTGCCTAATATATCTATAAAGTGTGACCGATGACCGCGGACGACGTATAAGGAGCGAACAAATGATATCATTTGTCGACGAAAAGGCTGTCGTGGAAGGGCCGGATACAGAACATCCTTTGTCCTCTCAATTTAGGAGCTTGGCGAGCGGTCATACGTCATGACAACAAACGCCTGACATTTAGATGATGAGATCCAGAACGGGGAGATGTTCACCGGGAGACGATAAACGAATTGGACTCTGAGGTAGGAAAAGGGTTACAAAATAGATGGGAGAACAGCAGAGTCAACACACCCTGGCGACATCCCTCGCATTCCGGTGACAGGTGTCATCCCCATCCCCACTCCACCACCGGAATGCGAGTTCATCCCACCTCCCCCTGCAGCAGCAGGATACCTTCCCATCCCATCAGACCACCCGAAGCCCTGATTCATGCCCGTAGGCATAGCCTGCGTTCCTGAAAAGGCATTCGTCGGAGACATTCCACCAATTCCGCCACCGCCGAATCCGCCCCCCAGAGTCGGACCCATAGGTCCTACCCCACTCAACCCGAAGCCTACGCCACCATACGTTGTGGGCTGAGCCGTTGGTTGGTCATAAGCCCCCATAGGGCTGTTGTGGGGATTGTGATGGTGTCCCTCGAGCATAGGTAGGGGAGGAGGATGATGGGGAGGTGTGGTTCCGTACATGGTTGTAGACGGTTAATGGGATTCGTGGAAAGAAAGAATTTCCACGATATGAGGGAAGGTTAGATGTAGACGTGGACGAATTCCGGAAGTGATGATTTTGAAGGATGAGGTTAAAGTTGGAGCAAAGAAAAGCAATGGCCATGTCCAAATTGGTCACAAGTACCGGTCAACCCATCCCCGAGGCAGACATGTATCCGAAGCCTGGAAGCACAGCAACCCGACTGAAACAAGCAAGGATGAAAAGGGGTCGCAAGTCACCCCTTACGACCCCTTCATCTCCTTGCCCAAATCATCTCCTTGGAGAAAGGACCTCTGGCCGAGATTGTGGTCCTTTTATCTGAGCCTAATCGCCGGATCAAGAACTTATAGAACCCGCAAACGGACCCAGACACAAACAAATGTATTCCACACTGCCACACACAACGGCACAGAATTTGGCGCCACGCCAACTCCAAGGATCCAAAAGGATATGACCTACCGTTCAGAACTTTGATTGCCGTCTGCGATTTCGATTCTCTCCGTATCCTGGTGGGTATGTGAGCTTGGGGTTGTGGTATTGAGTCCCTTATCTGTAAATTGTACGCTTTTACTGCTGTTCGAGGTTAACCAGGGGAGGTTAACAGGGGATCGCACTCTGATCAACGAGAGACTCACCCAGTCTTTTTCTTGTGGTCTCTTTCGCCATTTTCAGTATCCTGAGCCACCGGTCCTCCAACTTTTTCGTCGCTGCCTCCCGTCTCCATACCCATCCCCATCCCCATTCCCCACCAATACCCACTAGGATCCCAGTATTGCTGGGGATAGAAACCTTCCGGGCTGTACCCATAATCCATCCCATAGTTTTGTCGGGTGCCACTACTACCCATCGCGGAGGGATCAGGTACACCCTGTGGATAGCCTACGTACATCTCTGAGTCGCTTTGCATTGGGTAAGGATATTGATCGGGATAGGGATACGGGTAGGGGTATGGGTATGGGTATCCGTTCCATCCGTACGAGTTTTGGGTTTCCTGGAAGGTGCCCTCGGTTTCTGGGCTTATCGGCTCGGAAGATGCCGTCGGAGGAGGTTCCGACTGACCCGCTGCTTGAGGTCTACCTCCTGGTCCAGCCTGGACTGCTGGTTCCCTTGACCTCCACTTCTCCTCATACTCATCAGAATGCGCCATACCCTCCACGGCACCAGGCTTGGCAATCCTTCGTTCACCCCTCGGCCGCCACACTCCAACTCCACCCTCACCCTCCTCATCCTCGCCTATCCCTCCCTCCCTCTCAGCTCGACGTCTCACCCAATCTTCATACTCTGCACGAGCCTTCTCAGCCATCGACGAAGCGTACAGCTGGTTATAGCTCCCTTGCACCGTCTCTTCCTTCCCTTGCTCCGGAGAAGTGGCGGAATCTTCGACTACGTTGATCTCTTTGTTGGAAGTTAGTGGGGAAAATAAAGGCAGGGGAAGGGAAGAATCTGGTTGATTGTAGAGGAGAGAGGCTTGAGCTTGGGAGGGATGGAGCCGTGGTCGAACACCTATATGGACCGAGGTCACTCCAGATGGGGCAGCTCTTATTGGGATTCTTGGTGCTGCTGGTGGGTAGGCTGAAAGTGCACCATATGTGTCAATTCCATCGGCACACCTATTTCAGGACGCAAGAGAAGGGGCTCACCAATCTGCCTTCCTGCCTCACGGCGAGTCCTATCCTCAGCCTCTCTCGCAGCATCCAGACCACGATCCCACCGACCCGACCTTTCCCATTCCAAATCTTTCTCCCGCTGAGCCTCCCTCTCTCTTCGCTGACTTCTCTCATCCTCTCTCCTCCCTTCATATGAAGGCCTGGTCTGCGAGCTCGTTTTGGCTTTATCATTTCGACCTTGCGGCGGATCACTCAACCCCATCGATCTCAGTCTCTGCGCACCACGGGCCAGTTCCTCCTCCCACTCTTCGGCCAATGTATCTTCCGCCTTTACCGGGGACTTTCTTGATTGTATTGGTGCTGGCGTTGGCGTTGGCTTTTGAGTGTTAACGGGAGCTTGCAGTTTGTCTTTGGGAGGAGGTCTGTTGGGCTGGATAGAGTCTTGCTGATTTTGAGAAGCGGGAGGAGGGGGTCGTCGTACCGGAATGGCAATTGGGCGGTTGTCTCTGCCGACTGGGGCTGGCGTCGAGGATATGGTATCGATAGTTGATTGTTGTTCAAAACGTCGACGAAGTTGATTGACACCTCCTTCGGCTTTCGGTGGAATTGCACCAATTTGGCGAGATGCCGGTCGAGGGGATGTCAATTCTTCTCGGGCCGTCACCATACTTGCCAAAGTGGATGATGACGTCTTAGGACGGACAGTCTGAGCGAGCGTTGGCCCGGATTCCTGTCTACTAGGTCGTGGAGCAGATGATGGTGTGACTTTAGCAGGCTGGGGTTTCTGCGGAGTTGTAACGGTAGCTGATGCTGGTCTTGCAGCTGGATCCCCAGAATTGGGTAGTGCATTGTGTCGTTGCTGATCTGTTCGAGAAGGCAGCCTCTCTCGGTTTGTGTCCTTGTCCGCGGACGGACGTAAGGCGGATGAAGATTCAGCTTGTCTGAGATTCGACCTTGACAAATGGCTCTGCTCGCCCCAGTGTTGCGGAATGACAGAGATTCGACGAGGTTTGTCGATCTTTCCGGGATAGGCAGTGTGCTGTGAAGTGTTGAGGGAGGGATACGGTCCAGCCATGTCCATCTTGATTCTGGAATTGACGGGAAGAGGAGAATCAGTCAGACCGAGTGTGGAGGCGTGGAGACTTGAGAGTGTTGATGGATAAGTGCTGGATGATGAGGTTGAGTGGAGACTGTCTCGCGCTGGTGTTGGCATTATTGCTGGAGGGTTGCTTTATCAGTGAGGATTCAAAGAAGGTTGCCATGCGCATGTGGGGTAGCAGTAAGGCTGACCGCTGGTTAGCACGCGTAGCACGGATGTTGGGGATCATGATTGCGTGTCAAATCGTTAGAGTAAGTAGCTTTGGAGAGTTGGAGAGTGAAGGGATCGTCTGACTCGGGGTGGAAGGATGGTAGACAGTTGATCAACACGGTGGTGATGACTCTTTCAACCCTGTCATTGCTTGGTCTGCTTAGTTGATAGTCTCCAGCGATCCTTGTCAGCGTCGTCGCAGGTTACTGCTTAAGATGACATTGAGCGTCGCGTCAGATAGAATGAGTGCTGCCCGAGAGACTTTGTATCGTCTCTTGTTCTATCCTCACCCCCCGAAGGCTTCTTCGTCAAACCACAGGCATACGGTGGCCGGGAAGGCTCACGCGATTTCGATTTCGGTTTGAGCGTTTACGATTCCGTTTGAGCGTTTACAACATTGGCACTCAACACTCACTCAGAAATGCACTCACCTACTTCCATGCATCTCAGGCTACAGACAAGCTAGAATCATGATTTCAACTGCAATGAGCTCTACTAGTATGTGAGAGTCTACTGGAGTGAGTAAAATTGCGCTTTCATGCATAGAAGACTCCTCTCCAGTTTCACTGTTCAAAATGGTCTCCATCTCTGCAATTCATGCATGGATGGAGATAGCGTAATTCTGACTCTGCTAGTGTCCTCCTGGAGTAGTTTTAAGCTAATCCCAGACTTACAGCATCCATAGTAATGCACACAAGCCAAGATGCAGAATGGCAGGGAGATTGCCAGCCTGACAATGGCCACAAAGTGAGCCTGACGACAACCCTGATGAGCCTCACAACGGCTTCTTGAGGCTGACGCTGGTGAGGCTGACGCTGATGAGGCTGACGCTGATGAGGCTGACGCTTGCGGACCTGTGAGCCTGACATCTTTCCCAAAATGCGTCCATTCCAGGATGGGACCGACAGCAGCTACTAGGTAGCAGAGACTCTCAGATTACATTGCAAGGACATCATAGAATACATACAAGAGGCAGCAGCAGCCCTTATCAGAGCTTATTCTACCATATCTGCAGAGGGAAGCTCATTCACCTAATTGCATGATTGAGAGACCAAAGCATAAGACTGAAAGACCAAAAGCACAAGACTGAAAACCAAAAAGTAAAGAGTGAATCCGCGCGCGGCAAATCCATTTCGCGTGAGCCTTCCCGGCCACCGTACAGGCAAGCTTAGTCTCCTCATGAAACGCCACATCAGACATATTAAGTTACTGGCCCATGGCCCACGAAGCGCGAGTCCCCGAGTTTCTCTTTCTTCTACCTTGCCTTGCCTTGCTTTCAATCTTTCCTGCATTCGGGCTAAACTATGCAATACGTTTCCCTTGCATATAACTTACCATTGTACAACCGGCCAAACCCGGCAAGCAGTGCCGAACACTTCAATGCCATCCTGGGTACCCTCCTAGCCCTCCTGTCTCCTGCCTCATCTCGCCTTCAGCTCCGACCACTCCGCCAGGGGATTGTCGCCCTCCGGCCCGGTATTTCGCGGGCCTCAACGGCTAAACTGTGGAGATGCTAACGCCAAGTGGGCGCCATTGTAGGGGATCGGGAAGGAAGAGGGAAAACTGACTGTCATGTCACTTTTAATCTCATCGCAACCTCCTGTCCTCTCCTGCCCTCTCCACATGGCCCCCCGTGGGCGGCAAGGGTCCCTTCCCTGAGCGTTATGCATTTCACCTGAACGGTCCGGGGTTCGGGCCGGTACGACGACATCCGTCCGAATGGATACGAAGGTGCATACCCGAAGGAGAGAAGCAGACCTCTACACTGTATTTCCGAGGATTTTCTGTATAAAGCAGGATCCATCTGGGGCTAGGGATTCAGAACGTCCACTCTTCCCCCACCTCTCACTCAATAGAGTACAACTAAGTGCGAAAACTTCAAATCTGTATTATTGAGATTTTTGTTGTGAATATCTTGTAAAGATGGTCGAAATGACTGCCGTGCAGGCGAACAAAGATACGCCAGAACACGTCGAAGGTGGCGAGGGTGTTGGAAAATTCGTACAGGAGGAGGTCAGACATCCCCATGCTGATCTCTACGAAGAAGCCCTGGAGAAATATGGCAACGATGGAGATATCTCGCCTGAAGCTGAGAAGAAGCTCAAGAGGTAGGTTGTCCTGCCACTGGCCTCTAGCACTGTATGCCATACGAGCAGTCTTGCTGACTGTGGCGAGTAGGAAGCTTGATATGCGAATCTTGCCTCTCTTAGGGATCTGTTACTTCTTCTACGTATGTCCACTCCACGCTCCCATGTATGTCTCGTTACTAACGTATGCATATCATAGTACGTCGACAAGGTATGTTAGACGTCAACGACGTATCGTGTCATGCCATGCCACTCCCAGATCCTCGACCCCTGATTATTCAGCAAGTACATATCTGACGAAACCTTCAGACGACACTTTCCTACGCCGCTATCTACGGCATCAAGACTGATCTCCACCTTGTCGGTACCGAATACTCCTGGCTGTCAAGGTAGATCCGATCCCTGCCTGACTCAATGTGGCGGCTAACGAGGATCCCTCCAATCTCTCAGTATCTTCTATTTCGGCTGGCTGGTCTGGGCCATCCCATCGAACTTGATCTTCCAACGTCTTCCTGCCGCATACTACCTCTCCGCCAATATCTTCATGTGGGGCGTCCTCTTGATGTGAGTACTACTTCTACCACTCATTCTTCCCTGCACCGTCTTCGGTAAGGTATGTACTTTGGCTTACAGATCTACAAACAGGGTCCAAGCGGTTTCAAAGAACTTTGCCACTATTGCCGTCTTGCGAATTCTCAGTGGTGCAGCTGAGGCCATTGCCGATCCAGCGTGAGTGCAATCGTTACCGCTGGCCCTTACAAAGAACGTGACCCTGACGAGTGATACCAGATTCATGCTCATCACCAGTATGTTCTACACTCGAGCCGAACAGCCATCTCGTATCTCCTGCTGGTACGCCTTCAACGGCGTCGGTGTCGCTGGAGGTGGTCTCATCGGTTACGGTATCGGTAATATCAAAGGTTCTCTTGCTTCATGGCGATACGAGTACGTCGCCTGTCTCCTAGGCTAAACAGCCGCAGAAGACGAGATGATAACTGATCCTCCTACGTCTTTTGTTCACAGGTTTATTATCGTCGGTGCTTTCTGCGCTGCCTGGGGAATCATCCTCTTGCTGTTCCTCCCCAACTCGCCGGCCACTATCAAATGGTTCTCCCACGATGAGAAATTGATGATAATTGCCCGAATGAGGAAGAACCAGACTGGAGTTGAGAACCGAGTCATCAAATGGGATCAGGTTATTGAAGCCTTGACCGACTACAAGACTGTAAGCTGATATTCTGCTTACTCACCTTATCTCAAACGCTGATCCTTGCCTTCTTAGTTCATGTTCTTCTTCCTCGGTTTCATCGGTAACATCCCCAACGGTGGAATCTCAAACGTATGTCCTACAGACCCTCGTCATCTACATCCGTCTTGTGCTAAGCTGACGAGGTTGCATACCACAGTTTTCCACTCTCGTCATCCAAGGTCTAGGCTTCGGTACCCTCGACACTGCATTGCTAGGTATTCCCCAGGGTGCCCTGGTCGTCATCTGGATCGCAGCAGGTAGGTACACATTTCCACGGCTTCTGTTTGCTCGAATGTGGCAGCTGATTTTACGGATAGGTGCCGTGATCAACGAGCATATGCCTAAGAACTCGAGGACTTGGGTGTGCGCTTTGTTCATGATTCCGACCATCGCGGGTGCTTTGGTGAGTCTCGTTATGATTGGTCGTACTGCGGTGAATTTTACTGACGAGTTACCGATGATTTTCAGGGTTTCCTCCTGGCTCCTGCTAATGCCTATGTCGGTCGACTTATTTGCTTGTACGTCCCCGTTTCATGGCGTCTCATGGGTTGCCTCTCTCGTGTGATTGAATGCGAAGCTCACTTAAATTACTAGCTATCTCACCGGCTCCTACCAATCCTCCTTCGTCCTCTCGCTATCCCTCATCACCTCCAACACAGGTGGTCAGACCAAGAAAATGCTCGTATCAGGTCTTATCTGGTTCGGCGCATGTGTAGGAAACATTGCTGTGAGTCACTTGTCCACATCTATTTTATGATCAGGTGAGACTGACACCAAAAAAAACAGGGTCCATTCTTCTACAAAACCGAACAAGCACCCTCATACCATCTCGGAATTGGCTCCATCCTAGTCTGCAACTGTCTCGAATTCCTCCTTTTCTTCGCTTTCCGCGCCGCTTTCATCTGGGAGAACAAGAAGAAGGATAGGGCCATCGAACGAGGAGAGATTGCCACTGGGGTATCGTTGAATGCGACTGCCTTCAATGATCTGACTGATAAGCAGAACCCTAAGTAAGTTTCGTTCGAGGATGATGAAGTTGTTGTGAAAGTGGCAGTGGCTGACGAGCTGGGCTCTAGCTTCCGATATGTCTACTAAGTTGTCACGGCGAATGGAGCATGAGTATTGTTGAATATGGCCTTGATTTGTGGAGTCGGTCATGGTGCATCGATCGTCGGAATGTCGTAGATACTAGACAGCTAGATAAGATGCTAGATTTATGGCTGATTTCTATTGAGCGATTGAAACGACATGGGGGCAGAATATCTGGCATCTCACCCTGTGCTTTCATCTAGTACTAGCACAAAGCCCTGTCCCACCACGCCTTACCCAAGACTCGCCTGTCTGCATGATGCAACTGCTGTAAAAATATTGCATAGGCCATGAGATAAAGCTATCGATCGACCATTTTGACCGAGTTACTGAATTACCGCTTCGGGTGATTTACCAAATCTCATGGTCGAGCCTCGCCGCCCGCTTCCACGCGACAACGACAGAGACCACTCTTCCCTTCTGAACAGCTATTGACAGCTATCAACACCGATTCATCCTCACTATCCACTACATTCCGCAATCGAGTCGTCTCTCAGCCATACCAGTAGTCGCTTCTCTTCAAAACCACTGACAGAAAGACAAAACATATCCGCGGAAAAGCGTCAATCAGTGCGCTCGACGTCAACTGCGGACGGACTTCGTGGGTCGTGCTCCTTGGTCGTCTGTCTATCCTCGCCTCGTCGGACTACACCCATAAACTCTCTTTCACCCTCATCATCTCTAGACCATCCAAAGAAGGGGTAAATCGAGACCGAGTCTTGAATCCTAGCTTCCCTCTGCCATGTCGTCAACACCTCAGACCCCCGCTTCAGCAGGGGACTTCTCGTCGGCGAGCAATCCCCTCAAGAAGTTCAAGCTGGTCTTTCTTGGCGAGCAAAGTGTCGGAAAGACAAGTTTGATAACCCGATTTGTGAGTTTGATAAACCGTTGATATAAAGTAGTCCATGGCTTGCACAAATAAGGCAAAGAATACAGGAAATGGGCAGTAAGGCTGTTACTGACGGGACGCCCTTTACCACATAGATGTATGACACTTTCGATAATACGTATCAGGCGACTATTGGGATCGATTTCTTGTCAAAGACAATGTATCTGGAGGACAGGACTGTGCGATTACAATTGTGGGACACTGGTGTGTTCATTTATCTTTTTCAAGAGATCGAAGCTGACCTCCGCTCAGCTGGGTAAGCTCACTGTGAGGGATCGTTGATGAGCCACTGACCAAGTAACCGATCTCCTTATCTGTTCATAGCCAGGTGGGTTGATGATTTTGGTGCTCCATATACAGTGGGACTGACTCCAGTAGGAACGATTCCGCTCTCTTATCCCTTCTTATATCCGAGATTCCTCTGTTGCCGTCATTGTCTTTGATATCACTAGTACGTACGATAACCATACGAATCTGTGATATGCGAATTGATGGAATTCTCAGATCGCACTTCGTTCTTGAACACAACAAAATGGGTTGACGATGTCCGTAATGAGCGGGGCCAAGATGTGATTATCGTTCTAGTCGGGAACAAGACGGATCTGAATGACAAACGGTGAGCTCTTTCTCCATCTGCCAATTACCCATAAACAAACCATCCGAAGGCACATGGATGCGACAGACGCAAAGGATATCGCTCACTTGACTCATTTCCAGACAAGTCACCCCCGAAGACCTGGACAAGCGGGCCAAAGAATTGGGCGTAATGTCGATCGAGACCTCAGCAAAAGCCGGACACAACGTTAAAGCCCTCTTCAAAAAGATAGCAATGGCTCTTCCCGGTGCTGGTGGCTCCGAGGCGAAGGATGCAACAGCGAATCAGAGTAAGTTCTGCTTCTCTTCGTGATACGTTCGTCCGAATGTGGATGTGGGTAATGCTCGTTGGGTTCGTGTTGACGCGTCGGCAGAGATCGACGTTTCGGCGACATCGGGAGAGGAAGTTCCACATGCTTCCAACTGCAACTGTTAACTGTACTAGTACGAGTATATCATTGGACGATACCGGGAATGCCATTCATGAACTCTGTCAGGCGATATCGATTTCCACACTGCGGATTATTGTCAGATTTTGGACCTGACTAACTCCCTGTCCTTGCAACAACTCTAATATCCGGTCTTCTTGCTAGCTCTCAACTGCATTCAACTTGATGCGCTGTGAATCACTGATACACGATGATGTGGTCCCTCATCAGCCCAGTCGATCACCCATGGCTTATGGTATCATAGCTCGGTTGCAAATATGTAGTCCAATCACTAACAAACTGACATCACTCGATTGCATTCAAACGCATTGCGTACTTACTCACAGCTATACCTCTCACCCGCTGTCATTCACATACTTCACTATAATCTACGAAGCAGTACCTCCAACCTATCTTCAATCGCCGGTCCTATGCACAAGTACCTCAATGGCTCAGCTGTCTTTCGCCTTTGAACCTGCATCTGTAGAAGATCCAAAGTTAGTCTGATGAAGATGACCTGGACCAACTCGAGGAAGAGCCTCAGACCTCGTTCGTCCATGCGTTGAGGTCCCTCCTGCGCTACTGCCTTGGGTGCGGCCGGGAACAGTTGTCTCATTCGACGAAGTCGGAGACGGAGAAGGCGGCGGCGGAGTAGGGCCATAGGTAGTCTGGGTGGTCATAAAATACTCAGGCGATCCACCTCGCACCTTCTGCGGGCGAGGAGCTTGTGGTCGGTCTGGTATACCATTGCTGATTACCGACTCAGGCAGGTTTTCCCACGGACGACCACCCAGAATCGTCGGCGTTGAAGCTTTCAAGCCACTGTCGCTGAAGCCGTGTGCTTCAAAATCAGCTTTGGGCGGTCTGAGGTATATAGTTGAATCTCGATCGTCAAAACGGGAATCCGTGGGGCTCGCTACAGAGTTGGAACCCGTATGAGTAGTAGGAGACACTACGGTGACGTCATAACTCGAGTTGCTTCGAGCGTCGGATTCGAGATCAATCAATAAAGCAGTGGGTTTATTGCTGACTGATCCGGTAGATGTTTGGCGGGTTGGCGGGTTAGATGCCATTACGCTTGAAAAATATTGTCGTCTTGGAACTAAAGAAAGTGGTAATTGGTCGAGTGGCGAGAGAGATACTGTATCCAAGAGAGGGGCAGAGGAGTGATACCTGAGCCTTTATATGTCTATATGGCGGAGGGTATTGGCTCCTCTCCCGGTATGCGTTTCGTGTCTGCTTGTCTTTAGCTGTAAAAGGAACGCTGAAACAGGCGGACAACGGAATTGTTGGCATAGTACAAATCGTTCAAGAGGAGACCAATTTAAGTCGAAGTCCACGACTACGTAAATTGTATATGACGATATCGGAGTTGGATATTGGAGTTTCATATAGCATATATAGACCTCTGATGGTCGTCGGGCGTCATAGGCCTTCGCGGATTGGCTTGTATACATGTCGAACATATGTCAAACAACATATTACCTGTCTAAAACGGAAATAATCGTCATGCAAAACATGAGATAGACTCGAAATAAGCCTAACCCCTTTTCCCTGGACTAGGCGTCCAGCTCATCCTGCCCACATCTTTTGAGCCGACTCCGCTCTTACTCCCTAATCCCCCCCACCCCGAGCCTTTCTCCATGGCCGCTCCCCTATTTTTCCCTCCTGTTCCACCCAATCCCAAACCTGTCTTAGCGGGATGCATCGGACTCCTCCCAACACTCCTCTCCAACAACCTCCTGCCCGCTGGTGTCAATCCCTCAGCCTGTCGTCTAGGTGTCGACGTCGGTGGCAACATCTGACCTCTGACACTTTTGTCACCGACTCTCGTCCTATCCGCAGAGCCACGTAGGGCAGCGGCAAGCGATGAGGATTGTTGATGGCCTGATCGAGGGGTTATGAATCCCTTTGCACGCTCGTTCATCGATCTGCTAGCTTTGTCTGCGAGTTTGCGACCAAGTTCGTCCCGCTTCTTGGCTTCTGGCATGCGGAATGAGGGAGTCGATAAGTCTAAGGGATCGTTGCTTCCGTCCAATGCTCGCGGAGTGGCCAGCAGGGTACCCCATGTTAAGAGGGATGGAAGATCTTGAGGCGACGGAGATGGATCGGACGGCAAAAGTGGGTAGGAATTGATAGTCGGCATCGAAGGATTAGAGCCTCCGGGATGATCTGTGACATGCATGAGTGATTTGTCGTCACAGAGAAATCAGCTAAAAAACCTTACAGGGTGTACCCTTGACTGCAGCGTCCACCCAACTTCGAGCTGGACTGCTACCACGCCGCGAACCCGTTTTGCTACTCGTGTTCACGACCACATCCTCGTCATCCGGCAAACGTGTATTGGAGTGATTTATCTCCTTGGGAGCTTGACGAGCGTTCTCCAGAGTGGTCGCAGCTTCTGTGCGGGATTTTGGGTAAGGGTCCGAATTTGCATCGGCAGGAAAGTAGAAATTGTTCCTAGTCTATCGGTGGAAAGTCAGTACATCATATTTCCAGTACACTTGGCGATACCTACCTTGTACCCCCAAAGGTCCGCCCCACTTCCCCCCAGCGAGACTGTGTCGCGCTTCTCTTCGCCCATAGTCTCCTTTTCGATAATATCTCGTCGATTCCGTTCCTCTTGACCCCTTCCCCGGCCCTCACCTTCCCCATGAACCGCCTCGCGGTAGGGAACAATGGTACCATCGGCTGAAGATAAAATGGCTGTCGTTGGGAGTCCCGCAGTTGAAAGGGCTTGATGTAAGGGATGATCGGGATGAAGAGGCTCTTCTCTGAAGGGTTCTGTCGATTGCGCTGCCCCGCCTGCTGAAGAAGCAACGACCACCATGGCAGACGAGGAAGATGCGACTGTTGAGCGGATGACGGTAGAGGACGGGTCGTCTGGCGAATCTTCGTTGTTCTTCCCGTTCTCTAGTCCGCTTTCGTCTATAGTTTCCTTATCTGAAGCTTGAGTTGCCGAAGCAATCAGTTTTCGCTCTTCTTTCCAAGCCTCCCCATCCGACCTCTCTCGTCCACCTTGAGCCAGCCCGCCGATCATTCTTCTGCCATTCCCATCCACCTTCCATCCACCGCTGAGAGCAGCATCAAGAATCATCTTTCTCTTCTCCTCGCCCTCCAGCCTTCTCGCCTCCGCCTTCTTCTCCGCCTCCCAAGCCCAACCCCATCTATCTTCCCTTCGTCGTTTATTCTCTTCATCTACGATATGTACAAAGGATGCGTTATCTTCCGAAGTGTAGTTGCTCTGGAATGTGTCCAAGGGAAGATCGTCTCGTATTTTCGACGGTTTGGGAACAACCTTCCGTCGCTTCGGTCGTGACGGCCCTGGAGTCTCGGAGGGGGCACCCTCGAGTTCGTCGTATTCGTCCAATGCGTTTGGTTCGCGACGAGTCGAGCCTTCTCCAGGTCGCAGAATCGGTGTATCCCATCCTCGAGCGCCGACAGGCGTGCGCGCCAATCGGCGGCTAGGACCCCCTCGACCAACCGTAGAGATATACGGCGTTCCCATCATCTCTAATTCCCTTCGCCTCATACGCTCCGCCTCAGTCTCCTCCTCGATGACCTCATCTCCCTCTCCATTCCGTCGAGATCTTCCAGTCTTGCCCTCCTCCTTCTCCTGAGCTAGAGCTGCAAGTCGCCTGATGGAAGCTGATAACAGCTCCGGGTCGTTCGTGGACAATGCGGTAAGGTAGGCATTGGTAGCATGGAGATGTGGGAGATTTGGAAAGAAGTCTCGAGTGATGATATGAGATAGGGCATCCGTATATGTGTCCTCCTGGAGGGATGTCAGCAGGCGCAAAGATGGAGTGTAAAATAACAATGGAGCTCGAGGAAGAGACTCACGTCGAGTACTTGCTGCTGATAGAGAGACCTTTGACCTGCCCGCGGTCCCTCGATCAATCGTACCGGCGCCCCCGTACGAGGGACTAGGGCGTTATTATCTTCCGACATTTCCGATGAATGCCAGGATGGTGAAAGAGAGAGACCATGTGAAGTTGTGGAAGTGATAGATATATATAGGCCTTGGGTGGCGGTTAATGTAGGGGGACGAAATAAGCTGTCTGGTTCAAGTGGAGGTTTCCCCCTATGGCTTCCCTTGTGCTCTGTAACCAATGGACTGGGATAACTACCACATATACTCGACTACTCTCTCGATCTGACAGTCACTCACTGATTACTGGAGTCTGGTAGGAGGTTCGGGACTCTGACGTACCAGCAGTGCATCAAAGGGTGCAAGTCAGCTGCCTGAACAGTGTGATTCTGAGTACCACCGACGACCATCTGGAGAATCGTCATGTCGACACGGACTATCAGAGTTGCCCTGCTCCTCTGCGACACTCCAGTAGGTTAAAGTCTTATGCACAATAAAGTAAAAGATGTTACTGAGCTTTGACCTCGTAGCTCCCGGCTGTCGTTGCTGAAAATGGCACCTGTAAGTACAACAAGGAACTGGTACTCTTGAGTGATAGCTGATCAATTGACGTTAGATCTCGACATCTATCGAAAATGGTTGTCAGAAAGTCTTTCTTCGTTCCCAAACCAGGATGAGGCATCACACATCGAGCTGACCATAGATGGCTATGACGTTGTGGACAAGATGGAATATCCACCAATAAAGAAGCTACAAGCTGGGGCCGTGGATGGATACGACGCAGTGATGATGACAGGTTCTCGTGAGTGCCTGTAATGCTATTTTCCATAAATTGGGACTGTTAGCTGATCTCTTCATCATACAGGCCACACCGCACATGACAGTAGTATCCCCTTTGTACCTCCCCTCATTGACTTTATTCGGAACCTTGCATCAACCCCTTCAATGCAGCATATCAAGATAATAGGCATCTGTTTCGGTCATCAGATCATCGCTCTTGCCGCAGGCGGAGAATGTGTCAAAGGAGAGAACGGCTGGGAGATTGGAGTATATGGCAATGAGCTCACGTCTGAAGGCCGATACTGGTGGACCGGCGATGTTGGTGGTCAAGGTGGTGATGAGAGGATTGTGAGTCAGCTTTGACCAAGCGACAGCCAGAAAGACTAATGCCCTCCTTTACTTCAGTACGTTGAACAGATGGTATGTTGAATAAACTAAAGGTCTGATCGTCTACTTACGATAGTACTAGCATCGAGACCACGTCCCATCCCTTCCACCAGGATTCAATCTACTCGCCTCCTCATCCCGATATCCAGTACACTCCATGATCCGCTACCATCCGGCTTCGTCGCCCACAAAACCTTTGCCCCATATCTTAACGATTCAAGGTCATCCTGAGTTTACGCCATCAATCGTATCCCAAATGGTCGACGCCCGCTCAGCTTCTGGGCTATTCGATATCCCAACCACAGCAGAAGCGAGAAGAAGACTAGGTGGGAAAGATGGTACCGGCGGGGAAGGATACGGGAGAGTTGGATGGGCAATCTGGCGGGTGTTGATGCAGGATCTTCCTGTCTCCCTGGTCAATGGTTCGGTCATTGAGAAAGGCAACAATAAGGTCAATCATCACAATCAGGTTGCAGAACTCAGCGGTCCGTCAAAACCAGTGGACAATTATGCGACAGACGAGGGTAGATATTCGCATATCGATAAAATACTAGACAGAAGAGGACCATGGACGGCAGAGGAGTTCCAAGGTGGAATAGCTGTAAGTTTATCTAACTTCTTCTATTTGATTCAACTGCTGATAGCCAATACAACTCATTGCAGACGAAGACATTCCTCAGAACGCAAGCTAAGATTCTTGTGATAGGTGCTGGCGGTTTAGGCTGTGAGATCTTGCAGAATCTCGCACTGAGTAAGTTGTCCCGCTCAATCCTTGTAGTTCCTTGGGCTAAACGGCATCTCTTATCGCAGCGGGTTTCCACGATATCCATGTGATCGACATGGACACTATCGACATTTCAAACCTGAATCGGCAGTTTCTCTTCAGGTGAGCGTGAGGCCTCTATTATCGTTTCTTGAGCTTACCGCGTTTCTATGTCAGGGAGGCAGATGTTGGCAAATCCAAGGCGATAGTTGCCGCTGAGTTCGTCATGAAGCGGGTTCCAGGGGTGAAAGTCACTCCGTGAGTTAAAGCTGTCCAGTTCCGTTGTTACCGAGGAAGCAAAACGATGTTGACACTACTTCCTAAGTCATCACAACAAAATCCAAGATCATCCTCCGTCGTTCTACATGCAGTTCAATCTGATAGTCACCGGCCTCGACTCGATATCTGCCAGACGCTGGATCAATTCTACACTTGTTAACATGGTGGATGAAGAGAATGAGGAGAGTCTGAAGCCACTGATAGATGGTGGAACGGAAGGTGCGTGTTGCGTCTGGCTCGACGGCCAATGCTGACAGTCCGAGGCTAGGCTTTAAAGGTCAAGCCAGAGTCATCCTCCCAACTATCACGTCGTGCTATGAATGTTCAGTAAGCTTTATGACAATGATCTAGGTGTAGCCAGCTACTGATATGATCATTGCTCAGATCGACATGCTTACTCCCCCGACTGCTTATCCCATTTGTACTATTGCCAATACTCCTCGACTTCCTGAGCACTGCATCGAGTGGGCAAGCGTACTAGAGTGGCCAAAAGTCTTCCAAGGTGAGTAATAGCTGAGATCGTCAACGACTCTCAGGCCATTGACCGCATCCTTTATACAAGATACCCATGCTGACAGCAACACACAGATCGAAAGCTAGATACGGATTCGCCGGATGACATTGAATGGCTGTACCAGAAAGCTTCAAATCGCGCTCGAGAATTCAACATTGACGGCGTGACTTGGGCATTAACGCAAGGAGTCGTCAAGAACATTATTCCTGCCATCGCTTCTACAAATGCTATCATTGCTGGTGAGTTCGCTAAATGGAGCTGCTTGAATGCGGACCAGCTTGCCAACTGACGACTCCAGCGTCGTGTTGCAACGAAGCATTGAAGATTGCTACGACTTGCGCTCCGTTCTTGAACAACTACATGATGGTAGGTCAGGACTGTTTACTACCCAGTGTCTTCCATTGAATTTCAAGTACCACATCTAGTATGTCGGGAACGACTCAGTGTACACCTTTACGTTTGAGCACGAGAAGCGTCCGGAATGTCCCGTCTGCGGCGGCGAGTCTCTGACGGCTGAAGTGGGCAAAGATTGGACCCTGGAGAAGCTTGTAGACTGGCTATCTGCTCGTCAGGATTTGTGAGTGAAGCAAGACGAGAATACCATGAGTTGTCAGTAATGCTAGCTGACTATGTTATTTCGACTGAAATAGACAAATCACCAAACCCTCTTTATCGTACTCGTCAGGCGCTCCATTGTTTTTCCAAGCTCCTCCGCAGATATTCGAGAGCACCAAGGGGAACCTTGAGAAGCTTCTTGGAGATTTGTTGGAGGATGGAGCGGAGGTCACGGTCACTGATCCGGGACTACCGTTTAGCTTGAGTATGGTTGTCACCTTTGTTTGATCCAGGCATGGCATGATTCCGCCCCGCGCCCCGTGATCTAGATGTCAGCCAGGAAGGAGGGTCATAGGGAGGAGTAATGCGACGTTAGGCTTAGAATGTATAACCCTGTCAGATAGAGCAATGCATATGTATCCAGAGTGTACATGGGCATGTACATGAATCAGTTGGGTCAAATGGTCGAGGCAGATAAGAACGATTACAACATGAGTTGAGCTGCAGATAAGGTTGCTTGCTGGTTGCTCCCGTCTGTTTGGCGTTGAAGCGCAGCTGGAATCCGCAGCGACGAGGATTCATTCGTCATCGACTTCATTCCACATCCATCAGCCTATTCATTCCCAGATATCTTCATTCAAAGCACGTCTTCCTAACACGTACATAGTCGCTCACCACCAACCGACACCACACCATCCCCAGCATTTATCAAAACCGCCAAAGGAACCCCCCCTCTTCGTCACTCGCCCAAAATACCATCCAAACCTCGCCACTCACCAATCCCACAAAAACCCCTCAATCTCCCCAGCACATCCACCGCTCCCTCTCCCCAACCATCATCTTCTCGCCGATACCCTACCCCCAGTCCTACTCCCAGTCCAGTCCCCGTTCCGACACCGACGTATCGTCAGCGTCGGAATTTGGGGACCGATCCTAATCATGTAGCGACTAGTAGTGGGAGTGATTTGTTCCAGGCTGGGGGTGGTTCTTCGTCCAGCTCGACTTCGACTTATTCGGATCTCTTTCCTACGAGTAGTGGTAGTTCGAACAGTTCGAGTTCGGGGTCGTCAACTAATTCTAGTATTTACTACCTTGTTGTGAGTTCTTCTGATCTTTACGATTTCTTCTTTTCTCCAGATGTCCTTCCATCGAGCTCGTGTCCCGCTTCCCAGGGGTAGATGGGCTACAGCAGAGTGGGAAATCTAATCGAGATCATCCAGAACTAACGTCCCCTCAGTTCCTAGGTGTCGTCATTATCATCCTCCTTCTAGCCGCTGGACTAGGCTACCGAGCTCTCCGTCTTCGACGTCGCTACAGAACTGCGACCCAGCTAGCCCTCGCTCGGGGCGAACTTCCCCCACCTCCTATGAACTATCTTAGTCCCTATGGCCCCGGACCCGGTGGTGGAGGGATGCGGGACGACGAGTATTGGGGATTCGCGGGTCCTTTCGCACCTTGGGATATGGCTTTTGGGGAGGGACGTGGGGCTACTGGTGGGGCGGGAAATGCCGAGGGGCAGGGAAGAGGGAGGTGGGAGAGGGTGCCGAAGCTTTGGGAGGCGGAGGTGGTCGGGGAGGAGGACGGCGAGGGGGAGTCGGTTGGTTCTTATAGTGGGGATCTGAAGGGCGGAGAGGATGATGTCTGGGATGAAATACAGGTGTGTCTCTGCTGCTATCTCCCATATGTCCAAGTGTCTGCATGTCGCTAATACAAGATCGACAGCCTCTAACAGTCCACTCCCTCCTCCCGGAAACCGCATACCAGGCAAATGGCCTAGCCTCCGCCTCCGATCCACAACACATGGGTCCCCGACCCCGACCTCCTCCTATAATAACATTCAGCGGTCTATCCTTACGACGAGCCCCCTCAGACATCCCGGATACACCCTTCAACGCGTCCCCCATACCTCCCTCGAAGGATAAGGAGATCGACAGGGAGATCGGGGTAGGCGAGAGACTTCGGATCGGGGTGATCGTCAGGATGCCAGGGGATGGGATGAGGTTGAATAGGTCGGAGGAGTTGGAGGAGGATGATGGGGGGTGGGAGAATGGGATGGAGTTGGGCGTTTGGGAGGGGTTTGTGGGGGAGGTGCAGGGGGTGGGGGACGGACGACGGATATCTGGATGAGTGGGATTATGTATGCATACGGCCGAGATGTGAATAGGTTATCTAGCTGTTCGCTGTTGGTGTGATTGGTGATATCCTAACTGTGAACGAGTCTTGTACTCGGGTTATTGGCGGGAGGGTTAATCTTTGATAGGTATACCATGTGGAGATTGGGTTCTGCAATCTTATCGGCTATCTACTTGACAACCCGGCTCAAGCCGTCTGCCATTCACCTCACCTCACCTACACCCAAATCATCCCACTCAATCTCACCACAGACACGAACACGAATAACGAACAACGAAAGCTGCCATATCAAGACCCCCATATAGAAGGTTGAGTAACGAACAGATGAAGCCCCTAATCTCCACCCGAATCTCAATAGCCTTCCCCCCCGCCGAACATTCCGAACCAGCCGACGTCCTCGTGTTAACATCTTCAGAGGGGTATTATGTCGATTTGAGAGTCTACAAGGAGGGGGGCACGCTCGAATCTGGGGTTGCTGGGAGGAAGGAAATTTTGGGAGAGGGGAATGGTAGGTCGGGTCGTTTTCTTACTTACATTTGGACGGCAAGCACCACATCTTACTTGACATACGTTGGCTCCAGCTTATCGGTATCGATGTTCCATAACAGATGTAGCTAACACACCCCAGCCAGATGGACTCAATACTTGAGCTCTAATCCACCGCTCCCTGGGAACTCTGAAGAAGGTCATTCTATCCCCCACCCCGATCCAAAATTTGAGGGGCTAACACTAGAAACGGGGGAGATGTGGGATGCAACAATGGGGTGGAGACGGTTTGAAGAGGTTTGGAAGGATGAAGTGAGTGAGGAGAGGGTGGTTGTACTACAGCTCGAAACTTCTGAAGGGGATGTGAGAGAAGGAGAGGGAGAGAAGGACCAGGCCGACGATGGAAAATCAAAAGGGGAGAATGACCAGTCGAAGGAGGAAGTTGATGGATGGATGATACAAATCGGAAATATGGGGTTGGGGATTGTGGTGCATTCCTCTGAGCACAGTGAAGAGAAGAGGGTATGGACGTGGTGGGGTGAATGGGAAGGTCGGTGGGAGACTGTGAGGGCTACTGCTCCGGGAGAGGGGGAGGTTACGAGCGGGAAAGATGTGGGAGGACTGGATGAGGTTTTACCATCGTGCGATGATGGTTTGGCGGAGTGGAGGATTGGACAGGTTGTTTGGAGAGGTGGGAGGATGTGGAGGGTTAGGGAGGTTTCGTGATATCTTGCTGCTTTGCTGTCATGCCTGTCTATGATTCCAACGGTGCGTGGCTCATGTCACCAGTCGCCAGTCAACAGCCACCAGTCCAACTGCTCTATCAACCAAGTTAGGTTAAGACCACAGCCATTGTCCCTCCTCCCTCCCCCATAGAGAGGCAATCCAATCAATAGACGACTAAGCTAGTCAACATTCACAAAGGAGCAACCGAGCCACTTCGTGGGGCCGTCAAACGGGGATCGATATAGGACACAGCACTTATACTTAGAACCAGCGCGTCCAAAATAACTACGCCGCAGTCTATCTATGAATTGTGGGGTCGGGGATGGGTGTGGAACGAGATGTTTGAGGGTTGAGGGTTGATGTGATGAGTTTACGGGAATGCGCTCGCAGCTGTCTATGCTATGCAGGGTAAAAAAACAACTTTAAAAGGATACGCTACGTTGGATTCCTGATGAGGGTCGACTTTTGTTGACAAAAGGTTCTTTGATCTTTGTGATCCGACGCGTCTTGCTTGTGTAGCTGATTCGCAATTCAGTCAGAGGCCTCAGAGGAAAGCAGCAGCAGCAATACAAGACTTGGAATCCTTAGCTGTAACTTGACATAGCAGAGTCGTCAATACGAAAGCCATGTATGTATGCATGCATGTGTCGCTCAGATCTGACCATGCAAGATCTTTACCAGGAAGGCTGAGGGCGCAAGGGTCTGCCGCAGTTATCGGAGAAAAGAGGACAGGGAACGGGACGGATAGGAATGGATCGGAGCGTTGTAGTGTACTGCAGCTTGCAGGATGGAGTAAGAGTAAGGCGTATCGCGAGAGAGGTTTAGTATATTTGACGCCTCCCCTGATTCCTGGCACAGCTTTGGAGACACGCTGCACACTGGATGGTATAGGATAACTAGCAGATGCAATACATGAAGAAAAGTCGATAACTTACGAATACAAGAGAGCAGATCCCCCTTTGAGGCGTGCCCCCCTTGACCTTCCCCCCCCTTGCCTTCCCCTGAACTCTATCCTTAACTCACCCGACCGTGTCAACGTCAAGTTAATCCATTCCGAGTACCGAGTGGTGTTGCCATCTTTCATTTGAACCACCCACCATCCCCTCTGTACTCTGCACTCTGCGGTTAGCTTCTAGCACCGCCTCACGCTCCTTTATCCGGAATAGACACACGACTTCCATCCATCCATCATCAACCCCCTCCGGCCCCTCCACCAGCCTGAAACGTACACAACGTTAGAGCGTGCCCCACCGTGCACGTCGGGACGAGTAGGAACAGAAGTTACAAACGTTGAGGCCTGTGCGAGGTATCCGTCCCGACTCTTTCTACTGCTTTGTTGTCCTGCGTTACTTTGTCTCGTAACGAATTCGAAGTCCAGTGTTCTATCAGTATATCAACACAGTGAGCTGCGATTTATACATCGCTATCGAGTAGCCACGCAGCAACGCTTCAGCTAATTCTATCATCCAGTCCACCCCCACCTCCACCATGTTCCTCCACCCCCTCTCCCTCCTCGTCCTCCCCTTCCTTCCAATAGCATTCTCCAAACCGCACGCCCACACGCACAACATTGACAACCCCCATCGATATCTCCTTAAAAAGTCAATCACCTCAGATGCCACCTCAGTGTCAGGGTCGGCATTCGACTTTGTCATTGTTGGCGGTGGGGTTGCGGGACTGACACTAGGGTCGAGGTTGAGTGAATGGAGTAATATCACCGTGTTGGTCATTGAGGCTGGTGGAGATGGGTCGGACGTTGAGCAGCAGATTGATATTCCAGGTGAGGTGGACTTTAGTTTACCCTTTCCCTTTCTCCCTCGGCATAGCGTTTGGCTCCCCGCTTTTGATGTAACCATAGCGTCAAAGGAGGTTCAGAGTAGGAGTGATTGCTAACTGGGACGATAGGTTATTCATACCTGCATTCCTTGACTGACTCGGCATATGATTGGAAGTACAAAACGGTAGCCCAGGTCAGTCAAGGGAAAAAAAGAAGAAAGAGGTGACTGACCACCCCACAGACCGACAGTATGAACCTCTCCTACAGTTGGCCACGAGGGAAAGGACTCGGAGGGTCTGGAGCGATTAATGGATTGTTTTGGTGCAGGGGTGCGGCGACAGAGTACGATGCTTGGGAAAGTGAGTACTCGCTGTGTTCTCTTTGAGGGAGTTTTGTTGACTAGGGATGCAGCTCTGAATCCTGGGGGGAACCAGACGTGGAATTGGCAAGAGGTCAACAAGTACATTATGAAGGTGTGTGACATGCTTCGAGTGCATGAGAGAGACTGACGTTGATGCGTAAAAACAGTCAGAGAACTTCTCTCAACCTAATGCAACGGTCCAGCAGCAGTTTGGCATGGTGCTAAACGCTTCGGCACACGGATCGGGGGGTAACATCCAAGCTGGGTGAGTGGATATACGTGGAGGCTACAATTCAGTCTATTGACAAAGTGATAGCTTTTCCGAATATATCTTCCCTGTTGTTGCCAACTGGATTCCGTGAGTATCGATCTGCTTGACACGCATGGGGTGTGGAACCTGATGATGAAACTTTAGAGCTTGGATCAAACTTGGCTTTACAGCTAAAGACCTGGCGGGCGGTGACACTCGTGAGTATCTAGAGGTAGTCTCTTGGCACGCTTTAGCCATGCTGACCCCATCCGCAGATGGTGTTATGATCACTCCGTCAACACTAAACATGCGCAACCAGACCCGATCAGACTCCAAGGCAGGCTATATCGACCCTCTGCCTCCACGCTCGAACCTGGTAATCATTACAGGCCAGCAGGTCACCCAGATTCTGTTCAACGGGTCAACAGATGCGTCGGGTAACATCATAGCCAGTGGCGTGCAGTTCCAAGCATCGGCGTCTGGGACATCGTACTCCGTCCAGGCTAACAAGGAAGTCATCCTAGCGTGAGTTTCGGTTCTTCTGCTGTCCGCTCGTCAATTAGTTACTGAGAGCCATCTAGCGGTGGGACGATCGGCTCGGCACAGCTTCTACAACTCTCAGGCATTGGACCGAGCGCTCTGGTTACCGGTCTTGGACTCACGAGCAGGCTCGACTTGCCAGTCGGATACAATCTGCAGGATCACGTATCGTATTCCATGTACTGGTCCACCCCGTGAGCTTCTCGTCGTCCTTGGCAGGAAACACACCTGACACCCCACCTCGTAGGCAAGGAACGTTGACTTGGGCGAATTTGAGTGCATCAACAGCACTGCAAGCCTCCGAGTTGACAGAATATGAGACGTATCATACCGGGATGTGGACATATATTAATGAAGCTGTTGGCTGTGAGTTCTTGAATAGCCGTGGACCGGCGACACTGTTCGCTGACCTCATACAGACCCGAGCATGACCGATATCACCGGATCCGCTAGTGCGGCGTCGACGTATGCGACTGAAGTAAAGACCGCGCTGGCTTCTACCGTCTCGGACGTGACTGGATGGTTATCATTGCCTTCGAATGTGGCTACAGGCCTGGCGGCACAATATTCCATCCAGCAAGGATGGCTCACGGCAGATAACGGACAGCTCGAGGTCATTCTCACAACCCTTGGACAGGGGACGAACACCTTGGGCATCCAGGTGGCTCTTCAGCACCCTTGGTCAAGAGGGACGATCTTCATAAACTCGACAAGCGCTTTCGACGCCCCTCAAATCAACCCCGACTACTTTGGTGTCGGATATGATATTGACATTATCAACTACGGCTCATCATTTGCTCGAACCCTCGCCGCGGCCAATCCGCTTTCGACCGTTATGCTCACAGAAACCCTGCCTGGTGCGACGGTGACTGGAGATGCCTTGTCTAATTATACGAAAACCAACTGCGGGACAGAGTACCATCCTCTTGGGACTTGCGCCATGTTGCCCAAAGCCAGCGGCGGTGTTGTTGATACCAATCTGCTCGTCTATGGCGCAGCCAATCTCCGGGTCATTGACGCCAGTATCATTCCTCTCCATATCTCTGCCCATCTCATGGCTACGACTTACGGAATTGCCGAGAAGGGTGCAGACATCATCAAGCAGAAATATGTGGCTTACATCGCGCCTTCTTCGACTGCGGCTGCGAATACGGCGGCCGCAACTGCTACAGTTGGGAAAGCTACGGACACGAGTGTGACGGATGCCAGCAATTTGGGCGCTACGACGGGTCTCTCGTCAGGTGCCAAGATCGGTGTTGGAGTTGGAGCGGGTCTTGGTGCCCTCGCACTAGTGGGCGGTCTGGTAAGTATTATGTGTGGGTAAGCATGCGGTGTACTGACTCGGCGCGCTACAGCTTGCATTCTTCTGTCTGAGACGTAAGAAGAGGGCTCCTAAGCCTGTCGACAAAGGATGGTACGCCTCGGGTGCGAACAACGATGCCTGGGACACTGGTGCTGGTGAGTCCTGTGCCGTTGCTCTTGATGGGTCTCACTAACCCCTCCAACCAGCATATAAAGAAGCCTCGCAATCGTACCCATTAAACAACCTCCAAGCCCCAGTAATCCCCTACGGTCGACATCAGCGGGGCATCAGCCAGTCCCCAAGTGTAGACACGATGGCCACCGCGGATCTAGCCTCGAGAACGCCGATGCGGTCGGATTCGTATGGGAATTTCCCAGAGGGCGAGTATTCACGTGGAGGAGCGGCTAGTCCTTATAGGTGTGTTATTCTCTGCCCTCACTGAATTGCAAGTTCAGTTGCTGATATTCGAGGACAGGGATTATGATGGCGAGGATTATAACCAGAGTGGATATAATACTCCAAGAGCATATGATACCCCACCCCCTCAGGCTTTTCAACCTCAACCTCAGCACTATCGTCCTGTCCAACCTAGATGAGCGTCAAGTCGGGATAATCAGAAGCTAGAAATATGACGGAATAGCACACGATAACACACGATGATGCAGGGTCATGGCTGGTATGAGACATGGCGAGATGCCGTATTTATATATAGATCGCGAAGCACTAATTTGATGCACGCCGAGGTGAAGAGTGTGGACAATCATTTGCATAGGCTTTGAAAAATGCATAAATTATCTGTATCCATCCTTGAAGTACAGGAGGATCACAGTGACGTAGTAGAGCCCTCTCAGGTTATGCATTAATACCTAGATACTGCAGATGTGTGATGAGTTGTATGCTGTTGATGGATATGATCACCCTCTCGCCACAATGTCATGAAGATAACCTCGTCGTTCGATGTCTCCTGCAAGGGAAGATACCCCCTCCCTATTCCATTCCTACATTTCCTACTTCCAACCTCTCAGCCCAATTACAACACGCTGCACCCAACTGCTCATACGCGGGTTGGCCAGACTCGAGCCCAAACCTCATGTAAAGGTACAGCACCCAGATCGCACAGACTGTACAATACAATCGCAATCGTACAAGGCAAGGCCATTACCGCCAGAGATGGCCTTCCTCACCCTCTGTCAGAGTTTTGCGGAGCCTCTCCACCCTGTCTAGTGGGTATTGGTCATTCCATCTTTCGGGTTTTGAATCCGATGTAGGTGGGGTCAGGACGGGGAGACCTGGTTGTTCAACTACGAAGGAGGCTGAGACTGTTGCGTAAAGTGTGGCTAAGGGCATTGCGTTAGAATTCATTTTGCCTTGTGACGATCTTTGTTTGTTCGTTTCATGTGAGGTAGAAGGTGGGGAATGGAGATAGGTGTGAACAAGAATCACCTTGGTATGGATCTCCGTGGGTTAACGCTAGACCTGCTACGAACCCTCCCAAAAATGCGTTCCCCGCTACCAATCGTGAGCTGTGATACCGTATCGACAAGGGGAGAAACAGACTCACCACCAGTCACATCCCTAACCATATGTTGCTCTTCGCCATGGAAATACGCTGGGACCCATCGAAGTCCACCTGCTCTTGTGCCTACACATGCGCCAAGCCTTCCACATCGGACTACGACTGTCCCGTTTCCCCCTTGTCCTACGCCGAGAGATAGGAGGTGGACTATCAGGGATTGGATGGTGGGTTTCGTGGAGGGGTCGGTGAGTGGGGTTTTGGGTAGGGAGAAGAGGGAGAGGAGTTCTTCGTGGTTCGGTCTAGGCGGTTTCAGTTTAGTCCTTTACACTATGGTCGATGAACACTCACGATAATACCTCCACAAATTCTGCCACACGTTCGAGCCACTCGCGCTGGCCTGGACCGCAGTACATGGGATGAGGCTCGAATACGACTTTCGGTCTCCATGGCTGACGAGGTCCGGAGACAGGGATGGCGAGGATGTCCGCTTGGAGAGTGGCGATATCCGAGGGGGCCGAGACGACATGGAGGTATTCCGCGTTTTCTAGAGGGGTCTTCAGAAGGGATGCAATGGTTCGTGTGGGCGGTGCGACGAGGTGCTCGAATCTGTCGATGGATGTCAGCAATGCCTGACGGAAGTCTTGTCTTATTTGTAATGGAAATGCGAAGGGGAGGAAGAGCCACGTACGTTCTTACGTCGCCTTGGTAACCTATTCTTGCTCTCGGTGTCCGTGTTCCTGGACCTTCGTTGAAGACCCACATGTCTGCTCCGAGATTTGTTAATCTCCTTTCCAGCTTCGCTGGGAAGTCACCCTCGTCCCCATCCCCGTCACCGTCAACATGATCAGAAATTGAACCACGGGGAACCGATGCTTTGTTTCCAGTCTTGCTCTTGGATCTTGGAGCTCTGTCGATCAAAACTCGTAGGTCTCGAGGGGGAAGCCATATTCTAGCTCCGACGATTGCGTACAATCCCCCACCACCTAGAGTCTCGTATGGCTCCGATTGGACATGACCGTGCGTAATTGGGATTGTGTCCACGAGAGGGTCCGGTGTATGTATCCCCCTCGCGGCCGAGATATCATTCCTGTTGATTATGTCTTTCTTATTTGTCGCATGGGATGATTCGACGGAGCTCTCAGGAGTCAGTGGAGGTCGTGTTTGAAAATGAAGATTCGGGATTGCAGTTGGAGATTGAAGAGGTGGAGGAACGACCTCAAGTGGTGGTTGATCAAAGATGTCAATCAGGACTGTGCCTGATGGACCGGAAAGGAATGACCATGGGTCAGTCGGGCATGCCGTGCTATCTTGCTGATGTGATCGATGATAAAAACAGCAAAGCTCACCTATTGAAGCCAAAATAGGAGGGTGAGGATTTTCGCCATCACGACTCTCTTTCCCGAAGAACACGCCCATCGTACTCATACGAGTGGGAATGATGAATGGTTGTGGATGTGCCCTGTCCTGTTTGAGGAATTTCGACAAGCGGACGGACAGACAGACACTTTAATCTGTGTGTGGCCCCGTATTAAGGGTCGCACTTTACGTTGTAGAGCTTGGCTTGACTGATTCCAGTGAAAGGTGAGTCCAGGTTATTATATATCTTTGTCTGGAAGTGTGTTTCGTCCGGTGAACCAGAATTGAGAAGCGCGGGGGAGTGGGGGGAATTGGCGATGACGAGTCGGGCTGTGCTATGTAATGAGGGAAGGAAGTATGGTGGCTTGATGGAGGAAGGGGAAAGTGTCAAGGAGAAGCTTGAGAATCGTAGAGAACGTATATCCCTAATTCTTTTCGCGGATCCCGCAATAAATGAGACGCTGGAGCCACCAGAGCCGAAGTAGCTTCGTGACTTGATTGCCCTTTCCCTCGAATTAGTCGGTGGTGTCTTACTCCTACGGATATAGAGTTATATGCTTGGTCCAATTATGATAGATTTCCGAAGATTTTGGTTCGTTACAATGCTGTCGTCGCCTCGTCGCACTCAGGATTAAGTTGCGCTTTCTTCTCAAGCAGAGGAACCAGTTGTGTGTCCTCCGTCCTCGACTAAGCGAAGTGAGACCTCGAAGGCTTCGGTTCTTCCACTAATTTCTTCCACTAATCCAAGAATACTACCACCGTCTTCTTCGAGGTGCTAACTGGTCGTTAAGGCTGTTCTGACAGCTCGCACGAGGATACTGACAACTGGTTGCTCGATTGCGACTCCCAACGACGGAGCGATGAAGGAGCGTAGTGGAGTGGGGGGATGAGGTCGGTTGAGAAGTCGAAACGCGGTGAGAACCGCCGCAGCTGGGTTGAGAAGATAGTGAGGCCGCCGGGAGAAGGCGATAGACGTGTTCTTGATAACACAGCACGGCAACAGCATTCAATCCGTACACGGTCGGGTAATAAGGTAATAAGCCATTCGACCGTTATTCACGGCCTCGGCATTAGAACAATGCTGAGCCGGAATAAAATAACGCCCCCCCCCGGCTTCGGACTCCGACGACCTCCCCCGGCGATCGTCGGCTGGGGGCGCAGCACTCTAGGCGTCTTTACTCTCACCCGAAGTCTTGTGCGGAAAAGATACAGCCGAAGATGCAAGATTGGTTCCACCCGATCCGAACGAGACCGGGGCTTTCTGCTGTCTGCTGGCTTACGAACATTGGTGGGCATCACCGGTGTGTGTCGAAATAGTTACTTATTAGGTGCAGGGTTTGAAAATCAGCCTTTACCATGCAGTCAGGCACCACGGTCAAAAGTACTTTGCTGGCGGTTGCCAGTCACACGATTTAACGAAAAGTTTGGGGGCAAAGTGTGCGTCAGTGCTGCACTCTGCGCGGTTGGAGTTCCATTATGCTAGTCAGAAGCGAGGTCGAAATTGAGTTAGCTCAGGCTTGTATGACCCACGGAAGTAGTTGTTGTGTCGCCTTTGGACCCGGTTCTCCATACGTTTCGTCTGCTCTTACAGTTCCGCTTGCCTCCTGCTGTCACCTGTACCTGTCACCGGTCCTGTCCTCGGGCCTCGTGTTCCAGACAGCATCCTATCTGCTAACGAGTGTGATAAGCCAAAGAGTTGAAAGGAAATAGATACGCCACCTCCGCTGTCCTCATGCATATCCACTGATGTCGGCCCCTACCCGTTACTCTCAACCCCCACGCCCTGATGCTGTCTTAAACCCTGAATCCTGCGCCCTGGTTCAATGTAATACACCCGACGACCGATCCATCCTTTGGGTTTTCCGAAAATTGTTCTCCGACTCACTTCACCCCCCATGCCGTACCCGCTCCCACCACCAGTCTGTCGACCTCATCAGTCTCTCTCCACTCGGTCAGCTTATTGGCCCCTATTGTCCCCTCTCATGAACGTCTAGAGTCCTTATCTTTCCTTATCGCAACATTCCGCCTCTCCCTTCGGACATCATTTCGCGTCGAGCTGCTTCGGACATCGTGTCACAACATATAATACATCGGCAGCGATACACCTCTCTATCTTTCTAATTACCCCCCTGCCCATCTCCCCACACGAATAGTTTATCTGTTACGAGTTTCGCAGCTAGAGGCTTCTTTCGCCGTCACTTGCTTGTCGGATCGACTTCCTTACACTCTTGTCATCAAGCTTCAACGCCCAGGTCAATCTCACTTTAGACCCTGGGGCGCATCTGTACACTTTGTTACGCCGTACCGTTCCTCAGCTTGTGCATCTGGTACGTATTTAATCGACGGGACCCTGTTTCGTATAGCGCAGGGTGGGTATTGTCCCTGACAACTACTCTCGACTTCTGGACTTACCTGTTAATCCATACCCTCTTTTAACTCTTCGCTGAAACTGCCCCCCTCGTAGCTCTCCATCAAGTTTCATCGTTTCAATTAATTTGCTTGGTGCCCGAGCAGTCGCTGAAGGTGAGTCTCCAGCGTTCTCCCAATCCTCTCCTCATTCATCTTTTGGGCCATGCGAGGGTGAATGCCGTAGAAGGGGAGGGCGAAGTGGTCCTACCACCGCCACCAGCCCTTCAGAATATCTTGATCACCTCGTCCCACAGTTGAATGTGACTGGATCGGGAGAAAGAAGCTTGGTCGTGCTTCTTTGTCTTCTTTCAACCTTCCCGAAGAACACATATACCCGCCTTCTTTCCCCTCGCTCATCCTCATCGGATTTACCTTACTTATTGTTCAGTCTGACAAATCCCCAGGTTATCCATATAACAAATCTCGCAATAAATCTTATAGTCCCCAATATCTCATCCCTTCCAGAGTCGACTCCGTCCAAGATTATCCCAACAAAATGAGGTTTTCTGCCCCACGACCGAGCCAATGGTTCAAAAGATCTTACTGGGTTCTCGAAACTCCTCCCGCCTCTTATGCCACCCACGAGGGATGGAGTAACGCCGATGTTGATGTTGTCCCATATGAACAGAGGAATTGGCGAGCGTGAGTTGTCGTTTACGATCATCAAATGGAGGAGACCGGACTGACAAGTGGACACAGCATAAACTACCTGTTCCTTTGGTTGTCCGACGGTGCCAATGTCGGAACCATGCAGCAGGCCTCGTCAATTGTGGCAATGGGTCTCAGTTGGCGTGAAGCCAGCGCAGCCATGTCAGTCCAGATCAAGATTTCTTATCTCGGCCGGAAGCTGACCCTATCAAAGTGCTATCGGCAATATCATCATTGCTTGCGCCATCTGCTTAAACGGTGCAATTGGTGCCCGTCACCACATTCCCTTCTCGATCGTCTCGCGTGCCTCGATGGGCTTCTACTTTTCCTATTTTGCCGTGGTCTCACGTCTCGTCCTCGGTCTGCTCTACTTTGGGTATGTCACTTTCTATCTCGGTGACAAGATGTTGCAATATGAGAAGGGGGAGTAGCTGACTTCAAAATCAGTATCAACTCATTCATCGGCGCTTCATGCATGTTGATCATGCTCGAAGCTATCTGGCCCCAACTCAAGAGCTACCCTAACGCACTTCCCGCCTCAGCCGGGGTCGCCAGTAACAAACTGATTGCCTATTTCGTCTTCTGGACTCGTGAGTGTCTTTCTCTCATCATCGTTCTCGTAGCTCAGACTGACATCACTCCCAGTCCAATTCCCTTTAGTCATGATCCACCCTCGTAAGATGCGTTGGCTCTTCTTCGTCAAATCCATGTGCGCCGTCGTTGCCGCTTTCTCACTGCTCGGATGGGCCGTTCATACCGCTGGCGGTTCTGGACCAGTCTTCGCGAAGGAGAGCACTCTTACGGGCAGTACCAAGGCCTGGGCCTGGGTTGCTGGTATCAACATTGCCATTAGTGGAAAGACCACTCTAGCTCTTAACATGGTGAGCTAATTGTTCCTCGCAAAACCTCAAACGAAGCTTCTCTCACTAACCCGTCCGGATAAGCCCGATCTTACCAGATACGCCCGTAACCCGTCGGACAACTGGTGGCAGCTCCTCTTCATCCCCTTCGTCTACTTCATCTTCTCTTTTATCGGTATAGTCGTTGCCTCAGCTGGCCAAGCAATCTACGGTACCCTCTACTGGGACCCCACATCGATCATCGCCCTCTGGGACAACAGGGCTGCTGCTTTCTTCTGTGCCTGCGCCTTTGCCCTCGCCACTCTTGGTACCAACATCTCTACCAACTCTATCGCCTCGTCGAACGACTTCGCCTTCCTAGCTCCCAAATACCTCAATATCAAACGAGGTGCTTTCATCACCGCCATCGTCGGAGGATGGGCGACTAGTCCTTGGCAGATCCAGGCATCGGCCACCTCCTTGACTACGTTCTTGAGTGGATACATCATCGTCCTCGCCCCCATCGTTGCTATCATGGTGAGTCTTCTCAGCTGCTGCTCAGTCCGTTTCAGCAGATAAATCGTGTGTTGATCTTGACTGCTGTAGATTGCCGATTACTGGGTTATCAGAAGAGGCAGGATTCATGTCCCAATGTTGTACCAAAACGAAGGCATCTACAAATACAAGTTCGGGGTAAACTGGAGAGCAGCAGTCACTCTATTTATTGTCATCCCAATCAACCTCGGTGGACTGATCCACGCCATCCGGCCAGCCGTCGATATCGGTAACCTCGCCTACTTCTGTAAGTCGATATCACAATCTGATCCTGAGTGGCGCAGGAGCTAATATCCTTTCTGATTATCAGACAAAGCTTCATGGCTCACCTCGTTCTTCATTTCATTCGGCGTCTACAGCGTTCTCTCCACCCTCTTCCCGCCGACCTCCACGATAATTGACAGGACAGTCGAATCTCTAGATGAAGAAGGTACCGACGAACATGTCATGACAGACCCTCATGCGTGGGAGAAGGAAAAGGATATGTCCACCCCCAATGAAAATCTGGCGTTTTCTGGTCATAGCGTTTGATTTTGGGTTATGCGCTGCTCAGCTGAGCTAGGAGCTTTAGATGGGATTTGACGATCCTGCTTTATGAGTTTGGTGGTGGAATGAATGATAAGACAGGCATGGTTGTTCCGTGGTCATGTTTCAGGTTGGACGTCAGTTGTTGTCACTCGTTAAAATCGAGAGGGGAGCGGGAGACGAGGAGGATCTATCGCAATCGGAAACATATCTCTTGTATATATCTTGATGCAGATTGTGCACTCTCCCAGCCCATACGCCTTGGTGCACCTCTGATATACTGCATCTACGTCATATGTTTCAACCGTGTCCTAGGTGCGATACGCATGACATCCATGAGCGGGAGGGTATAACAAAATGACATTGGTATAGTCTGCAAGCAACGCGTGGTGGGTAACTGGTTACACTTGACCCGACTCAATCTCGATCAAGCGGTCACCGTCGGAGGTACTTCAACCGCCTTCTGACTCAACCCATTCCAATACAGTCTTCCAGCAACTTCCTTGACCAGCCAGTCCATCCCATCGTCTAATCCTAATCCAGTATAAGCTGAACAAGGATGGACGATCCATCTATGCGAGACGATCTGCTGCAGAGCCAAAGCCTAGCGGAATCTCTAATCAGCTGGAACTTCCATGCCACCTGTATTTACGAGGTTTAATGTAAAGACGTACATCCCGGATCTCCTCTAAAGACATGGACCCTTCTAGGTCCTGCTTATTTGCAAATACTAATAACGTCGCGCCGGATAATCGCTGTACCATCAATCAGTTCAACATAAACGCTACCAATTGAGTTTGTATAGGAAGTAAGAGGGATTGTATAAGGCGATCCACTCACTTCTTCCTGCAGGAGACCCTTGAGTTCAGCAGCACAATCCCCCATCCGCATCCTGTCTGAGGAATCGACGACCCAGACCACTGCGTCTGTGGATTCAAAGTAATTCCGCCAGTAGGGGCGCAGGGTTCTCTGGCCACCCACGTCCCCTAGTATTGATGAGAGATCCATCAGTGACTCAATCAGTATAATTTTAGGCAACCACTCTGGCAGGGTAGAAATCGCTCTTATACGGGACCATGAGCTCACAGATGTTGAGGGTGTATCTGTGGATGTTTGGTAGGTGAGTACATGCGTGACGAGACCACAAAAGGCAATCAAGGGACATTGATGACAGTCAATGATCACCCACCCATCTCTGATCAAGGTCTTGATATTGAACCCAAGCGTCGGACTGATCTGCCCAATATCCTCGTCATTCAGCTTCTTCAAGATCGTGGTTTTCCCTGCGTTATCCAGTCCCCTGGGAGTAGCAGCAGGGAGGCCAGATACGGGTTCAGCGGGATTTCTTGAGTTTCGGATAGCAACAGTTCATCAGCTTAAATTACAGGAAGAGTCCCCTCATCTCCTTGGACTTGGCCTTGTTCTTTCGGAGGATGGTGAGAAGGCCTGTTGAATTTCACAATGGAGTAAGCTCAGTCAATTTAAAGCTTCATATATAGTAAGCTGTTCGGACCTACCCATCTTGGCATCTTTCCCCCTTGTGGTGTGCACTGGTTGATGCAGAGAGACTCGGAGTATAGTATCCTCCTCTTGCACTATATTCGACAATCTCGGAAGACTGTATCCCGAATCAACATTTTGCTTCCGTCGGGTGTTATGGGACACCTCTTGGCTGTATTGCTATTGAAATTTCCATAACATAGTTCTCGGCAGCATCGAGGAATTCCTGACCAACACCACTCCGAGGAAAAATAGAGCAGTCCAAAGCCATCACAATATGTCGAAAATCTTCGCCAAATCCTTCGTTTCGCTCATCAAATCACCACTTCTCCCTTCAAGAATTCAGCGATCGATCCGGTCATCGTCCATTTATCAGCTCCCTGCTACACCCAGCTCATCTCGACAGTACGCCTCTAATCCTCCGTCGAAATCATCATTAAGCTCCTCGAGCGCTTCGGGCGGTCCTCAAAATCCCCTCGAGTATTGTTCGTCCCTCGTCAAAAGACTCGACCCGGAAGCTTGGCTCATCAGTTATTTCTGGCCAAGGAGGGAGCGGAGCTGGTGGTTAGCCTGGAGAGCTTTCAACGTGAGTTTTGAGATCTCCCATCTTCAATTCTTCATAGGAGGATGCAGAGCTGATGAGATTGGGGGACAACAGATTGAGCTGCATTTGATTTCTACGACCATCTCTCAACCTGCATTAGCTGCTATTAGATTCCAGTTTTGGCGAGACGCTCTGACGGCGATCTTCTTGAAGAGCTCGACGGGGTTGAGCGAGGAGAAGAAGATGGTACCCCAGCATCCTGTCGCTGTCCTCCTTTCCGATCTTAGGGCGAACAGGCCAATCCAGAAATACTATCTGAGCCAGATGATAGATGTCCGAGTGCGTTTTCTTCTCGGTCTTGCGGAAAATATTGCTAACCGCATGAATCCCTTTCCTTCTCTTTATCTAAATGAACCAATCCAGTCAAAAACACTCTCCTTACCTCCCTCATCACCAACCCTCCAATCGCACATAGACCTCCATGGACCCCTCTCCGCGGCTCTCCTTCTTGGACCGCTCCCCATCCTCCTTCCCCCAACCCACCCCGAAACCTCCAAGCACTCTCACACCCTCTCGCATCTCTCCACCCTTCTCTGCACAACCTCCCTCCTCCGTACGCTCCCTATCCTAGTCTCCTCCAAACGAGCTATAAATCTCCCACATGACCTTGCGGCGAAACATGGCTTGATCGAAGAGGATGTATTGCGGAATGGCGGACAGGCTAAGGGGCTTAAAGATGTTTGTTGGGAGGTTGGCACCAGGGGGATGGATGAGCTTATCACGGCTAGACGGGAGGTTAAGGATACTGCTGGAAAAATCTTGCCGGGATCGGTTATGCCGTTGTTCTTATCTGTTGTGAGTGGGCCCCAGGTCTCACTGAGTGAAGGTCTCGACTCACCCGTTGAGAAATAGGTCCCAGCCGAAAACTACCTCAAGAGACTGGAGAAATATGATTTTGACGTCTTCCATCCTGATCTTCAGAAGCACGATTGGAAATTGGCTCCCCGGATATGGTGGGCATACCAAAACGGGAAGCTATAGGTCCTGGTGCCAATTGTAAAAGATCGTTTCGGCAACCCTGCATGACGGATTCATATCTGGTTATGCACAGTCATAATGCTCGAGTAGCTTTCCGTCATCAGAGGCCACAATCACACTAGGGACGATCTATCTCCCAGACTGGGGCTTGTACGATAGGCGCAAGGGCAGTCAAGGATTGGATATAAGGTATCATTGATTCATGACTTGCTCGTTATCTTGGTATATCCTTACTTGATATAGTGGCAATACCCACGCGGCGATGAGGGCCGAAATCCTCCTGCGAGACATTGACCTCTCCCTGCTCGATCGCCTATTCTCCGTATCCTCTGTCCCTGCGTTACATTCTTATTCGTCCATCTCATCGGTAATCTAACCCCTGCGTTTAGCCATTTAAACCCATCACTTGGGCTTGGGTTTCCGGTTAACTTCTTCTGGCTTCACCTGATGTAGCATGACTTTCGTGACCATTGCCTGCGTGTTCCCCGTAAATCCTCTCGACCAATCGTAGGATAGTGCGCTGGTGCGATCATCAGTGCCTGCTTGCAAGCTTCCTGCCCCATATCACAGCTCGAACTCACTACGCGATTATACTACGATTGTGATTGAAGGAGGTTGAGACTATGGGCGTTCCCAGAATCATGTTTGGCTTGGCTTCCAGATCTCCGTTGCCCAAGTCCTTTGCCGTATATGCTAATAGCGATCCACAACTCAGTCCCGCTCATGCCGTCGATGAACACACAACTTCTCAAATTGACTCACGTTTCAATTTTGTCCTCGCGTTGCCGTCCCAGAATGTCAAAGAACCATCACTACCGCCAGTGCAGAATGTCTCCTGTTCTCGGTGGAACGTTATAGTATTAATTGCGAAAACGTTCTGCTGTTGTTGGCCAGGAAGAGTTGAGCCACCGGGAATATCCACTCGATGGCATTTGAAAGAGAAGTTCTTCCTACACGTTATGATGATTAGCCACTCATCTTTGATCCTCTCGACAAGGTCTTAACCATACAACCTGCTGAGTTGAAAGGTGCCTCCAACCTCGATGATAACTTACTTGTCCTCGTTGGCAAACGCGCCTCCGTCATTATACGGCATACCCGGTTGCTGTGGAGGAATTGCGATGTCCACATTATGGTGTCTACGGCGCAGCGAAATCGTAAGTACCAGGATCCTAAAAGGACATATCATACGAAACAAGGCTCACTGGATGGCCACTCTCCCTTCGATACTCCCCACTGCATACCCATTTCCTTGAGGGAAGCACGACACCACCCTTGTTTGCCATTTCAGCGGAGACTCGATAGTCTGAAGTGTTCGAGTCAGCCACGCTCAATCACGCTCCGCGGTGATATGATATCGGGGAAGACTCGGCAACTTACCCTGTGAATCTCGAAAGGCCGGTCGAGGTTGAACATGTGAATCTTTCGATCTCCAGTGGCAACAACCTAATTTTCTCTCCTATATGAGTGATGCACGAACAATCTAATTTGAATCTGCAGGAAAAGAACTCACCAATAATCGTGCTGACGTGTCCATCGAATAAACTCTATCTGTCAACTCAACCTGCCCGATTGGAGAATCGCCTTGCATATTCCAATACTGCGAAAATGTCATTAGCGTCTCTACCTTTGGGACCGAATCCGCGAGCATTCCCACATACCTTCAACTTCTTATCCCATCCTCCTGTCGCCAAAATTCCCGTGTTGATATTGATATAGGCAACAGCTTTGACCGGAGCATCATGTGCAGCTACTTGGCGTGGTTCTCCGCCAGCCTCTACATCGTACATATAGGCAGCATTATCGCACCCGGATGAAAAGACGTATTTCCCATTCTTTCGAGACCATCAGCGGACTTGGGTGAAGATAATTCGCGGAAGACTTACGGATGACCAGGTGATGTCCAGGATGGGCGCAGGGGTCTTGTGCGTGTACATGGCTCTGCCAGCGGAGACACCCTGAGAATCCACATTATACAGTCGGACCTGTCAACAAAGCTTGGTGTCAGCAATGAACTTCCGTCACATCATATCAGAATAATTGCACCTGCATGTCGCAGACACAAGTCCCTAAGAGTGTTTGAAAGTTGCGCAAGAGCTGTAGCGTACCTCATTGTTCCAACTTCCAACAGCCAGAATATCCTGTGTTGGAGAGAATGCGATACGCGATATGGAGTCGGGTGGCGGGTCTGCCAACTCCACGTCTTTTGGAGGTGCTCGAAAGGAGTTCATGTCGACCAAAACTCGAGATGGTCGGTCCGGTGGCGAGGAGGGAAGGGGCTTCGACGTGAGTGATCAGAGCTCGCGCACCGTCTGGAAGAAGAGGATCTCGTGTTCAGGGTGCGTCGTAATCACTGTGACAGCAAAGTAAAAGATGACGGTGGTCGAGGAAGAAGACGTGGTTGGAGAAGCTGAGGGGGATAAATACACCAGAATCCATTTGTGACAACCGTGGGAAAGTGATTTTCAAAAGTCCACTTTTGGCTTGCTCTTGGCCACCTCAAAAGTGTTTGTCTCCTCTTTTATTCCCACTCATATCCTAACGATCAGGCCATTGGGTCAACATGGCATCACTTACTGAGCTCTTTGAGTTCCTACTCTCGCCCAATCCCTCTGCTCGTCATCTGGCGCTACAAAATCTGATCGGTCACACACCGAAAAATGCTGCTCAACGAAAGATATTCATTCCGACCTCATTTGCCGGGACGAATTCTAGTGGGGGGGGATTGCAGAACGGGAAGAAGAGAGAGGGACAAGAAGTTGACGATGCGAAAGTCAAGGCGTTGAAGGACCTGACGGTTCTGTGTCGTGATCAAGCGGTGAGCTGCAGACAGACTGTACCATAGAGATGTTTTATGGAATGTTCAGCTCATTACCAATCTCGGCAGATCATAGCCCATGACGCTTTATCTGCACTCATAAACCTCTCGGACGAATTGGCGGTAGCCAGACACCTTGTAGACCGTGACTTTCTCGTCTGGCTCGTATCATATACTGCTGTCAGTCGTTTCGTTTCCTCACAATTACAGAGCGGCGCTGACTTATAAGAGTAGAACACAAGCTCCCCATTATCCCCTCTCACCTCGATGCTTCTATCAAACCTTACCTCTCATCCCTCTCTCCTCAATCCTATATCTAACCTCAAAATCCCCCTGGTTCCCTTGCCCCTATCAAAAACGTATCCTCCATGGTTCCTCCCAGCTTCAGCTTCGTCGTCGTCCTCCACTCATCCGGAATACAGAGATCCGGATGTCGGCCCTATAAATAAGGAAGCCGGACAAGAGGAGGAGACAGAAGTGGAAGCACTCCGAGCACTGGTGCAAGCATTCGAAGACGGGGCTGGTGAGGGCGTCAGAGACTCGAAAGGGAAACGGAAGGGGGAATGTCATTTCCTTGCTTCAGTCTTTGCGAATATCTCGATGGTATGTCGCTATAACCTTCTCCTGTACGAAAGACTTTGGGTATGGTGACTAACCGAGGTGTTTCGAGTAACAGATTCCGGCTACTCGACCACTCCTGTTGACTCCCCAGCCGCCCTTTCCACTCCCAACGACGTCCAAACCTTCCGAGACTGACGAGCCGCTTCTGACAAAAATTGTTGTCTACACCGAGCATGCTGACACGATAAGAAGAGGTGGAGCCCTAGGCTGTATCAAGAACTGTGCAATGGATAGAGCAAGTATGCCGTGGTTGCTGGCTTCAGAAGGTGAGGTCTTGTATTCAGAAGACTGTATCTCCACAGAAGTATCCTGACAAGGAGGATTTCAGATGACCGAGTAAAATTGCCTTCGGATCCATCACGGATGGTCAAAGGCGTTGACGTTCTCCCCTGGGTTCTGAGTCCTTTGATGGGCCCCGAGGAATACGATGAAGAAGTACGTCATGATTGAATGCGCTGCCCATTGATAAAACCGAACTGATGGGATACATGCAGGACATGGAGCTCCTACCGGCTACTCTGCAATTCTTGCCTCCCACGAAAGAGAGAGAGAAGGACACAGTTCTGCGCATGATGTGTGTTGAGATTTTGCTACTGCTGTCAACAAGTACGTCTCATGATGCTCATTACAAATGGCTTTGCATTGAATATGCAGAATGAGCTAATGACATCGTCCTCTAGCGTACACTGGGCGACAAGCGCTTCGGAAGCGCGGGGCATACCCAGTTGTAAGAGAAGCTCACAAAGTGGAGACCGACCAACCTGTAAGCTGAGCTATGCCCTCAATATAGTATTTGACTAATTCAAACGTATCACAGATCAAGGAAGCTATCGAGCGGCTGGTCTCCCTCCTCCAAGGCGAAGAGGGAGCGGATACGCGTAGACAGCATGTCGAGGAATTAGTCAAGGTCGACAAGGTGACCGGAGCTGCGCCGAGTCAGGAAACTGACGAACTGGATGTCATGGAGGTATAGATTCCAAAGGTTGATACAGATATTCGGATTTCCTTGTGGCAGCAGCAACTCGTCTTGCCGATGAATTTTGTATTTTCAGAAATGCTGCTCTACCGAATTTAGGCATGATGATTCACCGCGAGCCGACTGCATTACGTGTCAACTTCTCCTTGCACTACTTGAATTTTGTTTGCAATGACCGTTTCCGCTACCCGTCCTCCTCTCCCAATTGATCTCCGACCTAAACGACGATACTCTCAGGAGGACCCAAATAACTATAACCCCTCTCCTTGATACCTCCCAAATCCACCCAGATCCTCTCAAAAATCAATCCCGTCGTCATCCCCCAAATCGTAAGCGTGTGATGACCGGGTTTCTCAATCTCCGCAGTAAGAGTGACGTTCCTGATTTCGCTCTTAACGATATTAACCCAGTCCTTTGGCACGGCGCCAATGGCGATTTGTACACCTCCAGGTTTATCCTGAATGGTCCCAAGTGGTTCGATGGGGATGGGTTTGATCAGGTGCACATCTTGATCGTCTAGTTGGAGACCAAACGCTAGTGGTTTCTTTATACCAAAGATGTTTAGGCTGGGACCGATTTGAACGGTGAGATCAACTTCTCCGGCGGTGTGGGTCCAGAAGTCGTAGGAGAGGGAGGGACCTTGGCCGACTGTGAAATTTTGAGTGGTCATTGGGAACATCTCGAGACCGCTTAGGGTCCTTCCGTAGCCTAGGATCTCTTCGAAAGAGTACCCTTCCGTGGTGGTGTTACGGGCGAAATGAGCGGCTTCCATTACAACATATCCGTCACCTTCGACGAATCCATGGTATTCGTCTGGTGGAGCCTCGGGATAAAGAACTGGCACAGTGATAGTAACATTGGAACCATCGGCACAAACAATGTGGATCTTGCCTTCGGTATCGGACGAGACTTTTGACCAGTCGACAGAGACCTTGAGTCGTTCATCGTTACGAGCGTCCCGAGTGATCTTGCCGTGAGAAGGCGAGACCTTAAGCCAAGGCGTATCGGTCTTGGCAGTGAATTTGATATCCCGAGGTCCAGAGGCTGAGATATCGATCCAGCGGGTTTGGGTGCCGAAGCGATCCATTGGGAGAAGGGTTGGGTCAGGACATTGTCGTCCGCCGCCACAGTTTTCTGACGAGTCTCCGGGCCAATGTCCAAGCGAGTTCTCAACAGTGACTCTGATATAGTTGTCGTGCCCATAAGTCAGGGGGTGGATTGGAATACCTTGACGAGCGGGCTGGTTGGGGTTCACGAAAGTGACTGGCGGGAGGTGGTCCTTCATTGGTTCCAGGTGGTCGTACCAGGCAATATGCTAATGAACGGTCAGCTTTAGGCCAAGGAGAACATATTGCACGCAATAACGCACAGACTGATCAAGCATGCTAAGGAAAAGATTAGCTCCTTTTCTTGTCAGAGCTATCAAAGAAAACTCACTGGTCCCACTTCCTGTCGAGTAGAGAATGGAAAGTCTCCGTCAAGTTTGCATCCTGCTCGAAAGCCTCGATGGCCACCTTGGCGAAAATATTGGCAGCGTTCTTGGCCTGGAAAGCGTATTGGTTGGATCGACCAGCTGCAGTTATGTCAGCAACTGTATTCTTTGAATCTCTGTTTCCGACCATACATACCAGCAACATATAGCTTGTTCAAGTTGGACTGCATGAGACAGAGCATGTAAACCAACTCGAAGTAGGCGGGTTTGGTCTCCTCATTCAGGGAGTGGTAGACTTTGCCGGAGCGCTCGACTAGCTCTTCCCATTCTGCGAGCACTCGCTCGGCCCTATGACGAGGTTAGTAAACACAGTTGCACTCCAACCGTCAACTCACTCTTCATAGTTAGTGAGCGACCACGCTGTCGAGTTAACAAGCTCAGCCTTGTTTCTCGCAGAGTACATCTAAACGAAGGCTGGGCGTTAGCGATTTTCAAAAGGTCAGGGATCCTGCTCACCATGTATTTTGACATAATCTCAGCGGTCTCTGTGGCCACTTCCTCGCCGAATTCTCGGGCAGCCCACCGCTCCAGGAAAGTACCGACAGAATTTAGGGGCCAAGCGTCAAGGTCGTAAGCAAGCGAGAGGAAGTGCTCGGTGGGCATCTCGAGCGGCTTCAATGTGCCGACGTTGACGATCCAGATGGCCGTAGTGTTGAAGGCACGCGCAATGCTCATTTGTTCCCAAGCTGCAGAATAAATTTAGCTCGAGGAGAATCCGCGTAAACAACAAAAGACGCACTCTTGGCAAGGTTGATAGTTTGGATCCATTTGTAGGCACGGGGCATACCAACATCTACAATCGACTCAGCATTGCAGCGAGAGGCAGCTTAGAGCAGAACTCACAGTCGACGTGGTAATAGACACCGGCTCCCGCTGGGTGATTCATTCCTGGTGGCTGAACAGTCATGATGTTCCCGTAGTTGTCATCGGAGAACAGGATTTGTACTGAATATCTCTCAGTCAATTTTCTATTCGTCATGCCAGCAGAAAGAGCTTACCATTCGGTGGAACTTCGAGCTATTAGATGGGCTTATTAGCACCACTGTAGTAATTACTTGCCTCATTCACTTACACCATGGATGAAATACTCGGCGACTTCCTTGTACATACACCACATCTGCGGGATAGTCGAAAGGGAGTCTTCACCGTACACCTTCTGTAGAATGCCCTGCTGAACGTGCGTAATGTCTGCGAAGCGTTAGGATGCTATCTCCACTTTCCAGGGAACAACCCACTCTCGACAAGCTGTGAAGTAGTATTAGCATCGTACCTTCCGTCGATCAGAAGCTACTCACCTTATTACTGGCTCCAGTCAGTGGCTCATCACCATCACCACGCATACCCAGAGTGAACATGGTTTCCATCCCCTTGGCTCGCTCGGCCCCGTATGTCCACCAGTCGGTCAGGAACTCGGAATTCGTCCAGTCCCATGGACCCTGTTGTCCCCTATCCCATTCAGGCTTGTTACGAGACATGGGTTCGTGATGAGAAGTACCCATGACGATACCCATTCTGTTTGCCAAAATCTGGTTGGGTCCTGGTCCGGCAGGTTGAGGGAAACCCTGGAATGTCTTGTCGACACCGTCGACATCAAACATACTGGAGTACACTTTGTTTCTCATAAGCAACGGTGATGTTTGTGTTTGAGGAATAAAGTAGACATACTAGCAGGCCACATATAGTTAGACTTGAGACGAAGCATCATCTCGAACCAAGGTCCGTAGGTGTCAGGAAGGAAAGCTGGCTCGCCCTCTTTGATCTTGTTCTTCGCCGCTGCCCAACCCCACATTGCGGGGTGCTCGTCGTTGATAAAGACACCACGATACTTGACGGTGGGCTCGCCGTGAGAGAGCTGTTTGTTTTTCATGAAAGCAATGGAGTCTCTTGGACGGACGGGGACATCGGACCAGTAGTGGAAAGGTGAGATACCCATTTGCTCCGACATGGTATACAGAGCGTAGACCGTACCACGCTACGGGTCATCAGTGTTTGATCTTCTTCCCTTGGAGTCCATAAGCTCACTCTATCACTACCGACGACTACCAAAGCTTCCTCGATGCCCTTGAGTGGCTTCTTGGTGACGCGGATATCGTAGCTCTCCCATTTCCCTTTGAGGTCTGCAGCATAACCCTTCTCTCCATCGAGATTTCTGACTAGTTTGCTCGAGACTGAACCAACGATAATAGCATGTGGAGAGCCATGAGGCAAAGTATCGTTGAAAAGCTCGGGTCTCAGGCCTGTAACCTTGAAAACATCGTCGGCAAAAGTTTGAGCTGCCACATGGATTGCCTCATTATCGTCGGAGTCCAGCAAGAGTGGGGTGGTATGTCTATGAGGCTTCGAAGCGATCAAGAACTCGTCTGAAAGCTTGTGGCGAGGTGGTCCACCACCACCAAACACTGCTTGATGATGCTCGTGGTCGACGAAGCTGAGGTCCAGATCTGACGTCGAAGGGAAGGTGATACACTGTTCAGCGGCACTCAGCGCCGTACTGAGCTTGATGAGGCCGAGCCCAACAACGAGGGCTAGTGGCCGAATGAACATGCTGGTAGATGGTTTGTTTGGCAGGAGTTGCTCATACCAAGCTTCGAAGAGCTCTACGCTTTAAGGCCATAACCAGCAGATGTCCTGTTGCCAAGAAGTTCCCGAACACCGGATCTCCGGCCACAACGCACCGGATCACCGGAAAGGGGTAACCGGTGAAGGCTCTTCCGTTTCCCGGCTGCACGTGGGATTAGTCACGTGAACGGATCATGGACCTTTCTTTATCTACGCTTGTAGTAACCACGTGGTCTCTGAAATGATTTCAGAATGATGGTCCCGTCGACGCTGAATGTGTTGAACTCCAACTACAACACTGAACAGCTACTCACCCGGAGAGCTATACCAGCATGAAGCTAGATGCTACAGATCTCCGATACGTAACGGCAGACGAGTTTCGGGTTCTCACTGCCGTAGGTTCCGTACACTCTCTGTGTTCTAGTGCCTCTTTGCTCGGACTGATAGCTCACCCGACCTTGACAGACCGAAATTGGATCCAAGAACCACGAAGTCGTTCCGTCGTCTCTCATTGCTCAAATATCGGGGATAAGGGATGGAAATGTCAACAAACTCATGGGACAGCTGGCGAAGCGGGGTTTGATTGCTAGAGTGCAGAATGCGAAATGTATGTCCTTCTCACTGATGGTTGTTTGAATCAACAAAATCAGCTGATGGTGCATGTTGTCAGACGACGGCTACAGATTGACATATGGAGGTCTTGACTATCTGGCTCTTCGAACATTCTCACGGAAGAAGCCTGCATCGGTTTACTCAGTTGGAAAGCAGATCGGCGTAGGAAAGGAATCGGATATTCATGTGGTTGCTGATGAGGACGGGCAGCAGAGAGTCTTGAAGATGCACCGGTGAGTTATTGGCCTGTTTAACATCTGGGAAAACCCACGTAGACTGAGTTGCTCCCATCCGTAGACTTGGTCGAATCTCATTCCGTGCTATCAAATCGAAGAGAGACTATTTGGGCAAACGGAAATCGGCGTCTTGGATGTATATGAGTCGTCTAGCTGCCCAGAAGGAGTTTGCGTTCATGAAGGTAAATCCTATTTGGTTTCTGCCTGCAGCTTTGATGCAATATGCTCACTGTAACTCGTGTAGGTTCTATACGAGAACGGTTTCCCCGTACCCATTCCCATCGACCAAGCCCGGCACTGTATTGTGATGTCCTTGATAGACTCGTATCCGCTGTAAGTTGATATCACTTAGCACCTTGGCAGATTTAATCTAGACTCAAGCTCAATCCCTATATAGGCGACAAATCTCGACCGTCGACTCACCTAACGAGCTCTACGCAAAACTCATGGCCCTCATCGTCCGACTTGCCAGAGCCGGATTGATACACGGAGATTTCAACGAGTTCAATATCCTGATAGGACGAAAAGATGGGGAACCTGTGGTTATCGACTTTCCACAAATGGTCAGTACGAGGCATGAGAACGCCGAGTAGTGAGTACACAAATTATGTTGTAATCACCGCAGCACAGATAGACAAACTGACTGGAAATCAATGCAGCTTCTTCAATAGAGATGTCAACTGCATTCGGAAATTTTTCAGGAAACGATTTCGGTTCGAGTCGAAATCGTGGCCAACATGGAAAGATATTCTGGAGGAGGACGAAGAACTTGACGCAGCTGAATCGTCGTCGATGGCTGAGAGTCGGGAAGACTCACTTGAACGGGAAGAGTTGGAGCCAGGAAAGAAAGAGGAGAGTGTCGCTCAGGATATCGCCGATGAGGCAGGGAAAGGGCCGGAGAGCGTCAAGAGACTGAGATTAGATTTGGAGGTTGAAGCTAGTGGATTTGGTAGGGCGATGCAGAGGGAGTTGGAGGATGTGAGTGCCTTTACAACTTTGGACCTTGTGATTCACAAACGACCACATCATTCTGGCTTGTGGGCCAAAATGGAATGATTGGCTAATAATCTTTCGCAGTATATGATCGAAGTCCAGGATTTACCAGAAAGCGACGAAGAAGATATCTCTGAGGACTCGGAGGAAGATGAAGAACAGGCTGAAAATGACGCCGAACAAGCGATCCCGGAACCGGCTGATACCGAATTCGACGAAACCCTCTTCCAAAAGCAGATATCCGACCGTCTAGAATCCCTAAGACTCTCCAAAGCGCTGGGAAACACCTCGGATTATTCCTCCCATTCCTCGTCCGCCGCCTCAGAGGCAGACTCAGACTCGGATTCGGATTCAGGATCATCAACAAAACCCCCACCATCGGATTATACTTCGTTCCAACCTTCGTCGAGGAATGAACGACGTCGGATACCCCGTTTGGGGGTTTCGCAGATTGATGATAAGGATGAGCTGAAGAAACAGGTTGAGAGGGAACGGAGGAAGGTTGAGAAGAAGGGGTTGTCGGATAAGGGGGCTGGGAAGGTTGGGAAAGGGAAGGGTCATAAGTGGAAGAATAGTAAGGGGTACTTGGTTGGGAAAGCTGGTGGTGGGGATGGATGGTAGGGGTTTCGAAGGGGGTGGCGGCCAGAGGACGGGATATATCGATCGGTAGAGGGACGAGTTCGTCTACATGTTCATAGGAATAGATAATCATGATGAGCTACCTATGATGTAACTTATCATCTCTGATATGCCAGTACGCACTCAGGTCGCAATCACGGCCATTCTCTCCAGGTCGTCATAAATACATTCAAATATCGTGTCGTCTGCCTAACAATCATAAACAAATCAACCGTTACCCATCTCGCCATACCTCCGAGCAATTTATCTAGCCGCAACATCCTATGATGGTCCCTAATTCATTCGCCACAGCACCTGACAACTCCCAAAGGGCCAACTCTAGTAGTCAAACCAACCCAGAGGTTCACCGGTCTTGAACACCGCCCCTCCCTCTTCACTGGGACGCGTGTCGAGCGAGTGGAAAGTCGCTGCTGTATGGGGAGACGCTTTGTGCGCTCGTACTGATAGTGAGTCGCGAGTGAGTCAGGGTCAGCACCTGTTGCATCTTGGCGACGATCCTGGGAGAGGAGATCTGCCCACCGTGAATGGATTTCCCTTCTTCGATTTCGATTTCGCCAATGTAGTCCACTCCTTGGGGACGGGTGACGGTGAAGTATCTCAAGGGATGGTAATACTAGGGAGACAATTGACTTATTAGCACAAAAGCAGGACGTCGTGAAGAAGTAGAGGATGCACATAGTCTCTGTTTACATGGTACGGTGGAGACCACTTACTGAGATACCTTTCTTCTCCCCACCTTCGACATACAAATCAAGCGAAGCCACCTCTTTCAAACCATGTCGTACATCCTCACTATCCAACACTTGTCAATCTGAGTTTCCCTCCAGCAACGGAAGCCTGAAACTCACACAGCAAGCTTATTGATCTTGACCAACACCTCATGACGGACCTCATCCCCTTCAAACACGCTCAAACCATCGCTATCAATTTTGAGAACTTGACCGACATGCGCGTCTGGCGGGAGCGTCGAGCGGTGGAGATGTTCTTCGGCGTGGGTGTGAGCTGCGAGACCCGCGTAGGAGGCTGCTGATTGGGCTAGATTGGTGGCGTGGGTCGCTGCTTGGGAGGCTACTTGGGTTGCGGTGTCCTGTGTTCAGTGTCAGTAGTTGATTGGGGGAGGAAGTCATGCATGGCAAGGAAGGGAGTAGGGGCTTGTTGATGGGTTCGGAACGAGGGTTGGACTGTTGTTGTTGTTTTGGATATTGCTGACGACGAGAATGTCTGCTTGGTAGATCATGTCAGGTACCTACCACAATGTTCTGCATAGTGTAAGCTGCGTGTGTTTTCTTCTTTGGATATCTGACGAGTGGTGGACTGATCAAGTCATGGTAAGAAAGGAAAGAACAAGACCTGCCCGTTTCCATGCAACTGGTTTTATAGAGTTCTTGGCTAGTGCATGGTGGGGCAACGCTTGGGACCGTCAACTGATATTGACGCCGACATGATGTCATAATTGAATGGCACCGCCACTACGCTACGTCCTTCTTGTCCTCACGACCACGGCGCCTTCCATCCCTCCCCCTTGCCCGGGTTCCCACTCAACTCATTAGTGATAGATTTATGTGCCGTCATCAAATCTGTCACAGCCACAGTCACAATGAACACCATACATCAGCCAACGTTTCATCATGCTTCACATAAAAATAGTCATGAACCACTCACAGTCCGTATAACTTAGTGCGTCGTTATTGGAGTCTTCAACAAGCTGGTTCGCGAATTCAATCTCCAAGCCATCCATGTTCTGCCGGACGATTAGGACCGGTAACGAGTGGCCGATGATTCGTTCCAAATGAGCGAGGATATTCCGTAGCTGCGTTGATAGGAGGGTTGGAAGTTTTGGAAGGCGTGTCTATAGAGTAAAGAGGTTTGTCAGCTTGATGAACATCCGGACGAGAGCTGTAGCTCCTCGTGGCATGCCAGTGTCTCTTCCAGTATTGTCTGACCGACTCACCATTCGAACATCCAGCTCATCAAGATTCTCCACACCATAAAGGTCATCGAGTATTTGCGGACTGACAGCAGCACCTAACCAAATCATCGCGATCTCCCCATTGGCTTTAACAGCACGAACGCCATCAGCACGAGTCACTACTCTTTATTGATACCAAAACTCACACATGAGATACGCTCCTTCAGCCACCATATAAGCATAACTAGCCCTCATAAATCTGGGCAACTTCAGCCGTCCGGTGGGACCTGGGAATCCTATGTCGTCGGTCAAGTCGTGGATCGCTAGTAATCTCGGATATAAGAGGTTTAGAGTTGCCGTCGTTGACAGGGATAGTATCTGACGCATGTAATGTGATCTGACGTCTGATGTGACGTTTCCACCTGAAATAGCAAAGTATCAGTATTGAATTCACGATCGTCTCAAAAAGTGCTCAGGTGAGAGACGGAGATAGGTCTAAAGCATTGAATAGTGATCTACCTTTCAAAGCCTTCGCCTTCAGCATACACAGCGTATACAGCGGTAAGAGTTTAAATCCTTCTGGCAGGATGAGCTACGGATTTGTCCGTCATCAGCAATGCTTCATCGCCGCATCGCAACAGTGACGATGAAACAGATCCTCACCTGACCAGCCTGAACAGCAGGCGCACAGTGCCGTCTATACATCAACAACACCCTATTACATCGATCTGTCAAAGTTTTCCGGATATCCCTCAAAGTCTTCTGTGACATCTGAGAGACGGCTAAATATTGGAGAAAGCGCTACAAGTCAATACCCATTCTCGTACTAAAGCATACTACCTGGACATGAAATAAGACGACTTACCACCCTTCATAAAGACAGTCACAGCCGCGTCAAGATCCGCAAATCTGAATACATTGCCGATCAAACTCGTAACCCCCAAGGCCAGGTTCATGAGTCTCACTCTCCGTTCCCCAGAGGATGACGTGTAAAGCGTCGCCACTTGAACGAAAGCCTGTTGTCTGTCATCTAGCCGATGACTGCCCTCGTGCTTCAAAATAGCCACAAAGGCTTTTTCGTCGTCTATCGACCCGAACTCCAGATCCGTTAGGGATCTTTGATAAAAGTTGCCAAGATGGTCGGATACCCTTAGACCATTCGAACATCTCACTCGCACCGTCGCGTTGTAGACGGTCTCTTTCGTTGCTACGGTACGGACAATTTCGGCGTGCAGTGTATCTCGATCCCGAACGGGATTGAATTTCGGATGGAAATAGGTCGTCCCGCCCGTGATGGCTCCGAGAACCCCTATTGAGGCTACGTCTGTATACTGCTCCGGGAAGAGGAAGGTGTTGACTGCCACTCCACATTCGGCGAGTTCTTCGGCTGTGTTTCGCCAGAAGGGCTCGGCAGGAGAGAAAAGGGCTTTCTCCTTGTCAGTATTATACGAAGTCGGATCATCTCGAGGTTGGAGTTTTCCGGGCCCGAGAGTAGGAAGTCCAGAAAGGAAGAGGGTGATTTGGCCACCTAGCATCCGCTATCAGATGGTGAATGTTGTGATCAGCGAACGGGAGATGCTTAGAATAGAACGCTGGGCTCACAAGACCTGCCAGAACACCCTTGATGGCTGCCCCTGCTGCTGCGCGGTTTCCATCTGGATTTGACTCGTACATTCCAGGCAGTAAGTCTAATAAAGCGTCGACTTGAGTTCTGGGTCACGTCAGCCATTTGACCTTTGTGTAGCGGAGCAGTGACCGAACGCTACGACCCTTGTCAAGCACTCACCGTGATTGAAGCGGATCGACGAGGAAGCCAGTGGTAAGGGGTATGAACATGTCGTCGAGGTCGGATACGACCATTAGCGAGGGTGCTGATAGCGAAGACTGATCCGGACAATTATAAGCCAAGTAAACAACCATCATTCTCTATTTACCAGTCGGTCATTCTGAAAAACTTACAGATAAATTCCAGAACCCAACAGTCTCTCCTACGGTCACCACAGCGACTCTCTCCCCTTTACCGATGACGATCTCGTCTTCAGCTTCCTCCCCCTCATCTGCCTTCTTGGACCCATACAGCGCTTTCCGGATGCCCTCACAAACCTGCCTGACGATTCCTCGTTGCACACTGGGTCCACTGACATCCACCACGAACACCCTGGAAAGCGGCTGTGGTCGTCTCAGTCGTCTTTCCTCCTTTTTCCGTTCCTTCTCCCGCTCCTTGTATCCGGGTATTGGAGATGGGCCGCGAGTGTGTATTGGGGTTTGTCCCAAAGAGGATTGAAGAGCTCCGAGAAGATCTGCACCCGTCGTCGCTAGTGCATCGCTTGCTGATTGGAGGTTGGAAGTGGAGCTGTCGAGGGCTGCGTCGAGGAGTGATCCGGTGGGAGGTGGTTGTGGAAACCAGTAAGAACGGGGAACAGGTATATCGATTGTTCCGTTCATGAGTTCTGGCCGGGATTGGTGATCGGAACGATGACCTGTTGGAGTTAGGTGGGAGAAGTATGCGTCGGACACTATGGCATCATTAGGCATTATTAGCAGTCTGCTGCCGTACGAGGCCGCTCCGCATAGGGCTCAGCATGCTTCCAGAAGCTCACCATTATTGGGATTCCCGCAAAGGTTGCAACCCCATTTACGCCCTCCATCCATCCATCGTACCCACGGATTGATGTATCCACGACATTTCTCGCATCGCGGCGGTCCTTCATCCTCCACTCCTTCTGTCAGACGAGGAGCGTCAAAGGCGGATTCTCCAACTACCCAATTTGACACCAACGGGACTGGAGCTTCGTCGTATCTCAAAGCAGCGAATGGTTGGACGATCAGGGCGAAAGGTAGAGCTGTTGTCTCCAGTAGTTGTGAAGTGGATGGAACGGTTGGAAGAGTAGCTCTCAGATGGCGTGGCAGCGAGTTACCTTGAGATCCAGATCAGCCAAGAATGCATTGTACGAGACGTTAAGAGCTTCACCAACCTTGGTCGATACCGCGGTAATCTGTCCCAGCCAGAGGAATCAGACCCTTGGTATCACAACTCAAAAAGTCCTCGTCGTCATAGAGATTTTGATCCAGCTCCTGAGCTTCGACAATATTTGGTACTTGCGCAGGATCAATCCTGACTCTTGGTCCGGCAATAGCTGGTCCCGAGGAGTGAGGAGGAGGCTGAATGTGATTCGTGGGAGGGACATAGGAAGGATGAATAGGCTGTGGACCGATTGGTCGGGAGTGGTGTTGAGGTTCTGAGGTCTGCGTAGGTGAAGGACCATAAGGCCCAGATGGGAGTTGGGATACTTGAGGTTCGTTTGGGGGATAGTACTGCTGGGTGGGTTGAGTTGGGTATTGCGGCGACTGACTGTATTGCTGAGGTTGCCCGAGCTGCTGAGGTTGGGACCATTGCTCTTGGGGTGGTTGAGCTTGAGCTGTAAGACTCGGGTCGACTGCATACCGCGACCTGGGCGGCATAACGGATCGAGACGAACTGCTCAAGAAGCAAGTCTCGAGCTGAGGCGTACCGTTGAAGGGTTGTTGAAAGTCTCAATGTATTGGAGGATTGAAATGATTGTTCTCGACACGTCGCTGCTGTAAGAGAGCTAGACACAACGTGTAGCCACGAAACTTATCTCATCCCCCCATTTAAGCTGGTAAGCTGCGGCCAGGTGGTGACGCACCGCTCTTGGCTGATTCTCCTATACTGCTATCCACTCTTCATCCCTTGTCTTGCTGGTAAATATCTCTTGCTGTCGACTATTTTGCGGACAGTCACAGAGTGATCGTATCGCGATACACTAGCGCTGTATGAAGTTCCTGCAGAACTTAGACAGACCATCGACAATGACTGCTACATCTTCTGTCCACCCTCGTCAAGTAAGTTGCCACTCGTGTGAATAGTTGTTTCAAGATTGCCCTCTCCGTTTGCTTCACTCCTGCTGATACCTGACATTCAAAATTTCCAGAATCGAGAGTCAGTATCGTCGGATGATTCTCATGCATCCCTCGTCAACATATCATCTCTCTCTTTGCAGTCAGCTTCCCCGTCTCAAGACTCATCGGATGATTTCGTCCACCTCTCCTCCAACTCTCCCGCCGACCCGCTCTCCAATCCTACATCTCTTGAACGGAAGGCGAAACTTCTCTACTGTAAATCTCATGTCGCTATTCATCCTACCGCATTCCACCGTGACAACATCTCGGGTTACCTAGGGGTGGTGGAAGTGGACTCCGATAGTAATACAGGTCTGCCGCCTACCATCGGAAGGGTGTCAGCAGGTGACGTGGAGGAAGAAAGTAGAACACCTCTCAAAAAGGATGTCTTGATCTTCTGGGTGCCCAATGAGCTCTTGGACAGGATGACAGAGGAAGAGAGAGAAGGGTACCGAAAGGTTGCTGGGAGGTCATCCGGTGTTCCCTCTCGCGACGATGAAATGGAAGATGGTATGTCCACACCTGGCACCTGACTTTCCTGCCTTGGTTTGATCTGATCAACTTGTGAAGGTTTCGTTTTCGTCACACTCCCTCCGCCACGGGGAGAAAAGTACGCTTTCTCTGTGCCCGTCTCTGGCATCTACAGTATCCTCGTATACCCCGTGAGTTCCCCTGCTGTTGATTTGCACATAGACTCATCAAGGATGATCCGCAGCCGAGCTTGACTCACTGGCACGGATCAGCGACTTTCAAGTGAGTGCTATCTGCGCCAATGCTGAGTTTCCGCTGACCCTCCACGAAGCTTGATGGGTGGTATCTCACTCCCAACGCTATTCTTCCACGACGACGAGTCACCGCTGTTGGCAGCATCTCCTTCTCCGCCCAAGACCCCTTCCCCTAGGGCTCAATGGGGGTTCCCGCCTTTCCTAAACTTACTCGAGGGTCACGCTAGGCTGCTTCGATCTCGTTTACTTTCACCTGGGCAAAATCGAGGTGCTGAGCTGTGGTTGGTCAATCCCAGCAAATCTGATCGAGAAGTTCACGAAAATGGATTGGAGGACATGGAGGATGAACCTGTTGCAAAGAAGGAAAATGGCACAAGTTCAGCCAACACAACCTCGAACGCGCCCTACCCTCCCAACAGGACGTTTCCGAGCGTAGCCGTCCTCAATCAGACTTCTCCTCGACAGACCCTCCTGACGTCGTTGTCGAATCTTACCAACTTATCTCGCAAGACCGCACAAACAATCTTGAATCATCCTCTTGCGCAACCGGTTGTCCCGCATCTCCCGCCAGCTGTCAGGAGTCTGGTAACCGTCCCAGGTGAATGGGAGCGTGCTTCGCGTCTCTCGCCCAAATCCCGTCGAGGAGGAGCAGATGTTGCTACCGAGTTCGAAGCAGCCAGGTTGTACCTCGCCCGATGGGCTCGTGTGGTTGCCGAGGAAGGAGAAAGAGCGAGGAGAAACGAGCTAGCTTCCCGAGCGGGATTGAGGAGAGACAGTGGTGGGGCGGCCGATTTGGGGACGTCTTCCACCTCGTCAGCCGGGTCTGCAGGGGAAGACCTATCAAGCTCGCTGGGGGTCTTCTCACTTCTTACTTCGCCCAACAGTAAGCGGGCAACACCGAACCCAACAAGGACCCCTCAGCATCCAATAACCGCCAGGGACTGGGAATCTTTCGCAGCGCAAGGCAGAGATGAGTTATGGGTTCGAAGGGAGATATTCAAGAGGGGTTTCAGTGATTCCCCAGAACCAGAAGAAAAGAGAGCCAGAAAAGAGGGATGGGAAGTCCTTCTGGGAGTAGTTCCCTGGAGCGTAGGTGGAGTAGGCGGCGGCGTAGGAGGTAAAGAAAGGAGAAGGAAAGCGAGGGAGGAGAAACGGATTGAGAAGAGAGCTGAATATGAGCGATTGAAATCAGCATGGAGGGGAAAGGCTCAGACCCAAACCGATGGGGATGGAGAGGAATGGAAGGAGGAGTGGCACAGGATAGACGTGCGTGACTGTCTCATTTCGATTCTGTTTTGAGCATGTCTGAAAGTTCAATTCTGACGGGTTCTCAGGTACTCCCATTTCTTGACACCCATTCACCTTCATATGATACTTTGCCTATCCACCCTCCCCTTCATTCATTCACGCCTATACAGGTGGACTGCCGACGAACAGATAGGAATCAACCTATCTTCGCCGTTCCTACCGATGTTGTCAAGAATGGCAATGAAGAGAAAGAGGCCGGTGGCGCTGGGTCTGGTACTATGGACTGGGATGGAAAGCTGGAGAGGGAAGAGGAAGGCGGGATGGCAGGACTTAATCGTGAGTCTTCTTGTTTCAACTTCCAATTCGCAGTATTATCTGTTAGTATAGACGAGCAAGCTTACGTTGTGCTTGGTAGCTCATATTGCCGCTTTGCGAACCATTCTTATGACTTATCATACTTATTCCCCAGAGCTGGGTTATGTACAAGGTAGGCTGAAGTTGGATCTTTTGCCCATTACGGATCGAGAGCAATCCATAGCAGCTAACGTCCATCGGCAGGCATGTCAGATCTCCTGTCGCCAATCTACGTTGTCTTTGATGCCAATGAAGGAGACTCATTTTGGGGTCTCGTAGGGGTCATGAAGATGATGGTACGTTTAATCCGCCATCTGGATTGGATCCCTAGCTCGTTCATAGCGATAGAGCTGACACCTAGCTTTCACTCAGGAATCCAATTTCCTCAGGGACCAGAGCGGCATGAAGAGGCAACTCAGCACTTTGCAGCAGTTGATCGGGGTTATGGATCCAGAACTTTACACTCATTTAGGTGAGCTTCATCGTTGGTTTATGGGGGTATCTGATAACCCGTCGCTGAACGTATCAAATCTTCAACAGAACGTACCGACTCGCTCAATCTGTTCTTCTGTTTCCGATGGATTCTGATCGCCTTCAAGCGGGAATTCAAATTTGAAAAGGTCATCAAACTTTGGGAGGTGAGTGTCTAGGTTCTGTCTCGATATAACTATGGAGGGCTGATCAGTGTGTATGCAGGTTCTATGGACGAACTACTATTCGAACCAATTCGTTCTATTTGTCGCTCTTGCTGTGCTTCAGTCGCACCGTGATGTTCTCTTGAGGTATCTGACGGAGTTCGATGAGGTCTTGAAATATGCCAACGATCTCAGTGGCACCGTGAGTGACAACATATCCAGTGAACTTGCTTTTGAGGACTGACCATCTGATGCAAATCTCACTTAGATTGACCTAGATACCACCCTCGCACAAGCTGAAGTCCTTTTCCTTTCCTTCAAAGGGATGGTAGAGGACCTTGACCGTGAGGAAGCTGAGAAGGTGACCACCTCGAATGATGCAGGTGGTCTCAGGCGTCGAAAAGCTGCTGGAAGCGGGGAGACCGCGGCAGAGGAGGCGGAGGGCGAGACGGACGGTAGCAGCAGCGCTGTCAAGCCGAGGAAAGATGTGTCGCCAAGCTTGAGGGACCTTCTGTTGTGCTGGAGACCCGAAGATGAGAGTGAGGCGCTGCTGCCATAATTGAAAAGTTGAAGGATAGGAGAATCTCTGTAAACGTGATTGAAGTTATATATCTGTATAGTACACTACGTATATGTTTGTGATTGTAGACGAGGAGCTATAGTGTCTGTACATCATTGGATGCATTGTATGGGTTGGTCTGCATTTCACGTTGGGCGAGTTTGGCGATCACAGGCTCGTTCTGTCTTCATTTTTCTTTCTGCATGACCAAATCCTATGCATCGTCAAAACGCATCTGCCCGTCAAGCGGTCCCCTTCTTCTTGATCATCATCAACACCAATGGCCAGCCGATTTCGACTTCCCCCTCCCCTTCTCTGTCCACCTTACCATCGCTCTCCAGTCCCTTTCTAATCTTGCCCATCAACCTATCAACAATATCTCCTTCAGTCTCCCCCCGTCCAATCCTCGCTTTATCCTCAGGATAAGCTTCATGATATTCATGCAGCGAGGACCAGGTCCTGAAATATCCCTCCAATGTTTTCAGTGTATACATCTTCCTCATCAGCCACCTCTGGTCACCACCATCAACTGCATCCCTCTTCAAACGAATAGCAGAGAGTGGATCCCATCCTTCTAAAGCTTTCTTGTCGATGTCACTTACATCCAGCGATAGCTCATCGACGACAGCGGGGATAGGTGGACCCCGGGAATCAAGACCGGGAACCGAGGAGAGGTCGACTGATTTTGGGTCGGTCCAGGATGGTTTCACGGGGAAGGGGGTACGGTCTAGAAGACCTTCGACGATGGACCGACCAGGTTGGGACCAGTAGGGTCCGAGGGCTGAGGGGGAGGCGGAATGTTCGGTGATTAGTGGGGTGAGCTTTGGGTGGTTTGGAAAGAGTGCTTCGGCGTATCCCTGTCAATCGTTTTAGCTCGAAGGCAATGATGAACTGGACAGAAGGGGGCTTACAACGAAAGCGACTGTTCCACCGGGTCTTATAGTTCTCGTCAGTTCTTTCCAGACTTTGGGATAGTTAAACCAATGTGCCGCTTGACCTATTGATAGCCAATGAGCATAGTCATTATATGAGGATTCTGGTGAAGGGTAGGTTGAGTTTTCGTTAGGACTGACCTGCGACAACGAGATCGACGCCATCTTCCCCTTCTCCGATACCAACTAGGTCCAGACGTTCGGCACTGCCCACACTGTACTGTATACGAGGAAGTGACGGGTCCTCAGGCTGAAGACCTATCGCTACCATCTTCTCAGCGGGGTCTATGGCCTTTACAGTTTTAAAGCGAGATGCAAGGTTTAATGCCATGAAGCCTAGACTCGGCGTGGAGGGACAGATTGTCAGCAAGAAAGTAACTGTTGACACGTAAGAATGGAATAGGAGAAAACTCACCTGGACCACAGCCTAGGTCGAGAGCTCGGTCGAACCTGCCCCCATTGAGTGCATGGTAGGCTGAGATGATCTCGTAGATCTTGGGTGGATATGAACTATTTGGATGTCAGTCACAGGTCAATTTGTATTTCCTTCTCATGAGATGGCATATGTCGTAGTGACCAGGTTATCAGATCAACCATCCAACACATTTCACTCACGCTCGACAAGCTAGATAGTTGGCTACATCAAAGGTTGCTTTGGCAAACGAGGCCATTATTGTGTATTTTCAGTATTCTATATTATAATCTTTGGACCCAAAAGTACAAGCAGAGTCTAGCTTGATAGTACAACGAAGACAGGGCAGATAGGTATAAGCTATATGTAGCTTGATGAGGTTTGGTTGCCTGTATTATCAGGTGGAGGTATCCTGAAAGATCCATCGGCTTTGGTCGGTTCACCCAATCTTTGTCTTGTGTTTTCAACGTTCATCTTCAACATTCACAATCTGCCGACAAATCCGACAGCAACATTTCGTCAGCACTGTCCACATTGGTACTAGTCCAACCAAGAGTCACAACGTATCGACCGAAATCGCCGACCTTGGGCTTGAATCACTGGATTCCTCGCGCTGTTGCATGATGTCACGAAAGGGACAGACCAACCATCAGATCTCCAAGGGGATGACCTACGTCTCACAGACACCGTCGTTCCTCAGGAACTTCGGGAAACCAGTCTCGCCCCCACCACCACCAGGTCGGGGTGGCGTGACGAGACAAGCAGAAGGGCAAGGGAGGGAGGCGTTACCGGAGCGTCCGAAGGAGGGAAAATGGGCTAGGGGAAGTGATGATGGGTCTGAGTCTGAGGGGGAGTCGGGGAGAGGTAAGGGTAAGGGGAGAGCGGGACGAGAAGAGGAGGATGAGGAGGATGAATGGGGAGAAGTGTATGGTGGAGGTGGAGAGGATGGACCGCAGGTTGTCGTTTTGAAAGAGGGGCGACATTTGTCTGCTCAGCAGGTCCGACAGGAGAGGAGAAGGGGTGCGTACACATGGTCTTGCGGCTTTTTTTGGGCAATTATATATCTAGTCAAGTGCTGACGAATAGTCTACAGCTGCTGGTCTTCCCTCGGAAAGCCCACCGCCAGCCGGGGCTTCTAAGCCAAATCCCAACGCTGACTCGTCTACCACGAATACCAAACTCTCGACTGCGACTACTAAACCCCAAATCCCAAAAGGAGTCTCAACATCTGCGAAACGGAAGCTCGTGGGCAATGGAGATAAAGATGAAGACTTAAAGAGCAGTAATGAGCCCAAAGATGGTGGGGGAAAGAGCGGGAAGAAGAAGAAGAAGGTCGATAAGGGATTATTGAGTTTCAACGAGGACGATGGGGAGAGTTGATCGGTCATTTGGGGGTTACTTCCCTCTCAGGCCATGCGACTCCCGTAGTAAAATGGGCCTCGCGGGACACTCGTTTCATGATACGTGGTTTGCAATTTGCAAGATGATATGAACATGTTGTATACATCGGATACTCTAGTTCTGCAAAAAGCTGCGGGAATCGTATGACACTGATTGGGAATCTTGGCAAACAAACTCGTCCTTTGCCATCGGGCGAAATCCCGTTCTTAAGGAATGAGCTGCTTGAGCTTTCCGAGCTCGGTCAAGTTCCATACAGGAAGAGCCACGGAATCTCCACCAAGGTTGACGAAGTCGACTAGGTGGAAGGAAGGGTATTAGCATTCAGACAGCCTTCTCCTTCATCAGAGAACACTCACAGCCCTGTTTGGCACGGAGTGCAACCTGCTCGGCGGTGACGCAGAACATTCCTATTGATATCCACCGTTAGACTAGCTTCTCGTAGCAGGACCTATTAAGGAGGGGCGTAGTCATAACAAGAGGAAGCAGATACTCACCGGCGTATTTCCCTGCAGCGTGGGCAGCTTGCTTGATCCTCTCGATCGCCGCTTGGACTTCGGGAATGTTGGGGTGATTGGAGATATCGTAGCCAAGAGCGCAGCAAAGGTCGTTGGGTCTGTGGACCAACATCAGTGAGATGGATTACAATGATCCATCTTGAACGGCAGCTGTCACGATGAGGATCAGGACTTACCCAACGAAAAGCATGTCTATTGATCATCATACCGAGCAGCATCTCTTTAGTATTGGTTATATCACAAATGTGAGTCCACCGCACAGAGCACATACCTATCCCCTCAACTTTGGCAATCTCTTCGCAGTTAGCCAGACCCTCTTCGTTTTCGATCTGGATGGCGACAAAGGTGTTCTTATTTGCGGTAAGGACGTAGTCGTTGATGGTTTGCCTGATATTGACACATGTCGTTAGTCTCAAACGGTAGGCAATTGGGGTCCCTCTACGATATGAGAAACCTACCCGTAAGGAGCTGGAGCAAAAGGCGAACCTGCACCTCGGACACCGGACAAGATGCCGGCTTCCCGGTCTTTGAGTTGGACTGGGTATTTTGCGAAGGAGACAATGCGCTTGGCTTCCTCCTGATGGATACGTCATTACCTATTCCAATGTATCACCCTCCAGGGATACTCACCACATTCGAGACCATTGGGACCAATATCCCATGAGCGCCTGTATCGAGAGCCCTCTTCACGAACCAGACCTCACTAGCTGGGATTCGGATCATGGCCCCGACCCCTTGGACACTCGTGATGCCCACAATCATGTTGTGCATCATTGAGTCGTCGATGTCACCATGCTCGCAATCGAGAAGGACGTAGTCGAATCCTAGCTGCGCGACCATCCTGGCTAGAGACGTTCCGGGAAGCTGGAGCCAAGATCCTGCGGTATTGTAAGCTCGTGTTGTACCGCAAATACGTGAGAAAGGATGCTACTGACCGACAACAGGTTTGCCCTTCGCCTTCCCTTCGGCCATGATCTTGTGCATACCAACTAACGCCGTGGTATCGAGAGCTCCATTGCTAGGACCGACAGAATATGACATCTTGAAATTTGCGACGAGAGGTTGTTTTAGTGGGCGATGGAAATATAAGCGTTATGATGAGCAAGGGTCACAAGAGGAGAAATGAACCGTGCTGCTTATGATCAGACGAAGTGCAACTCGAAGGTAGCAGAAGGTGATGGGGGTTCGCCGGTTGTCCGAGAGAAAGGATAAGGGGGCGGTGGAAGAGACGAAACGTTTGCGGACCGGTGCCGTCGGGCGGCATCCGTCTCTGATCCGCTATCTTATCGGCCAGCGCCGGACCACGGCGCAAATCTACTTTATTTGTGCCTCACGATCGAGCTTTTCTTTCTGACTTTCCCAATGCATGAACGAGGCTGAGCTGCAGTCATGAGGCTGATCTGCAGAGGACTGCAGCTCAGCTGGGCGTTGACACAGCCTCCGTGGAATCTGTAAAGGGAGGATCAAATCCCGAAGATCAAACACGATGTCTCCTCGGTGAGCAGTTTGCGCTATAAAATGCCGTGGAATGATGCAAGAAGGTACTATAGGGATTGGTACATTATATGGTTTAACATTTGTAAATGTGGAGACCTCCCGTATGTATGCTCACAGATGAGGAAGAATCAGAATACCCCTTCAGCCCCCCTTGTTCCCTCTAGAACATGGCTATGAAACTGGGGCGGAGCGAGGGCTCAAGCTAATATACGTCTGTGAAGGTGCAGTAGAGATGAGATGGATTGCTCAGAGTGCAAAGCACGAAGAAGAGTTCTCATGCATGCTGATAATGCAGGGAGACGATCAGAGAAGCAGACGTGATGGGTCAATAGTGCTTCCGAATGCGTCTCCCGACAGTTACCGCAAGCTACCTTGGCGTAACATGCTGGAGTAGCAGAATCGCTTACCAATAATATGATGGCACCTATTTCACATAACGTGTTTGTCACTCCTATCTTCATACTGCTGTATGTACATGATCAACGCTCCTTGATTTCCACCATTTCTATTCTTGCTATATCGATCCTCAACATCTTGTAGAAGAAGTTTCACGTCGTAACACTATAGACATCCCATCTGAATTCAGCGTCCCTGCTCCATCGCCGAGGCTAGCAGCAGCTAACTCTGGGCTGTATCGCTCTCCAAAACAAACGTTCTGGTACACTGCTCAGTTGGTGCGGGGGTTGTGTATGTATCGGCTGTAATCAGCCGTTCTAGAACCAGAACTGTTCCCTCCTTGACTCGTAGTGGTGTTCTGATAACTCTGAGTAGCTGCCGCAAGGCTGCTGGAGCTGAAAATAGAGTTAGTTGATCCACATTGCAATTGAAGGAAAGTTTCTAGTCACACCTTTGGAAAAGCTGGCCTGATGACTGACCATATTGAGCTGCCAGGTGACGTAAACGTAGCCCATAAAGTGTCATTTGATGGTTCAACCGCACCGTAGATTCCGCCGGATATCCTTCGGTTTGCTTCTCTTTCTCTTCTATTATTAGGTCCAGCCTAGCATTGTTTTCGTAATAACTACTGCAAGCGAGGGCCTGAGTTCCGAGGAGATTCTAAGCGTTAAAACATGTGCTCGCCCGTGTGAACAAACCTACCTTTGTGTCGATTTCGTTGTGACTCCAACCTAATTGCCGATGATGTGCAACAGCCGGAGAGGATTGCAAGTTCCAGTAGGCATCAATTCCTTCTTGCGAGTACAAGTGACACGTCATTTTTTGTATTGGCCACAATCTCACAACAGACGTTTGGTTGACAGAAGTAATACCAGCGTTAGAAGACATGACGTGGTTGACAATTTGCAAGATCGTGAAGTAAGCGCTCCAATTCTCGTCAGTTAGAATGTAAAAGATGAACCTGGACTCTCCTAGGAGAATGGCCTTTATATGAAAGCCGCCTTGGTCACTTGAGTGGGGCGTTGTGCGGTCACGAATCGAAGGCTTTCACCTACTGGGACAATGGGAGACTCAGAAAGGGTCAGGCTCTTTTCAAGTAAATGACCCAGCATGTTCCCCGGAACATCGTGCTCCTAGTGTTTCGCACGGATTTGTGAAAGTTGTCCGAGCGAATTAGAGCGGACTCTTGCAAGGTAAGAAGCCCGGATGGCGATATAGACTCCAAATTGTAGTTCTGACAGTCTTATTTACGAGGTGACACATCTTTACCATTCATGTCTTCAAACCCAACTCAGCCTATCGAGAGACGCACCCCGTTGCACACATCATCACCCTGTTTCACAAGGTTATCCCTTGCTCTTCTCCATTGCATGTCGTCGTGGCCCTTCTCCACATCCGACATATTCCCGTCATTACTACTCATGCTAGTCCCGAAACAGGAGAGAATCCGTACAAACGCCGATGATTTCTCATCAATACAGCTCTGTCTCATTTCTGCCCAACTACGTGAGCTTCTAATGCAAATATTATTTACGCAGAAATCCTTCGTATGTGGGTCGGAGTTGCATAGAGTCATAACGACTCAACTCAACCTTTCAGCCAAACGCCCCGAGCTCTTCGTAACGCTCTTGAGCCTTCCGCTCGGGTTTGCATCAGCAGCATGATGGTGAGCGACCTGGGGACTCGAGCCTTCCCTGTAGCATGCTGCCGCATCCCTTCCCCGATACAGTCGTCCTCGACAGAGATACCCAGAGGTCACCGAGAGTGTGACGCAGACTCAGTCCATGGTGGTCAAGAACGGACTTTCTGCCTCCAACGAGTCGAGTGTTGCACCTTATATCCGGTAACTCAGGCGTACCGAGACCTCAGGGTTGTAAGTACCTCGTCGGAAAACACCTTGACAACGTGCGGAGAGAGGTCGGAAATCGCAGGAAGAAGGTGCACTTCAACAACTACCGGTCTTGCATTGGTTCCAATAGAAGTTTCATCCTTGCTGAAGTCCACAGAGAGACGGAACAAAGTGCGAGAGGTGACCCGTATTGTGTTCTGTAGCTGTTACAATCAATCTTGGTTTCCATCCGCGGCTGGCCAAGAGTGTGTCGGAGATTTTTGGTATCATAAGTGTATGTTTGCCTCCCAAATTCAACGATGAAAATATTGCATACCAATAGCAATTCACCCTTGCGTTTACGCTATGACATACCAACGGATATGAGGGAAACCATCCAAGCCACAGTTGGCTATGCTCGCCCTAGGCAACCTCACTATGAAACCACTTGACGTCATGAGGAGATAAGCCAGTTTAGTTGTCTTTAGGACCCGGAGAGATAACCCAGTGGTTAAGTTGCCCAGCGGAATCGGAGTCTGCATGCGCGGGGAACAGCCTGGGGTCGGTTAGAGCCACATGGTAGGCCACATCGCTCCACCTCATGACACCCATGGCTATACCGTCTGTTGCCCTGAGGATCCTCGGTAATACTCCAGTCCAATTGGCTGCACTTCCCCCTCAGCAGATCCCCCCCTGTTTGGTTCCCCTTCATGCCCATACCATGCGATTCTCCCCGCAAGGCTGGGCTGACTAGCTAATAAGTTATGCTAGCCAAGGTCCGATGTAAGATACAGATAACGAGGACTCCAAACGTGGGAGTGCGTAGTGCGTGCGAAAGCTTGTTCCACGCGGTGACGTCGTTATCCGCTTCCCTCATTGGCTGTACGATTGAGAGTGGCCGGTTGTGGGTGGTCTAGTGACAAGCGAGCTCAAATTTTTCTTGAATCGGTTGCATACCAATGGGGGTCGTTCCCAGTCCTTGCCGTCATGATAATGCATTAGGGTGGAGCCTGTCCCGGTAATTGATTGGATACTGTACATATTGCATGCTTGAAACTCCTCTTTTGCAATCGCAATCCCCTCCGTTCTCGATTTGGAGTGATCTAACTACATCGCCTTTGTCGTCTACATTGTGTACCAGCATCTAAGTCACCTGGCATCATCGAAAACCGCATACGAGTCTACTACCACACATCTGTGATACCCAGACACGCGACCTTGCTATAAAATAGGCACACACAACATGTTCGAGAAGAAAACACACGACGGCGACTTCGTCGGTAATGGTGCAAACCCTGACGATGAGGTCTTTGTCGGAACTGCCCCTGCTGGCGAGTACGATGCTGAAAAAGCCGCTCGTCATGTCGAGGGTAATGGCCTCATAGTCGACGGTCCAGGTGAGCTATGATCTCGAGTCATGCCCGGCTGTGCCACTGGCTGGATATAGGCTGACAGGTACTGTCTGTCATCAGGCGTGGCAGGTGGGGAAGGAGCTGTTCATCGTTCGTTGAAGTCGAGGCACTTGGCCATGATTGCTATTGGAGGTGCCATTGGGACTGGTGAGTATGGACGCTTTCAGAATTTTCTCTTCCCAGTCGACATTAGCTCGTAATGATCTCCCAACGACCGCTCATTCAGAATTACGAGGGGCAAATACTGACTTCCGTCTCAGGTCTCTTCCTTGGGTCCGGATCTGCCCTCCATGGTGGTGGACCCGTGGGAACATGGTTGGGCTATATTTTCATGTCTTCAATGGTGTAAGTCGATCATCTTGTCTTCGCGTGCTATTCTTCTCCCCCTGCCCTGAAAGTGGCACATTGAAATTCAGCGTGGCACATGCTGATACTCCTTCAGTTACGCCATGATGGTCGCTTTAGGAGAAATGGCTACGCTTTATCCAGTTTCGGGAGGATTTACACACTATGCTACTCGTTTCGTTGACCCCGCCCTCGGTTTCGCTCTTGGTTTCAACTACTGGTACTCATACGCCATCACGATCCCTACGGAAATCGTCGCAGCCTCCATCGTCATCTCATACTGGGACGCCAACACAAACTCGGCAGTCTACATCACCGTCCTCCTCGTCATGATCTGGTTCATCAACTTCTGGGGAGCTCGGGCCTACGGCGAGGCTGAATTCTGGTTCTCGTGTATCAAGGTTATCACCATTGTCGGACTCATCATTCTCGGTATTGTTCTTATGGCGGGTGGAGGTCCAAACCACGACACACTCGGGTTCAGATATTGGGCTAATCCAGGCCCATTCAACAACATCTCGATTGACGGTGGTGATGGATATGTGCCCGGCAGCTGGGGGAAGTTCTTAGCCACGTGGAATTCCCTAGTACAAGCAGCTTTTAGTTTCATCGGTACTGAAATTATCGCCACGACCCTTGGTGAGGCGCAGAACCCTCGTAAAACCGTGCCCAAGGCTATCAAACGTGTATTCTTCCGACTTATCATCTTCTACGTTCTCGGCATCTTCGTCATCTCCGTCCTGGTGCCTTACGACGACCCAAACCTCCTCAACGGATCAGGAACTGCCACTTCGTCTCCTTTCGTCATCGCCATTAACAACGCGGGGATCCAAGCCCTTCCATCGATTATCAATGCCGTTATTCTCATCTCAGCCTGGTCAGCGGGTAACTCTGACCTCTACGCTGCTTCCCGAACCCTTTACGCCCTTGCTCTCGGTGGCATGATGCCCAAGATTCTGAGGAAATGCACCAAACGAGGTCTTCCAATTTACTGTGTGGTTATCACCGGTCTTTTCGGTTTTTTGGCATACCTCAACACCGGTGGTGAGGCCGCGGTTACAGCTTTCAACTGGCTATACAATCTGTCAGCCATCACTGGTATCATCACTTGGTGGGCTATCCTCATCTCCTACCTCCGATTTTACTATGGTCTCAAGATCCAGGGCCTATCCCGTGAAGCCTTCCCATACCGAGCGCCACTTCAACCATGGCTCTCTTGGTACGGTCTCTTCTTCTTCACGCTCATTATTTTTTTCAACGGTGAGCTTCATTTTTGATACTCTGCTTAGATGTAGGCCTAAGTTTTATTACTGATGACCTGTCAAAAATCAGGTTTCACCGTCTTCCTCCAAGGAAACTTCACAGCTTCAGGCTTCTTTGCCGCATACATCAGTAAGTCACCATTCCTCCTCTTATTTTTACAGCTACTGATTCTTTTCCTCTCAGCCCTCCCGGTCTTCGCACTTGCCTATGTCGGCTGGAAGGTCCTCGCTCGCTCCAAGTTGGTTCCCCTTCGCGAGATTGACTTCATGACTGGTCGAAGAGAGCTCGACGAGATGGAGGCTGAGGATGTCGAGAAGTACAGACCCGAAAACTTGTGGCAGAAGATCAGTGGAATCTTGTTCTAGACAGGGTACAGACTGTTTGAGTGTTCGCCGTGGTATAATACGTTGGGGATGGGATGGAAATTAGTGCAGTATTTTGTAATGGAGGACACGGTCCGAGTTCTTAGGCGATTGGTGCAGGGTTGTAAGGCTTGAAAGTACTCTGGACAGTCAGGTTTATGTTACACACCTCATCATCAACCATAATTCTAATGTATTTCGTTGCAATGTCGTGGCTGAATGGCACAAATAGCAAATGAGATCTTGGATATCACCTCATCACCTCGGCTCTCTAAGATTAGAGCGCAGAATACTGATTCTCACCTCCGATATCATCTACAGTCGGGGTCCAAAATAGTTGGAACGCCATCTTCATAGTAATTAGCTGGCATTTTCAAATCCGAGTTTTCTTTATGCTACACTAGCTTTATATTGCAAGATGGATGCATAGTTGCTTAGAAGACTTTATACATCCATCCAACCTCATTCCATTGATCTAATTTTCACTCCAGTGCATGACTGAGAATATTGTGTAACAACTGCTCAAAGAAGGGGTGCATTTGTGAATTTGGCTGGTGTGGCGCTTTTTTGGCGCTTTTTTGGCCAGAAACAGCCTATCTTTCAGAAGGTATTGCAGCAAAATGTATGTATGAAGTAGCTGACCTGCTCATACTATCTGGTAGATAGTGGATGAAGGAAGCTCCCGTAGGATTTATACATAGATTCATGCAGTTTCAGAGGAGTACATCGAATCAGCAATTGAACCTGGGATTTTCCAGCCAAATCACTATGAAAATGGCGTTCCAACTATCTGGACCCCTACTGTAAGATTATAGCGCAGAATACTGATTCTCATCTCCGATATCATCTAGCATCTGATGCCATTGGTCCTCCAAAAATGAATGCAGAATTCTATTATTTCAGAAATTGAGCCCCGAATATGTACCTCTCATCTACTATGTACTCTCATTTCCCTCGAACAATCAATGATCCCCGTGCCCTCGTACTGGATAAATAGTATTCAACCTCATCTTAGTAGCCAACAACGTGAAAAATACCGGTCCCTTTCTATCCAGCTCCTCAACCTCATGCTCATTCGCCGAGTAAGCCAAAGCCTCCCTCATGACCATCATGTTAGCCTGTATACTCTCCAGCCTAGACATGGGGATCGCGGTGAGGATAGCCTCGAGACGATCTATTTCGACTGGGTCGACGGTTAGGGAAAGTTTGCTCCAGTCAAAAATGTCGGGGAAGGGTGGGTGGGAGCCTTCGGATAGGAAGACCGGGATGCAGCCTGAGTACATCGCATCGATTGCTCGTGGTGACCAACCTGTGAGAATTGTTAGCACTTCCTCGAGGATACACCTGCTGACAGGTTCGGGAGGAAGAGAAAAAGAGAAAGACTTACCAACGGTGCCCCTAGGTATAGGACAGAATCTGGTATTATTCATAACCGGCAAATAATCTCCTGGACCATACGTATGACTGTCTCCATTCCCGTCCTCATTCTTCGAACATTTCAGCCTCTGACGAGCATACAGACCAGCACCCCAGATTCGCCCAGAGAACTCGATAAGATGTGTCCGCTCAGCCATAGGTCTGACGCGGGAGATGTCCGAAAATTCTCGCCGCAAATCTGGAGTCAGACACGTTCTGGTTGGGATCTGGACATCCCGCTGAGCTCTGGAGAAAGGGGAGCCGTAGTCGGCATTGACAGACCACACGATACTCCGATTCAGAAGAGGGGTGATAGGTGAAGGATTCCCAACACGCGTGCGAACCGTCCATGGTTCCCTTGAAGTATGTCAGACAGAGGTTTGTTTACGTGCAGGTAAGCTTGAGGGAACCCACCATGCCATATCCCACTCGATTCCCCAATCATGAGTAAGGGCAAACGCGATAGGTATATCGCTGGGATGATTCTTGGTAACCTCCAGGATCTCAGGAATGAGTGTATGGGCACACCATTGGCCCGTTTGGTAAATAGGGTATACAATCAGTTCGGCTTCCTCGACTGGGACGGAAATATGCCGGAGAGCGTTATACAGAATATGGTCTGCCGAGAAACAGTGTCGAGGTCGAAGGCGATGACACGTATCCTGGTTCGCTAGACTTTCGTTCGCATAGCCAGTCACGACATGAACTTTGAGCCTCTCTGGAGAGATTGCAATCTGTCTCCTGGCCTCGGGGAGGAGGACGTCGAGCCAGGAGATCTTCTGAACGGCGTCTACCAATCGATTTGTTTGGACCGTCACGAAGTCATTCTTCAATCTGGATGTGGAATGGGAGAATGTGGCATTTCCAGCACAGCTGTCAGACACTACACATCGACAAGACCCGGTCTGAATACAGATAGTTGGACTCTTGCAATCGTTCCAGCAGACCGGCATATCGCGCTTCACCCAATTCGTGTAATCACTGAAGATAGGCTGTATCGCTTGAAGATGTGCGCTCTTTGTAAGATATCGCTTGTGCCTTTCAGCCGCAGCCCGAACAGCCTGGCAACGGTATAGTCGATTTGTGCTATTGAAGGGCATACGATCGCGCGACCCCCACCGTATGTCGGACTCGATGTCTGAGGTCGAATATGAGTCTATAGAGTGCCTTTACAGACGGAGTTGATAACTCACAATCATCCTTGAGAAACGGCCATGGGCCCGGTCGAGGACAACATAGTGGGGTCATTCGCCACTGAAAATTGTCCGTCTGTTCCTCGAGGGAATATTTTAGCTTACTGTCGACACTGAGCATCTTATCGGAAGCAGTGTCGATGAGTCTGAAGGCTGGAAACCCTGACAGGACCTGAAGGAGCGGGTGTCAGCGATGAGATTCTTCCTGCACCTCATGGCACTAACCTCAAGGCGGAACGTGTTCGCTCGGGAGCCTACACGCAGGGTAGACCCATCGAGATGAATCCCCTGCCCTCCCAGTGTGAAATTTACCGTGTTATTTCTGTACTCCGCAGTAAGTTTTGCGGAATTGAATACACGGTGAGCTTTCATAGTCACACAGCCTGCTTGTCCAAATGGAACGATCTCGCTCTCGTTGGCATGCGACCCGGCTTGTCTGAGCTGATAGATGTCGCCATCAATATCCACACCCAGATGAATCTGGCAGCCATCTAATCGATCCAATTGTTCGTTTTCAAAGTCGGCTGAGGTCGGGGAGTTACACTGATCGCGTTCAAAGCCACTCGCATACTCGAGGAATGCCTGGCGAAACGAATCTATATACAGTTGAATACCGTCGTCTAGGGTTACTTTAGGGGTAAAGTTGAGTACTGATGCTGCCTGGCGGGAGATGAGCTCATGTTTGAGGTCGAAAAGATAATCCGATTGGAGCCTTTGAATCGGTGACGATGATCCAGCCACAGTAACAACATTTCGCGCCAAGTCAGTGATAGTCCTGCCTGGCTCGCCTGGAACGATATTGAACTCCTCAAAAGACGCTTGAGACCGCCATGAGCTGAAGAAGCGCTTTCTGAGCGTCTCAAGTCGACTGGTCGAAGCAACAATAGCGCTGATGCAATCGTCAATGTGAAGAAAAGAGAATCGTTGTTGATCGTCTACAACCTGCAGGGGCAAATCCGCCATGGCGGAACGAACGAATGATGAAACGACTCGATCGGTGCGGTCGTGAAGCGAGCCATAGATGGACGGAAAGCGCAGGACGATAGCTCGAAAGGGTGAACCGCTACCCTTTGCTAGACGGACTGCAGCTGTTACCTGTTTTTCAGCAATGGCCAATGAGCGCCCATGCGTACTGATAGGGGCTGTTGGGCTAGATTCCTCGAGAATGCCTTCTTGGGCTCCATACACGCCTGTACTCGATGCGTATATCACCCAAGGCCTGTCTGATCGACGGCTATTGATGGCTTTAAGAACCGACCGTGTCCCGTCCAGGTTGAGATTCTGACATTCGGCTTGGTTCTCCTCACACCATCGCACCCGGGTACAGGTGGCAAGATGGATAACTCCGACAACTTCGGGAGTGAGCAATGAAGCGAGGCGAGAGGTATTTCGGATGTCAGAAGTGATGTATGTGATGCTACTGGATGCGAAGGGTGGATCGATTTCCTGTGGGGAGACCACATCAACAACGGTGACGTCGTACGAATGGGCGATTAGCTGAGGAATCAGGGAGCGTCCTGGACAGTGTCAACAACAAGGAGAGCTATGCAAGTGTTCTAAGGAGGGCTTACCAATCAGGCCCAGACCGCCAGTGACTATAATCCTGTTCGACTGCCGGTATGCGGACGGAAACTGACTGATCCATTGGACCTTCCTCTCTCCAACGTCTCGGTCGACCCCAAGTCGATGAGAAGAGGATTCCTGCCCATAGACGAAGAATCAGCTGTCCCATCCTTCCTGTTGACCGTGCATCATTTGATGTGATGGACTCACGGACGTCCTTACACTAAAGACAATACCAAAGATGACTACAGCGAAGAGAAGTAAGACGGACCGGGGACTGGCTCGCCCCAGGCGTAGTCCTCGGTATTGCCGTAGGTCCCGCATCGTGAAGCACGAGAATGAGAAGCATCTTGAGAAAGGGAACGGATGTTTGAAAGGTTTGCTAGCTGCGCTTCTGAATGTGATGCTGATGGTGATGGTGATCCGTGCTGAGGATCGATAACGGGTGCATCCCGGTGAAACACTTTTGATGGGAGATGAAACACGGCGGAAGCATCTGCACCTGCGCCCCTAATGCCCCGGGGCGCCAGTTAAGCGTTCACCGGCGATGCGGGCGCATGGGGTCTAATTTGAATGCGTAATGGGAGATAGCCGAGTGGCCGAGTAAGTAGCGCCCCGTGGTAGATCGTGGTGCTCCTCTGCAATCTCTAAAGGGGCCCGTGTTTACTTAAAAGCGTAAGATAAAGATTCACCAAAGCACGCCTTTCTTCCACCGCATCGTCAGGCTGTCCTATCCATTTCCTCCTTCTCTCAAAATGACCACCATCGCCCCGCCGTACACCTACCCAGTATCCAATCAAGAGCTTATCAAGGCCTACGATCTCCAAACACATTTCGAAGGCGGTTACTTCGCACAGACCGTTGCGCTCGAATCTGGCAAACCCGATCCTTCCAATGACCCAGACCTTTCTGGACTCCCTGCCTCGGCCGCCCTCGGTGGCAATATACAGGCGCCTTATGGATCGGGGACTGAGCTATTGAAATCTCCAAAGAACTTTCGGATTGAGGGGGAAGTAAAGGTCGACGCTACCCAGATCTTTTATCTTTTGACCCCGGGCACCTACAGGGGAAGGATGCATATGAACCTTCATGCTGTGAGCTTTACATTCTGTTATTCCTTGAGCGTGCAAAAACATGAATGCTGATCATGAAGCCACTGCCATTTCCCACTGTAGACGTTCCACCTCCATCATGCAGGAAGATCCCTGTACACCCTCATTGAACCCCCTTCGTCACCAACAGCTACTCCGACGATCCACAGAGTGATCATGGGCTCCAACCCGGCCGCTGGAGAAGTCCTACAATTATTTGTTCCCGGGGGATGGTGGAAGTCGTCAGAGATCCCGGAGGAGGATAGACTTCTCTTGGACACTGCTGATTCACTCAGTCGAGAAGTCCTGAAAGAACACATAGGGTGCTTGATTAGTGAGGTGGTTGTTCCGGGATGGAACCCAGATCAACATCAGTTCATCGATGAAGACAAGGTGGGTGATGATCACTTTTCTTACCCAAGAATAGGAGAAAGAGAGGGACATTGAGTGGTGTTGTTGATGTGATATGGTATACTGATATACATTCGTAGCTCAAGGCGATGTGGCACGGCAAGCCGGGTTGGGAGCTTTACACAAAATACATCAAGGCTCCAGAAGGCCTCGTATACCCGGAGAAGTGAAATCTATCTTCTGAGAAGTGAAATCTGTCTGCTGAGAAGTGGATATCTATCTGCTGAGAAGTGAAACCTATCTGTCGAGAAGTGAAATCTATCTGCTGAGGATGACTCTGAGAAACCTGAATAGGAGTGGTGTATAGTAATAGTATGACGCTTTAGATGCTGCGGCAACCCTCTCATATCTTGTATCTATGCCCGTATCACAGATGGTGCAACGTCCATACATGCTTCTCATTCTATCAGCAATGTGTTTATCCTCTACAAACGTACGAGCTCGTACCACTCACTAGTCGACAGCTATCAACTCCCCCAATGTAGTTCCCGTCCCCTCCTCCAAACGCCTCATCAACCGCTCAAAAGTCTTTCCAACCTCCGCTACCTCTGCCTTACCAAGCGCAGCACCCTCCAGATATGCAACCATAACCCTCAACCCCTCATCATGTCCCACGAGGTTAAACGTAAACACGTAACCCCACGGTACGGCGTCCTGAGACCATGCTACATCCACCGCTCTGTCCGGTAAAGTAGCCTTGCCGATATTCGAGATCATGGTCGATCCAAATGGACGATCACTTTTGGCTCTACTAACGAAGAAGTCGCCCAACGAATTTGGCATAAGGCTCAGCAACCCTTGATTCTGCCGTGCGATTTTCAGTGTGTCAGGAGAAGCGAGACACGACGCATAGGTCCTGGCTAGATCCCAGAAATTGTCGTTCAACTCTGGATACAACGAATATTCTTGAATGGACACATAGTTGCCGGTACAGTATGAATGTCCGAACTTTTCGGGTTGTCGTTCAGATAGAGGAATAGCTGCTTGGAGATGGAGTTTTTCGGATATAGCTTGTTCTCTGGGAACGACGGAGAGTATGGCAGCAAAGAGGGAAACGACCAAGACCGGATGCAGGGTTTTGACACCCTCCTGCTTCGCTCGTGTCTTCACTGCTAACACGGTGGATTGAGGGACCGAAATCAAATACTGAGCAGCGGGACATGACATCGGTGGATTCTTGGGACGTTCAGTCGGCCAAGGTAACGATAAACCGAGGAATCTCCGGAGGTAAGACGGAAGTAACGGTACCAGGATTTCTCGACAGACCACGTTCATGATGTGAGGATATGACGGCTTGATTACGTAGCTGTCTTCCGCCGATATCATGGTCTCCATGTTTTCGTACGGCAGATGATCGATAGATTTTGCCAACAGAGCGTCGAAAAGTAAGAATAAGCCTCGACCATCGGTGACGACGTGATCAATCGTTAGCGCAAGATAGGCTCTACCCGAAGGTATGTTCATGTCATCAGACTCCTGTGGGGATTCCGGCACGTATAGCGTAATTCCCCAAGGAGGAGTGGAAGAAGGATCCCGTTCACCCAACAGCTTCAACTCCATGGCTATCAATGTCGCCATCTCTTCGTCGCCCTTCTTTCCATTCATCGACCCTTCCTCATCATCGAAAGAGGGCGGAGAAGGATGAATAAGAGGTATACCCTCTGTCCGAATGATGTCGCCTTCATTCCATTTTGCCGCTCGCAGCTGTATCTTAGGTTCGGTGGTATCACCACCGATAATGTCGGTGTACAACATGGGGTAATGGTCCTGCAACTCCCCGATCCGATTCCCAAGATGGTGCATCGTAGGTAGCTCGGAAGCGGAGGGATATGCGACGACGAGAGATAGGTTGCATGGAAAGCCAGCGTGACGGGCTACCAACATTAGCCGCTCGTGCTGGGTCGCTTTCATATGACACTGAATCAGTATTGAGTCCATACAAGCAGGTGTCATACCCACCCGGGCGGCTGGGGAGCAACTCGTCATTCAGCTGAGCCATTGTAGGCTGAAAAGAGGTTGATCAGGTCACAAATCAAGACGCTTGGGTTTGAGCGGAGGTCAGAAGGTGTTGTAGGGGAACTGCATAATTATTGATAAGTCGAGAGCAACCGGAAGCGAGTTGAGCCGAACGTGGCTCGGGATGTTCGAGGCACCAATAGAGCAGTCAGTCATTTCCAGTCTTCAGTCATAGGGGTACGAGGTGGCCTAGCACGCATGCATGCATCATGCTAAGCCTCAAGATCAACAAATATCGAGCAAGGTGAATTCCAGTTTTCCTTGAGACAAACCCATCCGGACAAGAATCTTCCCGAAGTCTTCCACCACATTCCTCCGCCACCACTTCGTATAATCGTATGATCAGTCTGCCCATATTTCCACCCGTTTGAAGCTATTCGAATTGAGCTCCAGCATAGATCTATCTATTAACATTGTCCCATATCCAAGTTAAGCTATTTGAGCCCCGAGAAGAGAGGGGCTTTCGCACAAGCAGTTCAGCACTACTGAGGCTTACGGCAAGACAGGATGTAAAGGGCGGCTTAAGGCTATAAGGTCCATCTGGGTATAAGTCATACGGAAATCTCATAATCAACACCCCCTGGCTACGAAGTAGACCCAATTTCCGTCCCACATCGCCCCTCCTTCCAGTACATAAGGCGAGCTAAGGATACCAATCCATCACATGTTCGCACTCCGCTGCGAAGGTTGATTCACTGCCCGTTTCAATCTGGAACAAGACGGAGTTGCCATTGCTCGAGATCGACGCAACAAGGCCAGACACGCCACCATTGACCACTGCCCAGCACTGTTAGAGTACCGCGTCAGTACTTCCTTGCTAATGTCAGGGGAAAAAACGCCGAACTCAGGACTTACATTCCATCCCGTCTGAGGGCTCGTGTTGGAGTTCTGAAGATCAAAGACGACAAGATCGCCAGTACTTGGAATAGATAAGGAGACTAAGCTGCCGAATACTCCACCAGACGTTAGTCCTCGACCGAACTTTAGGGTATTGTCGTCAGACGAATATACATCCGTGGAGTTTACGGCCTGGTTGTTGGAGGTGGGCATCGGGATCCAGGTACCCAGTGATGGCGTCTGTGGTATCTCGTCATTTGGCCGGGTAGGTGTGGATAATGGTATGCTGGAATTCGTCACAGGGGTGGAGGCGGTAGGGGGGACCGTGAGAGTGTCGGTAGACGACCCGCTGGACATCGGACCAATGGTGGCGGCTGCTATCGTGCTGGTCCCGCTTGTGGTGGTCGTATCGCTCGAAGGCTGGATGATAGAAAAAGGGAATATGTTGATTCCCGCCGGTGAACCTGAGGTCTGAGGGCTTGATGTGGATGTCGGAGAGGTGGGGATCGATGAAGATGCGCTTGATGACGAAGTCTCGGTGCTGGCGGAGCTAGTCGAAATCGGAGGTGTGGTCGTAGTGGAGGTAGACGATGGCGCAGTAGTCGGCGTAGAGGATGTCGCAGTCGTTGGCGTAGAGGATGTCGTCGTAGTCGTCGTACTCGTAGGACTTTCCGTGGAGGTCGTCGTCGTCGTTGAACTCGATGACGATGACGGAGGTGGAGTATTCAAGTTCGGGTCATTGGGGTTCTCTAGCGGACCACCGTAGAACAGCAAAGCAGAGCTCGGGTCATCGCTCTGCGCCGCTGTAGTTTGTATGAGCACTGCCAAGAGGCCCAGGAAAAGTGAAATAGGCCGCATGAAGATCTGTGATCTAAGACGGTATTATCAGGGCGTGAGTAGCTCATATAACGCTATGTGCCTCTGTCGAAGAACTCACTATCAACAAGAGAACCAGCTCGCCAATTCGAATTTAGTAAACAGCAATGAGCAGGTCTAGCCTAGTATCACTCCAGGTGATGTCCTGTTTATCATCTTCAAATGCGTCGAGTTCCAGGCTCATCTACAGGCACACTGGTATCTGCTACATGTTTACTCCCTCACCTTGGTCAAAGGATACCCCTCCTGAAACTCTCTCTTCGGTATCCGCCCTGGCAGACCCCCTGGTGCAATAGAAAGGAATTGGCCTTTCGACGCTCATCCATGCATTCATTAAGAGAGAAAGGAGTTGTCAGGGGACATTTTGGAGGTGATCTGAGAGAATGGACATGCTATTTCCGGTTGATATTGGAGACGCCAAGGATGGGATATGACCAGCTGCTTATCTTCATACAGTATGCGTCGTGTTCAAGGTCATAAAGGACAGCCGGAAGCAGCAATCGCCTGACGAAGGCTGAATGTGCACAAACAAAGATAGTGAGAGATACAGTGGATACATGCAAGACCGATCATAGCAATAAAATCATCACAAGAAGAACGTCCTCCTCGATACCTCCATCTTAGGCTGCCACACACGCAAGTCAGCAGCTGCTCAACGAAAATGTCGAGCCAGTCACAAACAGCTCACCTTCCACTTCCACTCATATTCCTGTTCCTCATCCAGCGCTGGTATACCCAACTCCTTCAAGCCCTTTTTCCCTGCAGCGGCTTTCGGTGCAGAAACGCCAGCACCCATCTCTCCCATCGCCACATCCTCGTCCATCTTCTCCTGTCTAGCCAACTCCGCCTCGTCAACCTCCTCTTCGTCGGACTCCGCGTCCCCACCTGACGGCGGTCTTCCATCTGCCGCTGAGACTGTTGGAAGACCTTTGCGCAACCATCGGAGTTTTAAGGTGAACCTTGGTCCTATTTCTTGTAATTTTGCGGAAGTAGGAGAGGCGAACATGTATCTATCAAATCGCGTTAGCCGGGCGGCCAACGACTGTGCCAGATGAAAGGAATGCAGTGGACTTACCGATGGCGACGGAAGAAGAGGAAGTCCCGCTGATTATGCAGAGTAACAACCTGTCTGCCGCGGAATTGTGGGAGTGGTGGGAATAGGGAACCAAACAGTCGGCCAACGGCATTACCCAGCAATGTCGTGAAATTGTTCAAAATGAGTTCAGCTGCGAGTCATTGTCAGCATGGTCCTTTTACGCATGGTCCTTTTACGCATGATCCTTTTACGTATGCCGCCCATAGCATTGATTGGATACTCACGAGAATGAGGCGAAGGTCGAGCATGTCCCTGAATAGAAGTGTCAGTCAGGCCCCAATCTCGAGACGAGGGTGCTCACAGCAATTTCTGACCCTAAAGTCACAGATGATAGCTTGAAGTAAGCCGTGGGTCCAGCTGGAAGGTTGATCAATGTGATTGCATCTATATCCGCAACACGTTAATGAGTTTCCGTCCAATTCCGATGATCAATGAAAAACTCACTGGGTTTCTTATGGTCCTCGTTGACGACAATGACAGCATTGAATCCCCTTTTGGCGGCCCACCGTGCGACTCTTCCCATCTCATATCCTCGTCCTTTTGGTCGTTTGAAGAAAGATCCACCAGGAAAGACAGCCTTCAGGTCATCACAGAATTGGTAGGTAGATTTGATGGCACCGGGTGACGTGGTGATGAGGATACGAGGTGGCAGTGACGGCGGCGGTGCTACCTGCTCCTCTTCTTCATCAACCTCCACATCTTCAACTCCCTCAGCCACATCTTCTTCACCATCCTTCTCGTCTACATTAGACTCCTTCGCCGCAGGTAAGGACGACGGCCCAGCTTCTGGCATCTCCTCATCCTCGTCCTCGTCCTCACCCTCGCTGCTCTCATCTCCCTCAGATTCGTCCTCAGAAACAACTCCGTTAACGGCTCTCGAAGCTTCAGCAGCCCGCACTTCAGCAGCTTGAAGTATTTTGGGGTCCGCCGTGAGGTATGAGGTCGAGTCGTATAACCGCGTATTGTCGATAGTCCGAGGAATGTTCGTAGCCAACCGTTGCTGTGGTAATCAAAGTTAGCTCATGCATGGCCATATGGTCAGGCAGCAAGGTCAAACTTACTCGCTTCAGCTCTTCACCGCCATCTTTCTGCCTCTCAGCTTTCCTGATCTGTGTAATGGGGATCGTCAACCAAGCACCACGTCAAGTCAACTCATCCAAACAAGTGAAGGTCCTACTCACCTCCATCCGCCGTTTCAGCTTAGCCTGAGCTTTCTCGCGCTTCGACTTGCGATGCACCTCCGACCTCTTGAACGCATTGGGGATCTTCTTCTCTGGCGCCATGCTGAGGGCTGAAGTATAGCTTCGAAGTGTAATCAGTACAATGACCTCTCAACCGAAACAAGATTTCCGAAATCTTGTGGACTAATCTGAGGATTGATAACAAACGGGAAGAATGACACGTCACTCCATGTTACCCGTGAAATCAATAACAGGATCCTAAAACAAGTCGCGTCAGCTAACCACCACCATCACACCCCCAGCTTATCGTTTGTTCGATTTCAATCTTATCGTCAACTGCAAGGTCCACTGTCATGCCTCCGCTCGTGACGTCCCGCTCGACTAATGGATCTACAGTTGACTCTATGCGGTCTTTTTCCCGGGTCAACTCCATCAAGCGAGATTGGGAGGAGGACGAAACACCTGTGCCCGTGAAAGAGACATTCAAGTCTTCACAGGAAATTGAATGGCCTTCGAGCCCTGAAGTGTAAGATTGCAGTCATGATCAGAGTGGATGTATTGTTGACGACCCTATCGTAGTGTTCGGAGAAAAAGTGTCAACCCTCCATCACCAGCGAAGATGGCATCCCCACTCCCTATCAATCCGTTGGAGACAGCAGCGGATCGACGTCGGCGAGCAATCATGGCCGCAATGGGAGAAGGATCTGCTTCTTCAGCGTCAACATCAAACTCCACTGCTTCGACATCTTCAAGCAGCGCTCCAATTCGTGCTTCAGCCAGTATAAATCGCAACTCCGGACCCCAACGTCTTCCCTCGATTCCAGGTCTACCTTCCACCCATTCTCATGAAGCTGGAGGTGTCATGGAAGCGAAGAAACGACAGCTCCCATGGGAGGAGGATATGTCGTGAGTGGAGCGTTCGTCTCTTTGAACGCTTGTTCCTGACACGATATCAGGACGGCCAAGAAAGCCATGTTAGGCCAATCTGGATCTGGTTCCCGACCGACATCTAGGAACAGTAATAAGAGCGTGGGAGGAGCACCATCCCTCAACATCAAGCAAAAGATGGTCTTGAGTACGGAACAGCAAAAGGTATTAACGTATGTGGTCCAAGAGGGGAAGAACATCTTTTTCACTGGAAGTGCCGGTATGTCACCTTGACTCGCCGTTCATGCTCAGATAGCGGCTAACGTTTTGCAGGCACTGGAAAATCCGTTCTCCTGCGAGAAATCATCAAATCGCTACGGAAGAAGTATGCAACAGCTGCCGATGCTGTAGCTGTGACTGCTTCTACCGGTATCGCAGCGTGTAACATCGGAGGTGTTACCCTCCATTCCTTCGGCGGGGCGGGTATAGCCATCGAAGCCGTCCCGATCTTAGTCGGCAAAATTAAGAAGAACAAAAAAGCTCTGTCAAGATGGTTGAGAACCAAGGTGCTGATCATTGACGAAGGTGAGATCTTGAGAACGTATACTGCTATCGTTGCGCGTAAGAGGCCTGCAGGACTGAGAGGAGATGCTTCAAATAGTTTCTATGGTGGACGGCGACCTGTTCGATAAATACTGTAAAATCGGTAGTCTCCTTCGCAAGAACCCAAAGCCATTTGGAGGCATTCAGATAATTGTGACTGGCGATTTCTTCCAGCTTCCTCCCGTGACAAAAGGTGGTGGCCAGCCTCGATTTGCTTTCGAGGCTGAGATGTGGGATGAGACTATCAACATGTCGGTGAACCTCACCAAAGTTTTCAGACAGAAAGATCAACGTAAGTGGCGTTGTTTCGAGCGTCTACGAAGGGGAACGAGCCTTAACGAACCCCCTAGGCTTTGTGGACATGCTCAACGAGATGCGATTCGGTCGCTTGACACCAGAATCTATCGCTGCTTTCAGGGCTCTGTCTCGTCCGATACGCTACAACGACGGAATCGAACCAACGGAGTTGTTCCCTAGACGGGAGGATGTCGATCGATCCAACGGGACTCGAATAAGCGCCATCAATACCAATGGGTATTCTTATGTCGCTATCGATGGGGGCGAATTAAAAGACCCAAATCAGCGTGAAAAGCTTTTATCGGCCTTCATGGCCCCAAGCCACATCCAAATCAAAGAGGATGCTCAAGTCATGTTGATCAAGAATGTTGATGAATCACTCGTCAATGGGTCGATGGGCAAGGTTGTCGGATTTTGCCACAAGGTCCTGTACGTTTCGGATAGCAACGGCAATTGGGTACCTGATGGCGATATTGGGGATCTGATGGATGATGACGAGGATAAGAGGATGAGGATGAGGAAGATTATAGAGAGCAAGATCTCTCCAGGGGCCAAACCATGCCCAGTGGTTCGGTTCAAGGTACCTGGGGGTACAAGGGATTATCTGGTGGAAATGGACACCTTCAAGAATGAGCTTCCCAACGGTGAAATCCAGGTCTCCAGAACACAGGTGAGTCTGCGAAGCAAATGTCCTGAAGAGTTCGACTGATTTGATGTGACAGCTTCCATTGATTCTGGCATGGGCTATGTCGATCCATAAATCTCAAGGTCAAAGTGAGCTACAGGTTGCCTCTTCTTGGCTGCATATAGCTGATACCTAGCTACCCAGCACTTGACAGAGTGAAGGTCGACCTCGGCAAAGTCTTTGAAAAGGGACAAGGTAAGTCCACATTGACGCTCTTTGAACGATCTCATCTAGGTGCTGACCATTGACAGCTTATGTTGCTTTGTCCCGTGCTACATCACTGGAGGGCCTGCAAGTTACAGGATTCAGTGCGGATAAGGTAAGCATATATGTCTGTCTTCCTGCCCAGGTTGACCTAGTCGAGTCTCGCGTCGCTCAACTGATGTCACCTTTCAAGGTCATGGCGCACCGCAAAGTCGCTGCTTGGTCTGAGAAACTTCGTGATCTCAATGTCTAGGCCGTCCCTTCCTGATTTGCTCCAAATGCTTTCGGTTCTTAGTTGATTTGCCGCATCGTGTGCATACGTCCACGTTTACAGATTATTCCGCTCTGTTGTTTCTCACTACAGGTTACATGTTGGCAGGTGTCGCTTCCTCGCCGGAAGGTCTGGTTGTTTTCCCATCCACGCTACTTAAAGTCACCTGATCTGTATCGGGGTATTGTAGAAAGTAGCTCCTGTACTGCCATGCCCACGAGTTCTTACTCTATATCATACATCGCATGTGCATGCACATTCCGTCCGTCTGATTTTACCAACTAAGATCTCGGGAAAGTGCTATGAGCGATTGCCGGATGCGGAAGTATTTTGGGTTGGATTTGCCACTTTGTTATTGTCGACTGCATTTACTGCGGGAGCTGCGATGGGTAGATGGGGCAAGTGCTCTCATTTCTTACTCCTACCTCGACTCGCTATACGACGGGGACTCACACTCGATAGTGTGACAACTGCAAATGGGTTCCACTACTGGACCAGAATAGCTCTACACACTCTTTCGGAAATAACATTCGATATCGCTCCGGAAACACACAATCCACTGCTTGAATCCCTCCGGTGAGGCAGCCAAAGAGTGCGCAGTATTTTCGCAGCAACCAGAAGCCAGCCATACGTCAGACTGCGATCGCCTCCTACTTCAACATCCTATCACTCTCCATTCTGATCATACAACAAACTTGAATTTGCTTGGTATCCCATCATTCCCATAATCGCCGTCTGTTGACGGATCTGGCATCGCACGCAGGATGATTTTACCAGAGGATACCAAACCGCCTATAGATTCTGACGAGGAAGAGATTTACGAAGATTATTCAGATTTCGCCGACGATTACAATTTCTCCCCAACGACTCATTCTCGCCTCCTCCAACCTCTATCCACAAGTCCTTATCACGACGACGATGAGAACGTTGATCATCAGGACAGATCCGGATTGATCTACCCGCTCTCCCCTGGTTCCGCATCAAGTCATCCCCTCCTCCCCTACAATGCCACATCCGACGACATCGAACTAGGTCCAGCTCCTCCCTACACTCCTCGAGATAGCGGCAACTCAAGATTGAGACTTGGAGGTAGACCAAAACCCGCTTCACAACTCGCTCGAAGAGCTAGATTAAGATTTGCGCTGGCAGTAGCGACTGCGCTTTTGATTTATCTGCTTTTGAGCATGGTTACGGCTATTGGGTTTAGGTTTTTCGGACCCCATGGGGGTCCTGGACCTCATGGTGGACCTTTTGACGGTGATCCGAGACCAGGGGAGGATGGGCCTACTCAGCCATCGCCGGGTGATGATCCAGCCCCAGGCGATCAGTGGTTGCGTGATGGAGCACCTTTGATCTGCTCGAATTTCACTGCCGAACGATCTTGGTCATGGATTGACTTCGGTTCTGAGATCATTGTAAAGGAGGAGGAAGGAGAGGATGGGAAGACGATGAGACGAGCGGGCAGCAATACGACGTTTCTGATTCCTCTGGAACGACAATCTGAGATCTTCACTCATCTGGTTGGACCGGCTGCGATTGGACCGTTTATTCTAGGGAAGTATGATGCGACATCAAAAGAACTCTATCGATCGGACTTCCAGCTCGAGGAGGTCATCGTTGGTCCCGCTGGATTTATGGGGGGCAAAATCAGAAGGGGAGAATATATCAAGGTAGTCGTGGAGAGTTTGTTCGATGTTCTCGGATCCGATGAAGGAGAGGAAGGGAGAGGGATGACGGCTGAGCGGAGTCCCGGGTGGGAGATGCTGCGAGCGTCCAAGGTCTGTTTGATGGATCGCGGAGTTCCTGCACCTGGAGCAGGTAATGATGCGAACGCTACGGTAACGATGGACAAGGATGGCAAATCCGATGGAGGGTCTTACAAGGAGGGAATGGGGGTTGGTATCTATACTCGAACACCCGAGACCACTCTTCATCCTGAATCAGTCGACGTGCCCCTGCAATTCAGAATCCACGTCCTCCTCCCCTCATATGATCACGACTCCTTCAAGGATCTCGACGAGAAATCAGCAAGCCCAGTGAACCCACTCTCGCTAGCTCACGCTATCATTGGTTCATTGTCGCCATCTTCTGAATCCCCATCGAAGGTGTATGGGTTCCATGGGCGACCGGAAGAGCCGCCGAGGAACTATGTGAGATCCCTCGAATTGAGGGGTGGATCTAGTGATTATGTCTTGGGTGATTTGAGGGGTGTGGAATTGGGATCGTTGGAGATGGAGTCAGCTGTTGGATCTGTTCAGTTTGGAGATGTTGCGGGAAGTGGATTGCGTGCGGAGAAGGTACGCGTGAGGGTTGTAGGGGGTATTAATGGGTCTGTTGGTGTTTCTGAGAGCTTGGAAATTGAGACGCCAGTGTGAGTCATTATAGTTTCTATCTGTTCAATACAATCATAGAGTTTATTGCTGACATTTCGAATCTTTAGTGGCGAAATCGACCTTAATATCTCTCTCATCGCCCCCCCAGAACATGTCCTCTGGCCACCTCCCCCACCACCTCCACCTTTTAACGACACTATCGGACAGGATGGCCCGTTTCCACCACCCCCACCTGGTCCTCCACAGAAGGTCGACGTGTGTGATTTACCTCCTGTTTTCGTGGGCGCGAGGTCGGGAAGTGATCGCTTGACACTGAGGTATGCGGACTGGGAGGTACCTTGTCGAGGGATGGGATTGGATGCGATCAATTTGATCGGAGCTATTGAAGGTGAGTCCGAGCCCTGTGCACCTATGTCTTTCAGAACTCCGGTGCTTCTTGTTGACGCATTCCATTAGTACACCCACATCCCCTTTTCCAAGGACCATACAAAATCGGCACAGCGATGGGTGATATCTCCCTAGACCTTTCGGCAGCAGACATCCCGGACCCAGAGAATCTCGGACGATGGCGGAATATCACGGCTGAGAAACGTTATAGAGCCGGATCGAAACAGTGGACAGGGAGTGTGACCTGGGAACTGAGTAAGGAAGACGAAGCGGACGAAGAGGCAGAGGCAGAGGGAGGAGTGGTCAAGAGGACAACAGCGTCACCGACACCTGATCGGCCGAAGTGGCATCATAAATCCGAGAGAGGGATGGACGTGTATAGTTCGGCGGGCAGTGTTTCTTTGGTATTCTAGTTTGGGGATTGTTCTATTCATTTATGGGTTATAGGGTACGGTCATGGGTTTAGGTATTGTTGTCATATTTATGCGGGATAGAGGGTATCTATTCGCTGTAGTATTAAATGTATAACGGTCAGGTTTATTCTGCGTACTGAGCCACGCGCGTTTTTGATCCTTCCGGCGGATATACATTAGCTCGACTCGGTCAACGGTCAACTGCGCCATCTACTCGGTGCATCCACCCATCCACCCATCCACCTACTCTGTGCATCACCATCATTCATTGACTCGACATTCCGCTTCCATAGAGCATCTAAAAGTATCCTACTCACCACCTGTCTCCATTCCATTCTTACTGGGCGTGTTCCCCTCTCTGTTCCTCTGTCGTCCGGTCTCACTATCAGCGGAGGCCTCTCGCAGATAAGCTACAAGCACACTTACCACGCATCACACGGAGTGATCGTCGACGAAACTTTGCTTGGAGGGTCACCGTGAACGTGTCCATGTCAGGCATGAACTTCACATCAGGAGCTGAGGTCTCGGACCTTCTTTCGTTGGACAACATTAGGAGTCAGCTGATAAGATTGGAGGACACTATCATCTTTTGTACGTGTTCTCCTGTCTTGATATGTATGCTGTTTAGAAGAAATAAAGCTGACATGACAATGCTTTCACCCTCGTCATACTTTCTGTTTGATCGATGTAGCTCTTCTTGAACGGGCGCAGTTTGCTTTGAATCCCAAGATTTACGTTCCGGGAGAGTTTAAGGATCAGATGGATTTTGACGGGAGTTGGTTGGAATGGTTCTTGTTTCAGACTGAAAGTTTCCATGGTGAGTATCGAGTAACGTCCTTCGATACTCCGCTAAAACGGAGTATACGTTCGGCACAAGTAATGAGGCACTAACCAATATTGTATCTCGCCAAAACAGCCAGAGCACGTCGATACACCAGGTAAGTGTCCAGTCAATTCAAACGCCCCGCCAATCAAAGACCAAACCTCAAGCTAACGCCTCGTAGTCCCGACGAACATCCCTTCTTCCCACTTTCATCCCTCCCCTCTCCGGTCCTTCCTTCGCAAGACTTCCCAGAAATCCTCCATCTCCCTGCAGCGACCCATCCCTCCACCAACGTGAATTCCCAGATCTTGAAGTTCTACACGGAGAAACTCGTACCAGGCCTCTGTGGGAGGGACGGAGCGTTGGTCGATGATGGGAATTATGGGAGTGCTGCTACGAGGGATGTAGAGGTTTTGCAGGCTTTGAGTCGACGGATCCATTTTGGTAAGTGCTTTCCCCTTTACCATGGTTATCACAGTCTTTCGAATTTTGAATGTGCTTCACGTATCGGAATATGCACTGATCACCACGCCAACTCAGGAATGTTCGTCTCCGAAACCAAGTTCCTTGAATCGCCTGCCTCCTATATCCCCCACATCCTCGCTACTCCTCCCAATACCGCTGCCCTAGAAGGACTGATCACCAAGCCCGAAGTCGAACGGAAACTCCTCGTGCGCCTAGCGAACAAAGCGAGGGTCTACGGATGTGAAATGGATGCTGATGGACGACTCGTCGAGGTCCCTGACGAGCAGTGGAGGGGGAAGATTGACATAGAGGTGGTAGTCGGCTTGTACAGGGATTACGTGATTCCTTTGACCAAGGATGTTGAGGTGAGTCCTTCTTGTGGACCATGGAGTTTGAGAAGATGCAACAGCAGAGAAAAGCATGGGCATGGGCAGAGGGTTGCGTCTGAATACGATCAAGTGACTGACGATGTTGGCACGTTGGGATGTTTAGGTCGACTATCTCGTTCATCGCTTGGATGACGTCCCCCAAACTCAGATTGATGCATGGATGAAGGCAGGGGAGAAGTAGCAAAGATAATCTTCGTAGAGCAGACTAGAAATCGGAAGTTTGTAGGTGTGACCTCTTGTGCACATGCATGCATATGGGCCTTGGGTTTGACGAAGACCGGATCACGCTGAGGGAACATCGACCCTCCGGACGGTCGTACTACCTGGCGATGTTCGACGTCATCATTCCTCTCAGTGAATGAGAAGAGATAAGTCAAAACTATGAAGGCTATGCATTCAAGAGAAAATGTTACAGTCACACCACTCTAGGACTAGGACCATTCAAGCCTCATCATGAACAATGGACAAAGCTCGACACTAAAAGCTAGGACCAGCGAAACCTGACCCACCACTCACATCGTTCATTACAGTGTCCTGTGTTCCGTCCCAGCTGCTTCTTCCCCCACTGCTTCCTCCCGAGCTGAATCCTCCCCCGCTGAATCCTCCCCCGCTGAATCCTCGCCCGCTGAACCCTCCCTCGATTATCCTCCCCCACTGAATCCTCCCCCACTGATTCCCAAATGGCTCCTCATCTCATGACAACCCCCGGGATAAGAGTAATCAACCAACCGTGTTCCCCCAAAAACTGCTTCAACGCCAGAGTTTTGGCAGTAAATTCTCGCGCCAAGGCCAATTTTCCTTCGTCATTCCCTACGTAGGACCCATATGCCGACTCTGATTCAACAAACTTGTCGAATAGCCCGAGAAGTCGATCCTTGAAATCCAGGAGATTGGTCTTCTGGCTGCTCCAATCCCCCGAAATGCTCGATGCGGGGGGGTCGACCTTGCAGCGTTGCTCTATCAACATAGAGGAGTAGGTTATGAGGTCTTTGAGTATATTGGGGTCGCGGCGGTTAATGTACTCATCAAATTTTGAATTCTACTGGCATGTGTCAGGTAGGAAATAGGGTATGAGGTTTGCCTCATTGTAGTAGAGACGACAAGGTGGGATGATCGTACATCCTACGAATAAGGACAGTGACTCACCATCTCGGACAAATGGGTTTTCTCCAGAAGGCTATGGAGGTCCGTTCCCTTGCGGTTCAGACAAATCATGCCATCGTCCAATGTCAAAAAGTAAGCATCGCGATAAACACTCCGAAGCGCCGCCTCGGAAGGCGACAGATATGGAGGTGGAGAAGGCGTTCGCTCCAAGCGCACGAAATTGGGATTCCGTATGGCGCTTTGTCCATTATGAGTATGACCAGCTGATGTCTGGGACCATGAAGCTCCGGAAGGATTCATGCTAGCTCAGAACAGGAACCTGTAGACCAATGTTGGAGTCAGCAAGAGATAGTTAATCAGCGAGTGAAGATAGCAAATGAGTAGAGGTTAAGCTGTGATGGAATATATGGCAAGCTGTGGAAATGAAAACCTTCGCCAAGATTGGGGAGGAATGTAGAAGAGGTGGAATTTTGAGCATACATCAGTATTTGTATTCTACTCGGGGACCGACACCAGAAGGCCCGGCCTTGAAATATAACTACGAGACACGTAGCAGGACAGGTGGAGAATGGAGCGACCTCCTGAAGATAAAAAGTGCGACTCGGGCTAGGCTATAAGCAGTGTAAAGCACAGAGGAGCCATAGAGGAGGCCATGCTGCTACACTTCACCTTATCGTAGGCCTTGGCAATATATCCCTACTCATGCACTGATCGAAGACGAGACAGAAGACCGGATCTGTGGGCATAAGAGATGGTCAACGCCATAATCGTGGCTGCCACGAGGCTATCGCGTGCGACGATGACGATAGCGCTGCCTGGTCCCATTCATCGTTTCAGCCTATAGAGACAACAAAACAGCACCGCAGCACGCTCAGTCTCAGTACAACCCACAACCCCAGTAACAAAGCTAGAAAATGTCCACAACCGAACCCCATCCAGTGCCAAGCAATTACCAACAATTTCTACAGCAGATCGCAGAGGTCACCAGAGCCGGGGGAGGGCTGACGATAGACGAGGATCTGTATGAGGAGATTTTTGGCGGTGAGGATGGCGGATTTAGGTGAGTTCCGGTATCGCGTTTCATGTTCCCATATTGTGGAAGACGTCGGACGATCGGACAGATCGGGATGGAGCTGAGATGAAAAGAAGTCGTTCGAAAGGCGCTAGTGAGGCTTTTATAGACGCATTACCCAGAGTGAAAGAAGACCAGGCTGGGGATCTCACATCACCGGACGGTATGTCTATCTTCACAATACCTTCTTGACCGCTAGACATCGCAGCTGGAAGCTAATTGGTTGTCTCCGATGATCATATAGCCCAATGTCCAGTCTGTCTACATACACTTGCGTCAATCCTGACGGAAGAAGAATACGCGCTAGCCTCGGAGGGTTTCTTCGCTGGCTCAGAAGCTGATCTGGGATTACGGAGATTACCATGTCGGTCCCCATCTTCTAGCGGTGGGGGACAGGGACATGTGATATGTGGGAAATGTGCGAGAAATTGGTTACGGCTTGTGAGTGATCATCCCTGTTTTTCATGATTTCAGTACGAGCTGACCGATGGTTCTATGCAGAATAATACCTGTCCCCTCTGTCGTGCTAGATTAGATCCATCCGTCCCTGCTCCTTTACCGCACTCTACACCAGATGGTCGACCCCTTCCGCAGGAGGAGGCTATAGAACCCGAAGAATCTGATAGACTCCTCCAACTCTTCAGAGTTCTTTTTGGCGATCCAGACGGTCGGCCTGGACATGGAACTGCTGCTCAGGGCTTTGGCGGGGCAGAGGAGGTGCAGGAGCCTGAGTATGAGGCGAGAGATGAGTTTGTTGGAATGTATTCTTAGGCATTGCATGGATTTTGCTTGTATCTTCAGGTGTCACGCCATTGCTAGCTAGCTCATCGAGGTGCCTTCTGTATAACGTACTGATAAGTGAGCTAAACCTGCGCAGCTGCTGAGTCAACATCGTCTGGACAAGTGATTATTGTCCAGCCCTGTACTTTAGCATATAAGCATCGTTTCATCATCCGTGTCCATAGTAGTCTTCCTAACTGTTGAGGCACAGCTGATAAAACAGAATCGTGCTCACACCCCGAGCCATCCCAAAAAACTAGAGCGTATCAATAACAGCTACGCCATCAAATCAGCATATCTTCTATACCTCTTCCTCTTCCTAACCAGAACGAAGCTGACCTACCCCCTAATGCCCCCAAGACCTCATCCGGACTCTGATTCTCAGCCCACCAAAGCCTCTCATCCCCTTCACCGTCAGCCTCCTCGGTCTCCTTGACGGCTGGCCCAAACCCATCGTCCTTCTCGACCATCCGCCGCCTGGGTTTAGGTTTTGCTTCCGCGCCTTCCACACCCCGTTTCCGCTTCGCGACGTATGTCAGGTATTCGAGAGAATGGTATGGTTGTAGTGGGATTTGAATAGTTCCTGGGGGTAAAGGCGGGCCTGAGAACCAGAGGACCTGGTGCCGGGCATCTTGTTCGAATAATTTAGCTGTGATAGTGAAGTGTCGTCAGTCATGACTCATATCATTGGGATAACTCGTCGCAAAGTCGATTGCGAGGAATACGCTAGATCGGGAGTGGCAAAGAATCACAGCAGGAATGATTTCGACACTTACCCGTTTCAGCAGGTAATAACTCCCTCACCGCTAACTGGTCCATGATCTGGGGACCACCCATCAAACCCGCGAAAGACTTTGCCCCTTGCTCGACAGGTCGTCCCATTTGTTGCGTGGCCTGCTGGAACGACTGCTGTTGCCGTAGCTGCTGGGATTGCGGGGGGGTCGGCTGGGCTTGACGTTGCTGTTGGTACTGCTGTAGCGGCTGGGGAGGATATTGCTGTGGCGGTTGTGGTGGACCACGACCAGCAGAACTTGGAGGAGGCATAAAATGACCCATACCGCTTCCAGGCACTGGCGAGGGATACTGCTGTTGTCTCGGTGGGTATGACGGTCCACCTGCCATAGGAGGTATTGGCTGCGGTATGGAATTCTGTCGTTGTGGTGAAGGTGGAACGGCTCGAGTCGGTACAGGAGGAGGCGCGAATGCCGCAGCTGTAGCTGCTGGTAAAGCAGATGGTCGGCCATCAAAGGGCGCAGAGAAAGTCGACGGAGCGACTCTAGGCGCGGCAAGATGCGGTTGGGGTTGCTGAACAGATGCGGCGTGAAGGGTCGGGACCGGTTGAGACGAAGACATTGAACCAGCATTGGCTTGTTCTCGCAGTCTTTCTCCCCTGGCCTTTGCAGCAGCCACTCTGTCAGATTCATCATCGTCTGCCTTCTTGGGCTCTCCAAAGAAGCCCGGCCCAGTTATGCCATAGAGGAAGGGTGATTTGATCAGAGGCAGTTCGCGTTGTCGTTCGTACGGTACTATTGACATAAATTCAGATTGCCGTAATTCCTAACGAAGCGTAATGTCAGTACCGAGGATGAAAGATTTTGGGTAACACTTACGTCAGGAATACAAGAGTTCCAATTCTTGATCTTTACAGCCAAATACTCCCTGTCGTTATACCGAGAATTGCAGACATATATTGGCCAGCCTGGATAGAATTCTGGTGCTTGAGGTCGACCGCGAATGAACTTGGTGTAAAACTGACAGGACACCCTCTCGATGATATCCTCAACAGGATGATCACAGAAATGACCTGTTTTGAACACCTCTCGCTCGAAGAAGAGTCGATCGGGAGTATGGACAGTCTGTTCCGGTCGATAGTACCAGCATACTGTTACGTGGTGGGTTCGATAGCCTTTTGTGGGGACAAAAGTTTTGAATATCTGCCCGATAATTGGCCGAGTTGCGTCGTCGGGGTTGATCAGATGGACGTAGTCACCTGTGATGGAGCGGCGTTAGTTGTGCTTTATCATGGGCGATTGGACGCACCAAGCCGATAAGCCATTCCCTTGTGTCTAGCCTCTTCTGTGAACACCCGGTCCTTTGTTCCAACTCTAAAGGTAGTCACTCCGAATCCGACTTCCCCTTCTGATGCCCCAGCCCTTAACTCCAAGTTCGTTTCATGCAAGGATCTTGCGTTGCCCGGACCGGCGGGTAAGGAAGCGAAAAGTGTGGGTGATGGTTCCGGGATACCGGATGGTGGGAGTGGCAAAGGATATGGGGCCGTGAGAGCGTTGTAAAGGCGTTGCAAAGTCAAGACATGGCCGTATTCGGTGCTTTGGTCTGGGAAGAAGCGTCGACCCTTCTCGAACAAGTGAACGAACTCCATGTCAAATTCGAGCAGAGAGGTATAGCGCGAGGACATGGCTGCTGAGTGTATCGATGAGAGCGAGACCGGGGTCTGCAATCGATTTAGCGAGGTAGATGAGAAGACGGAAAACACTGACTGAGAATGACAGATATGGGATGGTAGACTCTTCGGGAACCATGTCGAGTATGTCGGCCAAACGAAAACCGCTAGGGAACGAGTCAGCGTCGAGCTGCAAGGACTCGAACCAACACTCACGATCCGTCCCGATATCCAGCGATGGCACCAGTAACAGCCTTGATCCTCCTTGACCATGTCGATGGGCCTCCAGCACTAGCAGGTGCACCTTCCCCAAACCACCCACTACCCTCAATTCCATCTGGTGGTGGACCGGGAAGCACCGCCTGAGGACCTTCCCACCTTGGGAGCGTAGCCTCTAGATCCGCTATCATTTTTTGATCACTATCGTTCTGAAACTGTCGATCTCTCTTCTCTGACGGTGTCGGTGAAGGGACATTATTCGCATTCACCGGAGGGATAAAAGTTGGAAGGGGGAGCGAGACGTTGGGCGGAGTTTGCTTGGCGATCTTCGGAGGGGGAACGACAGGCGCTGCCGAAGCCCTGTTGAGTCGGATGGGAAGAGATGGCTCTGCCGGCGAATCTGCTGCTGGAGTCGCAGAGCCACGCCCACTAGCCGAGTGCCCCCGATCCCCTCTTTTGCGGTGCGGTTTCGACGATATCTTGCCTCGGTGATAAGGGTCGGGATGGGGAAGTAGGTTCTGCGCAGCTCTCGCACGCCAGTCTTCAAATATCTTATCCTGGAGGTATGTCAGTGCCGGATCATCTGCAGGCAGCTCATAGGATTTACCTCTAATGTCTTTGCGTCGTCCCAGATGCCCGAGCCCTCCTCGTTATCTGCACGAGCCAAGCCGTCAGCTGGGTTGGCTAGCTGGATGAGAACGCTTACAATGTTTGGCGTTCAAGAAGACGAGATGGAGCTGTTTGAACAGGTCCTCAGGCGATGGGTAGCTTTGACTCCCAAGCTTTTGCTGAGGAGATACGTAACCTGTCAGCTTCTGTACACAAACGCCCAAGCAGCAAGCACTCAACGTCAAGACTCACTGCGATGTTATCCAAACATTCAGGCTCTGGAATAGCCTCGTAGTAATCGGCGTACTCCTGCCTGTCTGGTAATTCGCGGAAGATCTCGCTGATCTTTCGACTACATCGTCGAAGGGTAATAACATCAGCGACGAGTAACGAGCATGGAGCATGGTGTAGGTGGCACAGGGGGAAGGGGAAGGGACAGGACAGGCTGCAGGACACTAATCAAAGGGTACGACACTTGGCCGCGGGAACCTGAATCGGTAGACTAGGATTTATGTTTATGTTTTATATGTTTAAACCACGACATTGGAAAAGAGTGGAAGATGATACTCACCCATCAGCATCTTTGGCATTATACACACCCTCGAGTAGGTTCCGACATGCATTCCAGTGATACTCCTCCATCCCCTTGCCATCTATCTTGCCCGGGTATTTAGAGGGGACCGGCGGGGGGGCAGCTACTGGATGCGTAGGGACGCGTTGACGCGACGGTCCACCCTTTTTGGGCGGCATCGCAAACGATCGTTCCGAGTGGGCAGGTACTTGCCTGGATGGGTTATACGTCGTCGAGCTGTCTGCTGCTTAAACAGACGAGTTCGGATGCTTGGAAGAAGCACCGCCGCACCGTTATTGAATACCACGACAACAAAGAGGGGGTTCATGGCGCCTGCGTGAACGGAAGGCGCGCCACATTTTGCAGTCCTATTTGGAAAATAGGTCCGGGCCGACCGAAAGTCTAACTACTCTTTTGATCTACCATCCTCAAATACTCTCATTCCTTCATCAAAACAACGAAGCACAGTCCCATCATGTCATTCTCTCCCTCTTCATCTCGCCCCCTCATCCGGTCGACCACACGATTCTTCTCCTCATCGTCCCGAAACGCAGCACCCAGAGGGTCCCGAGATACCGGATCCTCCGGGGTAACAGCTCGTTCGATAGCTGCCTCATTTGATATCGACAAACTCGAAACATTCGGATTCGACGATGCGACCTCCTTAGGACATTTGCGGTTACAAAAAATCCAAGAGGTGAATGATCTGATCAGGAAGGTCGATGTGGATAGGCAATCATTGCGAGGTATGTCCTATGTCCCCCTTAACCGCTTGTATTTTCTTTCTTCTTTTCTCACGCCACGGCAAGGCTGATGTCGAATAGCACAAGCAAAACCATTCAAAAAGTCCCCAGGATCTATAAGAATCACTACAACCCTCGACCTCTCCGCTCCTAATTCACCCTACCACACCAAAGCCCTGCTCCTAGCTCCCGTCGCATCCCTCCCACTGAATACACCAGATGCGATCCATCGTCTCAAACTCCTAGCGGGTCCTAGATGGTCACCTGGGAAACCTGGGAGGAATGAGTTGGTGGCCGATACATCACTTGATGCAGAGGGGAGAGAAGGTTGGGTGAGGATTAGTGAGGAGACTTGGAAGGAGGGGAGGATGAATCGCAAATCCGCTTCAGATATTTTGGAGCGGTTGGTAGAGGCTGCTAATGTGAGTTTTTGGTTGAGATGGGGAGTATAAGGGGATCAGGACTGATATAGTATCTACGTCTACTTCAGGATCCAAAATCACCAATACCGGCTTCTGCTCCTCTCGATACTCGACATCTACTTAGTAGACAGCTCAAGAAAAACAACAGATCAGGAGGTCATGTATGGCGGAGAGCGGAGGCTATGAAAGCCCGAAGCGAGGAGGTGGGCGGTGTCAAGGGGTTCCCGGCTACATGGATTTAGTCTCTGGTCGTCTCGGGGAGATGTATCTTTTACCCAGTCCTCAGCGCTCAACTCGGTAATTTGGACCGATGTAGTGGGGTCCGTGTGCATGGAGAACATAGCATACATAAGCATCTCGCATACCAGTAGTGTGATCCACACGCAAATGATAATGACCTAGGGAGATACACGATGTGGTTAACAGGAAAATTTCTATCGTTATATACAGTATGACTGACATGAATCGCGTAGTTGTCAGAAGTCCTACTCATCTACCACCTGTTCAGTATCCCGAATGCACGGCAGCTCCCAAGGGTCCGGCGTGAACAGTCGACCCATGCCTGAGCCTAACTCTCGAATGTCATTAGTTCCCAACGACAACCCATCGTCCACTCTATCCTTCTGACCCATTCCCTCATCCCCTTTCATGGCCTCAGAAACCTCATCGGTCGAATTCAACGACGTAAATTTCTTTGATGACGGTGCCTCATTACTACCCATTCTTGCTACCTCTCCCCTCCTCTCTCCTTGACTGCATAGCGTTGCTGGCCCCATCTCTGCATTCTTTTCGACATGAGCTAGGTCCTCCTTGAATGACTCTTCACCCCGGCAGGGGGTCGGGTGAGTACCTGGTATCTTAGTAAAACTTCTGGCAGAATGTGGCGAGGCGACTTCAATCGGTTCAAGACTTTCTAGAGGATCATCTTCAGGGAGCGAGGAACAAGGAGGAAGCACCTCTTGCAAGCTCTGGCTTGGCATTTGAGAAGAAAAATTGGGTGTCCTTCTGGGAACTGCGCTGGACGATCTCATTGGAGTGTTCAGCGAAACACCGGCTGATTGTGATCCTCTCGGCAGCAGTGGGATTCCCATCAACTGATTCTGCGGCGAGATAGTGTTTGGATGAGTCTCCGTGAGATCAATCTGCTCACTGGTCTTGCTTGCTGATGTCGTAGTGGAGCTTTTTGCCTTCTTCCTTGCTCGTTGGAACGATTCCGGCGTACCAGCGAGAGGTACTATCGAGCTGCTACTGGAGGAGCCTTGGGTTCCTCCTGCCCCGTTTTTTCGCCCTTCACCCGGGCGTTTGGCCTTACCGGCGGTTGTGGATGCCTTCGGCCTGCGTTCTTGCTGCTTGGAGGTCTTAACTTCTGTTGTGTCTGGAAGTTTACGTTTGGTCGCGTTCTGAATTTTACTGGCGCCAGGTATCGAAATATTAGGACCAAACGGGTCTTCAGGGCTTAAGACCGAGGAGTCATGTTGAGCCTTACTGGCCCTAGCTGAGATGGCCGGGACTTGAACACCCCTTTTAGATCCCGTGGAAACATCAGTAGCCTGTTGGAATCTGAGCAGCGACTTGCTTCGTGTCATGTGAGGCGATGTAAACATTGGGGTGGGAGGTTGAGTAGGCTTCTTTGGCGTACGTTGAGGTCGGGAACTAGCTGATGGTTCACTGGCGGATGAGTCGGATGAATCGATCATTATCGGTTCTGTTCGGCTGTTTGACAGCTGCACGACCTCCATTTCGTGCGTTGCCGGCTGGGCCACATCTACTCGCTTCTTAGACGGGCCCGCTACGATTTTTTGAGCAGAGCTTTGCTTTGAGTTCGATGCACAGCCGAGGGCGTATCCCACAGCACTCTTGCTGCCGGTCGTCGAACTTGAACCGTTTTGAGCAGGAGGGATCTTGCGGGTCAGATGCTCAATCGCAGGCTCGAGTTTGGTGAGAAGACAAAAGAGTTTGTGAGCATGACTTGATATCTCAGAATCTGGTAGTCGACCTATCTCGTTCAGAGCTCCTCGACGGGGTAAGTCGTGGCCTTCCTTAGTTTGATCAGCGATATTTTTAAGACTTCTTTGGATTTCTTCAAGCCGGGTAAGCAGCAATGTGTGAGTATCCTTAGTTGCTATCGTAGAGGAAATGGCATCGTTCTTTGACTGAAGTTCCGAGAGGCGGCGTTCGATCTTCTCGGTAGTGTCTTTGAGGCGACCCACATCCCGATAAACCTGTGGGAGACCTTTGAATGGTTCTAGTGTTTTTTCAAGTTGATCCAAAGGCTCTAGCTTGTTTACTAAATGATTGATGAGCTTGATGAGAGGCTAGCGAGAGACACTCGTTAGCTAAGGTATAAGTGGGAGGAAGCTGTAAGCGCACTTGTTCAAGTTCCCCTTGTCTGGAGTTCTCTCGTCTTTGCAGCTCTTCGCGTTCTACCAGGGTATCTCTGAACTTGTCCATCATCTGTTCAACAGCTTTCGAGGGAACGGCGCATAAAAAAGAGTCCATTTTTGTGCTCAAGGATTCAAAGGCTTCTTCTATGACCGGGGTCACTGCCGGAGATTGTGACAAGCGTCAACATTTTGCAGATTCCCTATGATCCCGCGTCACCCTATGGAGGACTTACATTGGGTCCATAAGCCTTCAATGATCTCATCCTTGGTTCCCAGAGCTCTTTGACCAATGAGTAAATCGTGAACTTGGTCCCGAAGATTTCTATTCTCTTCTGTCAGACGAGCGTTCATGTCTGCGGCATCATAACACTGTTAGTAAATTGGTCAAAGATTTGGGAGAACAGCCACATGACCTACCGTGGAGTGTCGTCAAAATATCCCGTCCATATAGCTGCCTTCCACTTGCCTTGCCAGCTTGAGCTTGATTCTCTTTATGAATATTTTGGAATGTCTCCAATCCCTCCTTACCTCCTGGGGCAGCTGTGGGTAGAGCTAGCGCCTGCCTGACTTTGCTAGATTCCTTCAATACAGGCTCACGTCGATAGCTATCAAGTAAGCGCAACTCTCGAGGTGCCGCTTGGTAGAGATGAGCAGATGAGTCAGCTTGAGGTTCGTCCAATCTGTGGTGTCTTGGCAAGATCTGGGTAGCGGTGTTGACGTCACTCATTAGGGAGTCTTGTTGGCTTTCTTGATTCACTGGCACGGCTTGAGATTCGTATAATCTGTCGATCTCGGTTTCGCATGGATGATTATGACTGTGTATCGTCTGCAAAGTAGGCCGCTGTGGTTGATGGGGAGAGATGAAGCTCCTATCAAATGCGCTCTTGTTGGTGCCTCCAGTACGGGCTTGATGTTCAGTACTTCCGGAGGGGTGGGGAGCGGAGGGTTTTGTTGTTCCCATTGCGATAGAGGCTGGATAAGTACGGGGGATCCTGTTGAGTGTAGCAGGATGCAGGGCACTTGCAGAAGACGTGGGGCGCGGGCGGCCTGACGTAACAGGAGGGCGGTGAAGGAATTGAGTTCGTGGTGGCATCTGAACAACGGAAGCTGGACGAGGTGGAGCCATTGCTTGTTGACCTTGCAAGCTTCTGCCGGGATGAGTTGAAGCAGATCTTGGTAGTGCCCCAGGGCGGTTAGGGGGTAAGAACATGATCACACGGCTTTGTGTTGAGCAGGAAGCTGCAGGCCAGCAGAAATGAGAAGGATAAGAAGAGGAAAGAAAGAAGAGGAAATGCTGGGAAAATCAGTCGCGTTCACGTCCGTGCGCGGGTTGAGTCAGCGTCAGCTTTTACCTTCACCTTCATCATCCCACGACTATCTTTTTGCTGTAGAGAACATAATCCCCAATTGTGTTGTTTGGTAAGCAACAAGTATAATGGCGGGCTATGCGGTAGACATGCAGCCTGTACTCACTGCACAGTCGGTGCCATGGGTTACTGTGGGAAGGCGAAGCTTAACCTAACCCCCTGCTTAAATGGGAAGTGCAGACAAAGAAGGGGCTGGTGGAGGTGGTCGATCGGTGTCCATCGAGATCGACAAGAACAAGTCAGTCACCTCGGACGGTGGCAAGACGGGTTAACGTTTACATGTCAACAAACCGCCTTGTCAAAGCACTGAGCGTGTTGTCACTGACCACCAGGCCTAAAACTCCCATTCTGATGCCTCAACTAACTCTTCTCTCCGATCCGGCCTCCAAATCTCTCTCCCTCAGTCCCAACAAGCCTAAATCAGCTGCCACCTCGTCCTCTGCCGCCGCCAAACGCTACACAAAACGGAGAGATGAGCCCAATCTTTGGGAATTACATCACCATCAAGAAGATATGGCGGCTGTATCTAGCTCTCGAGCTGCTGCACGCGAGATGGAGGACAAGGAGAAGAAACATCATAGCAAGAATCTGAATTTCAAGGGAACAGAAACAATGGGTCAACCTGATCGTGGAGGGACCAAGCGAAGCCATTCGCCCGAGGGAGGGGGTGTAGCTGGTTCCAGGGATACGAAACGTCAGAAGAACGCATACGAGATCAGTATGTTCTTTCACGGCATTACTGGAATGCAGCTGATCGATTGAACAGAGGGGAAGATCGCATCAGCGGACGTAGCAGCTAGAGTGGATGAAGATCCACCCTTGAATCAATTGATGAGATTGCAGGAGCAGAAGATGGGAAAAGTCGAGAAGGGAGACTCTGTAGTATTCTGGATGCGGATAGAAGATGTTCGAAGTGAGTTCCTACTGTGCGTCTCAATCAGCCTGCTCATCTTATGCCGTACGTCAGTCGAGGATAGTACTGGACTAGCATTGGCGTCAGAGACCGCCAAAACGCTCAACATTCCACTTGTGATCCTATTTGTCCTCTCCCCAGGCGACTACAAGATGCATGACCGGAGTCCTCGTAGAATTGACTTTGTTCTGCGGAACCTACGCCATCTCAAGGTCTGTCCTCCATCCTTGAACTACGGCCTTGAATTGACATCATTGCCGCATTGCTCAGCCCCAACTCGACGCCTTGAATATACCCCTGCATGTCGTCACTTGTAAAAATCGGTTGAATGTCTCGTCACATCTGGTCGATATTGTTTTTCCAGACCTCAAAACTACACACGTCTTTGCCAACCTGTCCTACGAGGTTGACGAATTGCGGCGGGATATCGCCGCAGTGACTCTCGGCAAGGAGAAGGGAATTGACGTGGTTTGCGTGCACGATAGGCTAGCTATTCCTCCCGGACGGGTGTTGTCCAAGCAGGGAAAGCCGATGAGTGTTTATAGGTGCGTCTTGATGATAAGCTGTAACGAAATTGCAATACTGAAGTTCTTGCTCGCTTTTAGCCCCTGGCAAAGAGGTGAGCCTTGTTTAATAGAAGATGAATACTAACGATGGTCAGCATGGGCAAAGATTCTCGACGACGACCCATCCCTCCTTGCCGAATCGCCTCTCCCACAGGCAAACGATCCTTCTATCCGCAGCAACAAATTTTTCAATGCATTGTTCACCTCCACATCCATTCCTGAGTTTGTAGAGGGTTTCGAGTGCAAAGACAAGGATATTATGGCAGAATGTTGGCCGGAGGGAACGGACAGAGCGAAAGAAGTATGTGTATTGCCTTCTTCGGAGGATTCTGACTGACAATTGTGTCCTATTTCAGCTACTAGATCGATTCCTAAACACCAAAGCCCGCCTGTCCCAGATCAAACTTGTTTCGCCGCTGACGGAGGGAGCAGAGATTGACCAGAAGAAGTCTAGGATAGCCAACTATCAAGAAGGGCGGAATTTGGTAAACGGCGATAATAGCTCCAGACTTAGTCCCTATCTCGTCAGCGGTGTCATTTCTGGTCGAATGGTACTTAATGCCACGCGAGCTATTTGTAACGGCAAACTGTTGAGTGGGAGGGACACGGGTGTTGGCATGTGGGTGCAGGAAGTCGCCTGGAGGGATTTCTATAATCACGTAAGTAATTGAGGAGTGCTCTGCTTCAAATCTGACGAGTGTGCACGACGCTGCAGATTATGGCTATCTGGCCTAGGGTATCAATGGGACGACCTTTTCTGGAAAAGTTCGCCGATGTACAGTGGGAGGTTGATGAAGAGGCGTTACAAGCTTGGAAGGATGGGAAGACAGGGTATCCTATCGTGGATGCCGCTATGAGAGCTTGCAATCAACGAGGTAGGATTGACTTGAACTGTTCCAGTTTGTTTTGCGGCTGATCGTGGCGCAGGCTGGATGGAGAATCGGGTTAGAATGGTTTCTGCTTCTTTCCTTGTCAAGTCATTGATGCTAGACTGGAGTGGGTTGTTTTGGTTTGAGGTATTGCGTGATACTGATGAGTGAACGTAGGATTGGGCGAGAAGTATTTTATGGAGAGTTTTGTCGACGGGGATCTTGCGGCTAATAACGGAGGGTCAGTGGGAGTGGCTGCCTACCGGTCAATCAACTAACACTCTCCACGTAGATGGCAATGGACAGCGAGTGTGAGCCTTCATTTTCATTTCCGTGATCCCTAATGTGTTATTACTTATACCGGCTTGCAGACCGGGACGGATCCACAGCCGTACTTTGTAAGCGTATACCAAATCGTAAAACCACGAATAACATTGCTAATCTCCACCTCAGCGGATATTCAACACGCTGACTCAATCTGAGAAATGCGATCCTAATGGGGACTACATCCGGTATTGGGTACCAGAACTGAGACATCTCAAGGGCAAGGCTGTTCATGACCCATTCCACAACCTCCCCTCGGGAGAGTTTAGGAAGCTGGGTTATCCGAAACCTATCGTCGATCATAAAGCTAGTCGTGAGAGGGCGCTGTTTAGATATAAGAATGTAGGGGAGAAGGAGAGTAGTAATATGATCTAGGCAATCAATCCAGATATATTTCGAGGTGTTAAAGCGCTTCATATGTTTAGACGAGTGCATCGTTATATACACTCATACGTTGCCTCAATACCGCCAAGTTGCCACGCGCGGTGCCTCGCTTCCCCGCAAACCCACCGGGCCACATCGTTGTCAACTACGGATCAGTCTTATTGCGACAGCATCAACATCTGAGGCTGCCTGTCCGTGGTGTGTACGATACACTGCTGTGGGCTGACAAGTGGGGACTGCAACGCTATACCTTACCGGCAATCGGAACAACACCCCATCACTCCTCCATGTGCTTCTCGGCATCCCCACATCACCAGCAACTCTGATACGGCGAACGTGACGATCTGTAATCATCGGACCAGACCATGGCGTACTCGTCCCGAGCATCTCCAGCTCGTCCGAGCCTCGATCTACTCAGCAGGAGCCTCTCGACTGGTATAGGAAGCGGTTTGGGAGTTGATGATGAGTTGACAAGAGCGGAGGATGAAGGGGAAACTGTACGTCCTTCCTTTCCGCACGCTATGATGAGAGGATAGGCTGATGAAGTTAACGATAGGTCGAATCGTTAATGAGCAAACTTGCTATAGAGAGACGAGTGCAGTATGGGGCTGAGAAGATGTTGGATGTGAGTTAACGTCTCCGAATCTCTTACGCTAGCGGTCCAAATCCGTAAAATATAGGGTCAAGCTTATATGTGACTCCGTAATAGGTCATTGGGAAGAGAACAGGTGGTACTGATGGGGGAGATCAGCAAGTAAAAGATAGGATCACAGCTCAATTGGAGGCTACGAATGATCACATCAAAATGTTAGAAGCCAGGTTGGAACGACTACGAGGAGGTCAGTCAGTGTCTTACTCGAACCCTTCCTCTGCATGCCCTCTGATGAGAACTCGACAGGAGCTCAACAACGAAGTCGACGACGTCCTCAGCCCCGATTGAATGGTTTCGCATCAACCTCGTCCCTCGGACAAGGACTTTCCACATCACTTTCCTCGTCGACTCTTATGTCCACTTCAGCCCGTCCCCGACTACCTCGTCAAGGATCAAGTCTGACTCCCGACCGCACACTTCTCAGACTTGATACATCACCCGGTATGGGGAAGAGTCGGAGTGGGAGTCCAGGAGTAGACAGCTATGGTGACGATCAAAGTCTTACAGGAGACGATAGTCGTGGGTCAACATCGCGGCTCGGATGGGCTCCCGACAGATCTGGTCTATCGTCACCCTCCATTTCGGGTGGTGATGATAACACGGCGGCTCTTTTGGAGGCTGTAGCAAGCAACTTGAGGAGGATGAGGGAAGCCGCGAGAAAGGAGAATGGGAAGGGTAAATCTCCGGAGACAGCTAGTGACGAACCTTGGGAATGTATGATGCGGATTACGGATATGATCAAGAAGTCGGATCCGTTGAGGGTCAACATTAGTGTCGAAGATGTTGTTCGAAGGTATGTCAGATAAAACGGAGGATGTCTGCTAATGGATCAGTGTTGTACCTTTTCTTGGGGATCTGGGCGATGTCAGGAGAAGATCGGCAGGATATAGACTGTTACGGTATCTTGTGGACAGAACGGGTTGGGGGATCATGCTTCAAGCTGGTATAGAATGGTTGATCATCCGGTAAGAAGAGTCCCTCGATTGCTTACTGCGGGGACTGACAAGGATGCAATCTACAGGACTTTCGCTAGAGACGTCAAATACGTATTGGAACGGGAGCAGGCTCTTCGATTAATTCGTGCTGCTGTCTCTCTTCCCCCTCCTCCCAAAGCTCGACCTCCTTCTACGGCTCGAAACGGAGGGTCACCAATGCGACGCCATCGCCATTCTAGGGAGCCATCGGGCGCTGTCCTACCAGACCGCTTGGAGGTGGTTCTAGAGAATCGTGTCCCCTTGACTGACGGGATTGTAAGAGCTCTAGTAAGCGTTGCTGAGAATCCCGACGACGCCATGCGCACGGTGTGCATGGAGACTCTGGTCGAAATAGGTAAGTTCAGCCTTTCAAATGCGAAAATGCGAGATCAATGCTGACGTGTATCAAGGGCTCCTCGACTTGCCGTGTCTCCTCCGATCGGACGGCCTTTTCACAATCCTATTGGCCTTCAAATATGGTCCAACCGAGCTTGGTCCTGCGATCACCGGAATGCTGTTATGTCTGGTCAATCAGCCCGCGACTCGGCATCTCCTAGTGCCCGGATCAGATTTCGAGGCAAGTATCCTACTTCTAAGCTATGTTTTGTTTTGTTTAACGCTGACATCGTTCCTCTCGCAGACTGTACTTGTAGGTCTGACAGAGGAGTACGGGAAAATCCCACAGAGGGAAATGGCAAGTCACCTAGATAAGCTGCAGGATTGTGTGAGGAATGTCGGAATGTTGTTGGCTTCTTGGACAGGTGGGCGTCATCTTCATCTGTCAGTGATGACGAGCTGATGAATTTTAGGTCTGCTATATCTTTGCATGGACAATTGTCGGGCTATCAAGTCACTCATTGGTTCTCTTCATGGACCGTTCACCGAGATGCGGGTACGGGAGCCCGATTTTCAAGAGAAACTAGGCCTGACATGATGCTTAGGACGCTACACTGGACCTCATGTTTTCGGCTCTTCGCATCAAACCACCCACATGGATGAACGCTTTCCTCGACGGACGGAGATTAACGGGTGAGTTCAATGTCAGCAAATAAAGCGATCTTGACATGATGTATACCAGTATACAACCGCACCCAAGAGGCCTCGACACACCTGCAGGAAGATGGCGAAGAAGAGGAACCACCGCATAACTTGAACCTCGTAGATCATTTCATTGCTCTACTCTTGGCTGTTTTCATAGAGTCAGGATTACTTGAGGTGGGTCTTATCCAGAAAATCTCCGTGCCTGAGCTAAGGATACTCAGGCGCTGGTATCGATTATCGAGGAAAACAACGCAAAGCTACATCGAAAGGCTACTCTGCTACTTGGGGAAATACTGCAATTGGCTAATCGAATCCTTCCGCTCCAATATGCTGCTCAACTCCAGGTTAGTCACCTCCTTGCAAACCTGGACTCTCTGCTGAAATTATCTTGCCAGACTTTGCCAAAACTGTTCAAGAATGCTGCTGAGTTCTCCAACCCTGGAGATCGCCATGTTGCTTTATCCGCCTTCTCGGCTATCGACAGTCTCAATCGAAACCAGCTGAAAGCTGGGATCGCTAGCAGAGATCGGCATAGGTGAGCCTCTGTAGCCTAATGATAGCACTGAATCGGTGCTAACTTGAGATGTAGCCTTGGTACAATACAGGACTCCCTCCAACGAGGTCAGAAACAGGTACAGCAGGTCAAGCTTCGGCTTGGACTTCAGGTGGAGGATAGGCGGTTTCAGCAGATGATCAGCGATTCCGGGGTGCGTATATGATGTACGGACCAGGGGGTGTGGAGGCTAACGTGCTTCATCTTGGCAGGTCCTCCTGAGTCGTGATCAGTCAGGATGGAATTACGATGTTATCATGGAACTCGTCCAGGGTCCTTTGATGAACCCAAAACGGCTGGATGAAGCCATTAAGGCTACAAAGTTTGTCAGACGAATATTCTCGTTCTATCATCCCTACAACAATCGGTTCTCAAGTATTAAGAGGACAAGGGTGAGTTTAGTTTAGCTACAGAGAGGTTTGTAACGGAAGCTGACTGAGGTGTCTAGCCAAATCACAAATGGGTTCGTCTGGGGTGTGCGCTGCTTTCTACAATGCTTGTGAATCCCGAGGGTATCCGGTTCATATTGGAGGATAAATTGTTGAAACAGATGGTGGAATGCTTCAATGAGTTGGACCAGGTGAGTGACAGACTCGTGTCATAATGCAGACAGTATTGTTGATCCCGAGACTTGTCCTCAGTACGCTGGCCAACCAAGTTCTCAGCCAGTCTTTGCGAGGGATCGTCTGGAGAACTCGTTGACTTATGGGTACTTTGAGATGATTGGTACCTTGAGTAAACATCGAGAAGGAATGAAGTGAGTAGCCACCAATATCAAGCGGTCTTGCATGATCTCGACTGACGGGGTGGAAAGGCTCTTGGAGAAGTTCAAGTTCTTCACTTGTTTTTATCATCTTAGCGAATTGCACAGCAGGGATGACATCGTGCGAATAATCATTGAATGCTTCGATTATACCATGTGAGTATAGGATCTGTTGTTACATAATCACTGCTGACCACGGCACCAGTGATGCTCATCCACGAATTGTGCTGTCCAAAGCCCTTACGTCTAGCTATATGGTACGTCTTTCCAAACTACGACTTGCTCTCCGAACGCTAACGACTTCTAAGGAAACGAGACTTTTCGCGACCCATCACCTTGGTCGACTCCTTCACGAGAACCCAGATCTCTCCGACTGGGCGCTACAACTGATGATCACTCAGTTGTACGATACCTCGATGGAAGTCTGCGATGTTGCGGTGATGTACCTCGAGGAAGTTTGTTCCGATCCTACGAACTTGGAGAAAGTTGTCCAACTCCGGCCGACATTGGAGCATCTTGGTGACATCGGTCATCCACTGTTCATGCGGTATGTCTGATCATTACTTGGGACCAGGGAGATAGCTAAGATAGACCATAGGTTTGTGTCGACATCGATCGGCTTCCACTATCTACATCAAGCGGAATACGTCGAAAGGGAGTTGGAAAGCTGGCTGACGGTGAGTTTACTTGTGCAGCTTTTGCCAACGTCTACCTTACTGATCTGGAATGTAGGAACGAAATTTGCTCTATGTTATCGAGGCGGAAACGTTTGTCTCGAAAACTATCCGACCGTTCTCGTCAGATTCCGTCGAGGATTATTGGTAATTTACCTCCTTGCCTTCATGTGCTCAGCTGACACTAGACAATCAGGAATTACGAAGGCACTGCTCCGACCCACTTCTTTGGGGAGCTGACGAAAACTCAGGAAGGTTGCCAGCTCCTCAAGGACAAGGGCATCGTGGCTGAGTTTGCGGAGATTGTTCGTCTTCACGGGATGGAGGGTCAAGATCAGGGAATCTTGACCAATGTGAAGAGTGTTCTTTGGGCTTTAGTGAGTCTGCGTATGCTTGTAGGCTTTCACTTGGATGATGAGCTGAGCAGAGTTATAGGGTAATATCGGCGCGACAGAAGGCGGTTTACCGTTCTTGGAGGACGAGGAAATCATCGAAGTAATAGTTGAAATAGCGGAGCAATCCCCTGTCTTGACTATGAAAGGGTGAGTTAGGTCTCGTGCGTTGTCACTACCGAGACGCTGACTCTAGGGTCAGGACTTGTTTCTTCGTTATCGGACTGATCTCATCCACACGGGAGGGAGCGGAGATCCTTGAAGAGCTCGGTTGGGTGTCAACGCGTACTCCGATTGGCAATGTGACGGGTCTGTGTCTTCCTAGTGATATCGGTCGATTTGCTTCGGTAAGTGGCTTTAATTTTCATGTCGATTGCAGTCGAAAAGATGCTTTGTTGACGGATTGCGCGTAGATCGAGCCCTGGACTCGTCCCGACTGTTTCGCATCTTCAGCTCCTCGACAGGCCTTGTCGGGGTCTGAGAAGGAGATTGTTGATGCCATTTCGAGACTGGCCAACTACAAACTCGCAGCCGGTGCGATGAAGCTGCTTTTGAAGTGGGTTATTGCCTGCCCTGATGTGTATATCGCTACTTGTGGTTAACGTTCACTATCTCTCAGGATCCGAAATAAACATCCTCGATACTTTACATCGGTTACTTTCTTCCATCGTGTGCTGTATATGCTATCATCGAACCATTTCCAAGCCCCAGTCCGGCGCTTCATTCTGGACCTATTCGACGTCAAACTCAACCCAGAGACATTAGCAAGACTTCGACATCTCGATCTGTCTGTCAACACCCTCTCACCGTTGGCACACACGAAACAACCCATCGCTAAAGATCATGCAAGCTCGTCGAATGGGCGTGATGAAGGATCGGAGAAACTTGATGAGTATGTCGTGGAACGAGGGTCTTCGGACGAGGATGGATCGCCCCCGGAATATCGGAGGAGAGCAGCGAGTTCGCCGGGCCCAGAGCCTCTGACTCGGTATACGCGGGCAAGGGGGTTGACGATCTCTTCGACGCCTAGACAGGGGGAGGGGAACGGGCCGAGGGAGAGGATCCAGGGATTCGGGGTTGCTGTTTGAGCGGCTGTGGATGGATCAGACAGATTGTGGAGATCTTGTCATGGGATTTGTAGGATGTATCGGATGTGGATGCATGTCAACACGTCAACATGTCAACAGATACACTTGCAGGTTGCATAGGCCCGTCGGTAGACAACAAGTGCCACATTTGGATTTTCCACCGGTTAGCAGTTCCGGTTGTCTGTGTTGCCGTATCTCTCTCATCCTGCATCCTGCAGTGGACGAATTTCTTCATCATCCAGTTCGACGGGCCACCAGAGCTCATTCAACCACTCTCGAGGGTATACTATCCCATCCCCGATATACCTCGCCAGCTTAAGAAACCGGCCCATCAAGATGGAACCATCGAATCGCCAAGACCTAATCCGAAACGCCGTTCTCTTCCTCAATGATCCAAAGGTATGTTCCCCCCTCGATAGTGCTTGTCTTTCTGCCGAGTATACAACAATCCACTACACCCCTTCATCGCTCCCGCCGATTGATGTAATCTTGATACCAGGTACAATCGTCAACCCTAACCTCCCGAATAACGTTCCTCGAATCCAAGGGTCTCACAGAACCTGAGATCCAACAAGCTCTTCAACAAGCATCCGGGACTACCACTGCAGGCCCCTCTTCGCGGGAGTTTGGTGTGGGATCTTTCCCTCAAGCTGGGTATGGGGGATATGGGTATGGTCAGATGGTGGGGCCACCGCCGGCGCCCAGGCGGGATTGGAGGGATATGTTTGTGAGTTCCCTGTTTCTTGTGGTTCTGATTGGTTGGTGAGGGAAAAGAATTTGGGAAAGAGTTTGGTTCGTCAGAGCTGATATTTGTTAGATCATGGCAGTGGTTTCTGGTGGAGTAATGTATGGTGTAGCAACTTTAGCTAGAGTACGTCTAAAGTCTTCCTCGTTACCCACATTCCTCTAGGTCATAGAGACTATACTGATCGTGACTGCTTGTCTCAGAAATACCTCATGCCCCACCTCCAACCACCTTCTTCTACAGCCTTCCAACAAACCTCCACAGCACTTACGGAGCAATATGACGAGGCGGCCAAACTCCTCTCGGAGCTTACGAACCAGACGACGGAGTTGCAGCGCGGGATCGAGAGTGATCGAGAGAGGGTTAGTGGGGTTGTTGCAGAGGTTGAAGATGCTGTTAGGGCTGTGCGGGATGGGGAGGAGCGGTGGAGAGAGGAGTTGAGGGAGATGAGGGAGGAGGTTGAGGGGGTCAGGGATTTGGTGCCAAAGGTGGGTTGGTTGCAACGGCTTTGCTCGATGGTTTGTCCTTCTCATAGAGTTCTTGCTCTCTTTTTCTATACGGTCTCCGCGATCTCGCTTGCTTTTTGAATTGCGCAAAGACTCAAGACGACTTCATGTAACAGGATACAAAAGCTAACATTCCACCTAGATGATCGAGAAACACGCTCAAACCCAATCAGTCGCCCTCGCAGATCTCCAATCAGAGATGCGATCCCTCAAGACCCTCTTGATCTCGCGCGCGCCTCAATCCCCCAACCCTGCCATCAGCCCAAACGCGAACGGCATCACCCCAACACAAGCCGCGGCCGATGCTTTACTTCGTCCCAGACCTGGTTCGGGGAAGACTGGGATCCCAGCTTGGCAGATGGCGCCGAGCGCTAGTGGGTCGAGCTCGGGATCGCCTGCGGGGTCGTTAGCTGGGAGTGGTGTTTTAGAGCCTGAGAAGAGGGAGGAGTGAGGGGTGGGGTGGAGCAGATGATTGTGGGATGAGTAGATATGGGTGGATATTGGTGTATGCTCTCTCGATCTCTAGGTGTACCTTTTGGTAATGCATTGGGTCAAGCTCACAGCGGGCATGGCAGGAGAGTCGGGTATATTCATATTATGCTTGAAACTATTCGACCATGCATACCAGTCATTCTGAACGGTGTGCCACGGGGGCAGTCCGCGATCTCCGGAGACGTGTACCGGAACCCGGGAATAGACACTGTGACGTCAGAGCGGTAGGCTTCATACGCCGGAGACACACATAAACCTTGGTGCTGTCAGCAGCATTTTCCCTTTGTATTCCTATTCCCGCCTTTTCTCTTTCTCTTTCTTCTTATTACATACTCACCACTTATACCACCAAGCATCAATCATCATGCAGGCAGTCGTCAACACCGCTCAGGACGCCATGGGCCCTGCCCCAAGTAAGTCAACCCACGAACTCTCGTATCCAACACACCAACACTGACACTCCTCCGCTTTATCACTTTACTAGCAACCGTCAACCCCGAGTATAAGCACCGTGAAGGAGGAGCTACTATGCGTGCTCTCGCATGGTTCGGTAACCAGGATGTCAGGATGGTCGACGCTCCTATCCCCGAATTGACTTCGGAGAACGGGAAGGACGTCATTGTCAAGATCACTGGTACCACTATTTGTGGCAGTGATCTCCATCTTTACCATTCTGAAATGCTGGGCATGCAGAAAGGTGATATCTTGGGACACGAGTTCATGTATGTCCCGCTCCTTTTCCTTTCTGCTTACCCTACACGTACAGTAGTGTAGAGTACAGTACAGCGCAGAGTAAGCTGACCTCACCAACAGGGGAGTCGTCGATCGTGCTGGGCCAAACGTCCAGAAGCTCAAAGTAGGCGACAGAGTCGTCGTCTCCTTCCAAATCGCTTGCGGAGAATGTGAATTCTGTAAGAAAAAGTGGTCGTCCATGTGCGACAACACCAACAACTCCTCGATGATGGAGGAGCTGTATGGAAAGAGAGATGCCGGGTTCTTTGGTTACGGTCATTTGACCGGCGGGTGGCCGGGAGGCCAGGCAGAGTATGCGAGAGTGCCTTATGGAGACGTCAACTGTTTGAAGATCCCTGAAAGCGTTTGTGGTGAGTCTCTGTTCTATAATCTTCTGGTAGCGGAGGGGTGGAAATGAGTGCAGAAGCTGATGCCATGCTGTAGACGAGGACGCACTTTGTGAGTACACCGGCATGCAGGCGATGCTTGCATCCTGCTGACTCTTTTTAGACCTTTCCGACGTGCTCCCTACCGCCTACCACTCGGTTGTTGACACTGGGGTCAACAAGGGTGATGTTGTCGGTATTTGGGGGTGAGTTACCCGTTTAATTGTTGACTTCGCTCAGCTGACGGTTGCTGTTCTCAGTCTTGGTCCCATTGGAGTGGGTACATCCCCTGTGACTAGCAACGTCGTTACTGACGAACCCCCAGCAAGCAGCAGTCCGCTTTGCGATCCTCAAAGGTGCTTCGAAGGTTTACGCCATTGACGAGGTACCAAGCAGGCTAGCTTTGGCCAAAAAGGCAGGCATTGAAGTTGTGACTATCGATCGAAGCAAGGAGGATCCCAAGAAGGTCATTCCCGAAGCCGATCCAAAGGGTCTGGATGGTGAGTGGTCTGGCTATCATGCCTCCATCGTTTTCATGCTGACATGCACTCGGATCAGCCGCTATCGACTGCACGAGCTTCCACGAGCCAAAGACCATGCTGCACAAGATCGAGAAAGCGCTCATGCTCGAGACCGACGTCTGCGAAACCCCCAACGAAGCCATCTGGCTCGTCAGGAAATTTGGTCGTGTTGGACTCATCGGAGCCTACGCAGGCTTCACCAACCACTTCAACATTGGTGCGGTCATGGAGAAGGGCGTGAGATTTATCGGGAACGGTCAAGCTCCTGTCCACCTGTACTGGGAAGAGCTGTTGAAGGACTACATTATGACCGGCAAATTCAAGGTTCAGGATATTGTAACTCATCGAGTCGACATCAATGACTTCCCCGAGCTGTTCACCAAGTTTGACAAGAGGTTTGCGGGAGTGTGCAAGGTGTTTGTGGCGACCAAAGCGAGGTACGTACTGCATTGGCTGCATTTGATGGCCCGACATTTGATGTGTCGACTGCTAATCTGACGAAATATTGTAGTAACCCACCTGGACCTGGATTCCCCCAGCTGACGAAGGTTGCGGACTGGGCTGAGAAGCAGATCTGATCGGGCTTTCTGGCACTGAGTCGAGGGTTGATAGTATAGCTGAAACAGGTGTAGCACATAAGGAAAGCAAAGCAGAATAGTCATTTGTCGAATGTATCGTATTACTGTCCTCCTGCAACGGGATAACTAAGTTGGCACGGCAAAGACGTGGTGCGAGCAATAATGACGTGTCCTTCTCCCACCTCGAAATTCTGGCACGGGCTCTGGCACTCCCTCCCCCCGCTGAACAAAACATCTCTCACCTCTCTTGTTCACCTCATGGATATTTTATATCTGTGCGGCACGCCAAGGTAATACTGTTTCCCCAGTTGCTCCTGTGACCAACCAGTGGTTATCCACTCGTAGTCGAGCGTCAAACTTTGGCCAGAACTATTCGGTTTCCCTCCCCTTTCCCCCTTTCTCTCTCGGGGGATTGGGGGAAAGGGAGGGAATTGAGAAGGACGTCTAAGTCCCCTGGCCGCCTGCTTGGTGTTGATGATACCTGTAGAGGGTGGTGGGGCGGTGGTCCTTACATTTTAGTATGTTACTCTAGTTCATGAGCATATTATGAAATTTATGAGCTCGAAATTTCACTTCAGAGGGGCGAGAGTCTTCCTCTTTACCCTCATTGATTTTCACGTCGCCTGACGCTGTCCTGTCATGTCCTGTCCTGTCCAACGAACCAAACCAACTATGGCTGAGCAGTTGCATATAGATCATATGATTATTGGTCGTCCCATCATCCCCGTCCCCTGCCTACGCAGACGTGCTCAGCACCACGCACTACTCTGATGCGCTGCTTCCTTGAATCCACGTGCTCGCTGATCCCCTTCCTCATGCATGTCACGTCCATCCCAATTTCATTGTCAGCCCCCAACTCAAATCTGTTACCGCTCTCTAGAGCCTAACCGCTCAGAGCTGCTGTGCCATCTGACTCAACCTCTCTGCATACTCGGGGTAATTCTACATGGCAATATGTCTCAGCTTAATTCATACTTATAGAGTACCGATTGCTAAGTGGAACTCACCTTGAGGAAAGCCTGCTGAGCTCTTGACGCGTGTTCGTCTAATAATCCATGGTCAGCCTGTCTGATTCCCACTCCCGTGTAATCGGACCAGTCGCTACGACCAAAACCTCAGGGTCTACCCACATGTAATAGCGTTGACCAACTCTCCCTCTGTTCTTGCTAATTTGGCACTCTTCTCAAACCACTTGATGGCCTCGTCGATCTTTCCCTGCTGGAGACTGAGCTGGGCGAGCGTCGCAACTGCCACGTCACAGTCGGGATCAATCTCTAGGGCTTCCTTGCACAGAGCTTCAGAGGCTGCAATGTCCTGCTTCCACTGGAAGATGGCGAGGGCTTTGTTGACAAGTGGGAGAACGTTTCGGGGTTTCCTGAGTGGAGAAAGTTGATGTCAGCTGAGAAAGTAGCTGAGAAGCGGGGACATACTTGTCCTTGTCTAGCTCCAGGGATCTGTCAAAGCGCTCCACAGACTCCTGGAACTTCTGCTGATCGAGCAAGAGTTCACCACTGGATGAAGTCATTCGTCAGCCATTCACTCTCATCCCCCAACCACCACATGCCGCCATGAACAAAACACAGTGACACCCACTAGTAGTTGCTAGGCTCTCCCCTTTCTGGGAACTGTTTGAGGATTCTCCGGAAGGCGGCCATACTGGTAGCCACGTTGCCCATCTTGTATTGAGCCACTGCAGCTTGCACGTGGCTGAAGATGAAGTCTCCGTCTAGTGCGGTCGACTTTGTGTAGTCCGCAATAGCTTTGTCGTGTTCTTGCATTATGAAGTAGACTAAGGCGGACGGTTGCTCAGTACACTGACAAAGGAAAACAAAATGCCACAAGACAGTGACCTACCTTGACCACGGTGGTAGTAGATGTCAGGGTCATTGGGGTTGTGTCGTATAGCAGCCTCAAAGTCTCCAAATGCAGAAGCGGCGTCGCCTGGTCCGGATCGTCAGTGTGTACCGAGATGCTCAAATCCCCAAAAACAACTCACCTAACTCCATATGGACACTAGCAATCTTGACCCAGGCCTGCACGAAGCTGGGCACAAGATCCAGACTCTTCTCAAGATCCAGCTTGGCTCCCTGTGAGTCGCCAATCAAGAATCTGCGGACGAAACCATCAGTGTTCGTAACAATATACCCAAACAAAGACCACTACAACTCACTTGAAAGTCCCGCGCAGGTTGTACGCCTCTGCCTGGCCCTCTTTCCAGCTGACCCCCTGCTCAATAGCTTCATTGGCGAAGGAAACAGCATGGTTGTAATCAGCTGCTCCAAGAGCATCGAAAGCTAATAGCAGTGTCTGGTCACCCTGTGATGGGTTTTCGGGGAGAGTTGGTTTAGGGTCTGTGGTATGAGAGCTCATCAGTATATTTTGAGGGTAACGTGCTCTAAGTGGAACTCACGTGGTCGGAAGGCTGAGAGGTACGAGGAGATGAAGGTTGGGGAGGGAAGTTTAGGTTCCCGGGTCTGTAGTTGGGGCAGAAGGGTTAATAAGGATAGGCATGAAAGCATTGCCTGGCCCACCTCCAGCATCTCAGTCGCCTTTTTCTGAGCTAATTTCTTGAGACACCTCTCGACAGACGCAGCGGCGTTCTCATCCTGGAATCTCTCGATGATCGTAGTGGCAGTGAAATCTTTGTCAAAATCAGCGCGGAAACCGCTACTGTGCCCAGCCCTTGACATACCTCGGACAGCTTCCTCGTCTCGACCAAGGTTCTCCAACGCGGTCGCACGACGCTTCAATGCCTTCACACTACAGACCGGCACGTATCAGGATTTGAAAGTAGCTTCCGAACGAGGATTAACATACTAAGTGTGATCAAGCTCCAAAGCGGAATCGCAATCAGCAACACACAGCTCATAGTTAGGAGGAGAGTAATTCGTGTAACCTAGATCCGAGTAACTTGGCATTAGCGCTATCTCGAAATGGGGTACAGAGAGCAAGATATGCCTCACAAGCAGCTCGATTGGAGAAGAAAACAGCGTCTTTCCGGACCGATACCTCGATCGCTTTTGTATAACTATTTCCGAGTCAGCATCATGATAGTGCCAACAACAGACCGGCATTCTCACCATTCGACAGCCTTCTTGAAATCCTTCCTGGAGTAGAGTTTGTTCCCTCGGTCTTTCAGCGTTGCACCCAGGGTGTTACGTTCCTGTCAACCATCCCCAAATAACGTCAACCGATCGCTTCGAAAGCCTAGTTACATATGAAAAACAACTCACACTATCAGATAGAGCGGCAAGTCCAGCAGCATCGGGGATACCTGTACCAAATCGAGCCGACAATCAACATCACCTCCTCATCGATAGACAAAATCCAATGCCCAATCTACAATTCCTGCAGAGCTAAGCAAATAACCCACCAGCAAGATGTGTCGGATCCTCCTGTTTCTCCTCGACATTCTGAGCTGCCCCCGCCTCAGCCGGCTTATCCTTCTCTACCGGTTTCTCAATTTCCTCCAACAAAGGTCCCTCAGTCCCTTCACCTTTCAAACCGCCTCCAGCCGACTTCTTCTTTTTCGACTTCTTGCTCTTCTTCGCTGCCGACGCGCTAGCTGATCCCGAGCTCGACGATCCCTGTCGATCGGTCCCAGCTCCGCGGTCGGGATCAGAGGAAGAGGACGAGGACGAGGATCGGGTGTAGAGATAGTATCCAGCTCCGGAAGCTGCTACGACAGCACAACCTAGAAGGATAAGACGTTGGTTCTCCTCGAGGAATTTTTGGGAGCGGGTGAGCAGCGTTGGTGGAGGGTTTGGGATGGCGGCGGGGAGGGAGGGGGGAAGGGAAGTGGGCGGTGGAACGGGGAGGAAGGGAGCCATGGTGGGTGTGGGATGTAGCCAGGAGGTGAGGGGAGTGAGGAGAGGATCGCAGTAGCGAGCGAGTGGGAGGGGATGGAATGGAGAGAGTGGACCTGGGGGTGGTGGTGTGGGTGGTGGGTTGTGGGTTGTGGATTTGTCTTTGCCTCGACTTTGCACAATGACGCTGCCCGCTGCACTCTTCGCTCGGCATTTGGGCGGAACTAGCTCCATTTGGCAGGGCCACCTTCTCTTCACTTCCACTTTCACTGCCACTGCCACTGGCATGCTTCACTCTGCTTTGCACTTCAAAAGAACACTGCTCAATGCACTGCGTGTAGACTATGCATGATACGTGACTCTACGACTAGACTGCGAGCAGGCATCCATGAAAAGATACATTGAAAGCTTGTGGTATCACAATGTGAGATGGGGTGATACGAGAGACGATTCTTTCAAGGGAAAAGAGTTTGAAACCCGGTATATTAAAACAGACAAACAAGTATATCAGACGAGCGGGTGTATAATGAGCGAGCCACTGTAGATCGAGACGGGCAACTAGATGATGGAGAGAGGGAAGAGAAGGAGTGATATTCCTTTGGTTCGGAAGACAATTATCTAAGCTATGTAGGTGTTGAGGTCGCGATAGATGAATTGCTGTGTAATGAATGGGTCGATGAGGTGACATTGTAGGAATGAAAAAGACGAGACGACAGGTTGACATTTTGGCGAGCTTGAACGATGGGGGCAGTGGAGGGACAAGTGTGCACAGACTCGTTAAAACGTAGTGTCGTCATCGTCATCGTCATCGGCATTAAGGACAAGTAACCAGTATCTGGATAGGAAGAATGATGGGAAACCAGCCAGTCGTATTGTGTACAGTAGTATGACTTTTTGATCGGTGTCGATGTCGATGGAGGGGAAATCAAGATGTCGTTGTATGGGTCAGACAAAAGCCATGATGGACTGGGCTGAGGTCGATGATGATAGAAGAAATGGGAAGTGATTCAATGCTGAATGATAGGAAGAAACCCGTCGGATTCGTGCTAATTTGATAACCGCCGCATCGCCCGATGAGGAAGTGTTAGTTCCCCAGTAGTGCCTCCAATAGTTATCAACACCGGCCGTGATTGACCAGGAACGCTTGGACAAGCTGCGCCAACGCCTTTGTCCATGCTGACTGTCGGATGACCCGAAGGATTGATGTTCTCCTTGGCCGTGACGGAGAAGGGGTCGACCACGTAAGAATGAACAGGAGTGATAGGAGTGAGAGGCGCAGAATCGTCGCCTGCATCGGACGACGCGCAGCTGATTGAACCACTGGGCGAGGATGAAACCCAAGATCCACGTTTGTTAGGCCACGAACCCGAAGGCGCGAGTCCTGGTGTAGGAATGGTGGCTGAAACAGGAGTGACGGGAGCTTCGGGCTGGTAGACGAATCGACGACCGGAGAGGTACCATTCTCGGGCGGTGGTAGACGCTCGAGAGTAGTATGTTGGCGCGTACTTTCGGATGGCAATCTCAGAGATGGTGTCGATCTTGTCGGGACCGAATTGCTTATCTATAGCTTGGGCAATGCGGACGGCGACGTGCTCGTACCGAGGAAGAGGCTGTTGAACGCGTTAGCCAACAATCGAGGCTGAAGTAAGGAGACGCGACTCACTTTGCGAGGCCGTCCCAAAATGAACCGCGCGAGCATCAAAGCACCAGCAGCAATAAGCGACGATTGGATTCCGACAAAGTCACGGTGGAAAAGAGTAATCTCCATCAAGAACCGGGCGAGGTGTTGGACCTTTGGTTCTTCAAAGGCCCTCCCAGTGGTCCCCACTCTTAACCAAGCCTCAGCGGTGGGGTGGCCGATACACCAACCAATGGTGGACAGTACGTGACCTTCCATCTGGATGAAAGCCGACTCGTCGTAGGCCTTGCAGCACATCTCGGCAAGCTCCTTCACCAGAGGAACGCGATCCTTGCCGTCCTCGAACTTCGCGGCGATCCACAAGGCAGCACAACCAACGAGTTGGTAGTGTTTCTTGTAGACCACCCGCTTGGAGACGTAACGGTCGACAATATTGATAGCAAGGTAGAGGACTTCAGGTCGCAGCCTAAACTGTTGGTGGATCTCGATAAGGAAATCGATCAAGTAGGGTCGCATATACCACTGCAGTTCGGGTTGCATATCCATCAGGTCGGCCGATGCTAATGTGTTTGACTAGAAATCATATGAGCTGCGGTTCCATTTACCTGGGCAAAGCTCACGACAACTCACCTCCATGTAGTGCATGTATGATATGATCTCATCCGAGTACTCCTCCTCAAAGTAGAGGTTCTCCTCTCCTTTACGAACCGGTGTAGGCATGATTGGAGCTTTAGCTTTAGGAGGTTGTGATGGTCCAGCGGGAGAGACGGAGCGCTTCTTGTTGGTCCAGCCGTAGATAGAGTTTCGTGTTGGTTTAGTCGAAGGGGCAGCAGGCATGATGTGGTGGAAGGGAGAAGATGCTAAAGCCCACAAAGACTGATCGAGACCTGCTCGACGTGTGAGAGAAGGATAAAGAATGAGCAGATGAGTGGAAGGAGTCGAGGGTTTAAGTGGAGTAGTTGTTAAGTTCCAGCAGAGTGATTTTAATCGGGGCGGTACCAGATAGTCAAGCAATGATCAGAGGGCCGAGCCGGTCGTTATTTCAATGGAAGATGAGTTCGTAGATGGCGGGAGACGGTGATTGGCGAAAGTCCAGAGTGGTTGGTTGTTGAGTGAGATAGATGAGATTTGATGAGATGAGATGCAATCGTGAGCTCTTCGGTCCCGTTTTGATGATTCTAATGGCTTGAACAGGATGAAGATCGTGATAAACGAGAGTGGTCGTTGAGGTGGAGCAGAAGAACCAGAAGAGGAGGGGGAGAGGAACAGATCGTCGAGACCTTCTTTAACAAAGCATGAAATCGTACAATCAAGATTCAACCAAGAGAGTCATAAGGCGGACAACAGAGGGAGAGAAAGAGGAGCCAAGTGAGGAGCGAGATAGCTTTAAACCAAGAGCCAGATACGAGCCTAAGGTATGCCTTAGTTCACGAAACCCACGACCACCAGGGAAGGTGCCGACGCCAAAGGCGAAGGAGCTCGTCACGCCCAACTAAGGGAGGAAGGGCCAGTCAACGAGTTCGCCTTGCCCGTGCGTAGTTCACTCCGGAGGCTCCGAGAGTGCCATACAACGAGGTTTGCAGGGGCGAGTGGCCGAGTGCGAGTTTGAAGGGATCAACATGGGTGCGCGATGAGCCAGGGGTTGATTCAAACGAAAAAGAAACCTATGCCATAAGGATAGTCTGTCACGCCGTTTGTCACGTTGCCGTAGGACAGAATCCTCGGCCCGCACAACGCACAGACGCGACAGGTCCCATCCGACCGACCGTCCCAGCAGGTCGTTTGGAAGGAATCCTCGCCCCGCCGCGCTGTAAGCTCCTCCCCATTCACCGTCACACGGGAATCTCATGATTCAAAACCCCCAAACGCCTAGCCACACTGCGCCTTCGCATCTTTGGCACCCGCGAGGTCAAGAAACCATAGAGAAAATGGGAACAGGGAAACAGGGTAAAATTCAAATGTGCCAACTCACCCTTCCTCGAAAGAGTACCGATCCCCGTTGGAATTGCGGTAGTTATTCGACCCTGCGCGCGCGGTTTAGACGAGAGGCGTTTTCCAGGTGCCGCACTGTGGAAGTTATCAGTTTGAATACTTTCTTATTTTATTTAGGATAGCCCCCAACCCTGAAGTGACAACAAAATTCAATAGCATTCTTTAGAGCGGATTTCAAGGAATTATACTGGAGATATTGTTTGAAGACGAGGCACGAATTGAAAGCTTCTGTCATAGGGAGTTAGAAGTGGTGAAACAATAGTCTCCACCTCAAAACCGACGCCGTGTCGCGGATCATCATGTTGAGGAGATAGTGAGGAGGTTGGCGACCGGACCGACGGAACATGAGGGCCCAGAGGAGTGGAGACCAGAGAAAAAGGTATCCACGAGCCATCTAACTCCACCAGTACATCGCTTTCTCACGCGTTTCAAGTCTCTCCTCGTTATGAATGCAGAGAGCGAGTCCTCCTCTAGAACTGCACGTCGATGAGGAATGTTTTGCCGGCAATGATCGGACTCTGGCTGTCAGTGGGCTTTCGCCCACCCAACAAGCAAGCCTTCACACAATTGAACACAATTGACCGGATGCAAGATTCAAGTAGAGTTCAATTCCCAGGCACCCCTGGACCCTCGATCGGGTTCCGGCCCCAAAGCCTAGTGATATTGAGTTGGAGGCCACCTGGTGTAGAATCCAGGCCCGAGAGACCATCGACCCAAGATACCAGAGGCCAAAGCGACGCCTATGACGAGCAGATCTTAGCCCCGGGAGCTTGATCCACTCGCCTTGCGATAGCGTCAAATTCGTAGTTATTGGGAGTGAATAAAATGTTCACTGCAGTGATCGCCCTCGGGACCCTGGATTCACAATTCCGGTCGAATAAAGGGCGATTGGAACGGGAAGCGAATTAGATGATCGCCCCACAAAGCCAACCCAAACGCCAAACCCAAGCAAGCTTCATATAGCTAGCTAGGTTCGATGACGTGGTGCGCACAGCCCGGGAGCTACTGCATAGGCGACATCTCGGAAGTGATGGGAAAAGACGGGAAGCAGGAGATACGACTGAAGGCTATGCCACAAAAGAGATCGGAGCGCTCACATTGATATAAGACCAGTTGGAGGTGTTGCTCGATCCAAGCTTCTGTATCGATCGGCGGATGGACTCAGTCGCCGAACAGATATGTTGAGAAGAGGACGTCGATGGTGTCGATCTGGGCTAGAACATCGTTAGAAAAGCGCAGTCGGATCTGATTGGGATTTACTGGGACTCACGACGACGATTGATTGCCGTGTGCTGTGATATTTATTTCGAGGCCGAGATTAATTGATAATTTTCACTAGTGACTGAAGTGTGAGCTGGGATTACAGAGGAAGCGGGGAATGACTAGTTAGGGAGGAGACTGGCAGAAGACGAGGAGGAAAAGCTCTTCGTATTGTCTGAAATACTAAGACCAGGAAGAACAGAGAGTGACAAGGCGGTGATAGGAAAAGGTGGAGAGGGGCCTGTACAGAATCGCGAAGGAATGAAGAAGGACGCACCTGTTCTACTTATCCCGCTTGGCCGGGATTGGCACTACTACCAACTCCTCGAGGACCTCCTCCAGAGGACCAAATCTCCCTCCTCTCTCTATGTGCTTTGGCCTTTGAAGCACTGTGTGTGCTTGCGAGAATCTTGGATAGATCCGGGAGGTTAATCTCGGGACCTTCAACTGTGTCGATGAGGATTGACTTGGGGGGGTTGTGGTCGATCTTAATTCCTCGGATAGGAGCTAAGGCACGACTAAGAGAGAGGGAGGGAAAGATGATATTGGATGGGATGGCCAGCGTAGGCCGTACGAGGAGTAGGATTTGGAGGGGGAAGGGCGGAAAAGATCAGCGGAGAGTCTTGCGGCCAAGAGGATGGGGAATGTTTGTCGATGGCAGAGGTCGAGGGAATGGGAAATGTCAGTGTATACGCACTTGACTCGGAGGCGCAGGATTAGGTTGTCTGCTTTGTGTAGGTGAGGAGGTATCTTGTCAAGGAAAGTCTTGTGTGAGACGAAAGTTTTCCGGGTGGCCGATGATTGCGGTGTGCAGGGAGGAGTGGTGTGTGAAGCGGGTGGATGAGAAGCTGAAACACCGGATCTGCAGATTGTTGTACTTTTCTGTGAGTGTGGTGAGTGGTGAAGAAGAGAATGAAGGATGAGGAGGAGGAGGGGGAGGAGGGGATGGATGTTGAGTGGTGTTCAGTGTTCATGGGATGTGTCCCATCCGTGACAGTGTAGAGAGTGACAGTGACAAACGAAAGGGAGGTGGTGAGCACTTGGTGGTGGTGATGCTGCTGCTGCTGCTACTGCTGCTTGTGCTTGTGCTGCCCGAATTTTGATCGCACCGTCGCACCATCAACAGATCCATCGCTCATCACTCATCACTACACTTCATCACGCATCAACCCCTCCAGCCCCCAACCCAGCTCAAGGTACGTCACGCTTCACCCAAGCTCTTCGCTTCGGGTTTAACCACTGGGGCTAGTATTCTCTTTCGCCGCTGTCCAAGCATATAAAGAAAGTTACACCGATCATCTCGCGCAATTTTTATCTCCGTGCCCATTCATTCTACTGTCAACATATGCATACGCCGGTAACCAAGGTAGACAGTTCGTTGTATAGTCAACAATGCTTTCATGCAGGTAGTAGCAAGAGATGTGACAGCGACCGACGGGCAATCACTGGATGACTGTGAGAAATGGGGGGTCTCTTCCGTGCGCACACTACTACTCCAGGGACTGTCGGACCATACACCGAACCCGGTCGTGCGCTCTTAATTAATCACTCCACCTCCAATTCCCATGAACTGGTGGAAGTGGTGAGAAGTTGAAGGAGTGGTGAGGAAGGGCATGCATGTCGAAATACCTGTACATCAACACTCCGGGCATACAACTACCTCACTGTAGAGTGATAGCCATTCATCCCGCAAATACAATAGAATTCGGGTAAGAATTCGGGTGATAGCCGAAGAAGCAATTCAGGATCCTATCTAACCGTGCACACACAACGATCTTGCCTCCAGGCGAGGCGAGGCTAGACGAAGGGGAAGGGGTCACGCAGTACAGTAAAACCCCAAGGAGGGGGTAGGAAGTCACAGCCAGTCCATACAGCGTGACGTTTCAGAGGTCGAACCTCAATTTCAGGAAAAAAAACTCCATCCATCAGCAACGTACAATCAGAAATGATCTTCGCTCTACGGCTTTGAATAGATGACACCCGGGAAATGGACCCGGTTCAACATTCCGAAGACAAGTACAAACACGCCACCGGGGAGTCGGCAACGCAACGGTCAGACAGGAATAGCTCGCCGAGGGACAAGTTAAGTATCATAAGGAGGTGCATTGACTATGTTTACTCATGACTCTCTTGCATCCTCTAGTATCTTGGAATTGTTTCACTAATGAATAGACAGCAAAAACACCCATCCGAGAGACGGATCAACCAACCCGACCCCCGCTTAGTAGCGGATTGTGAAACCGCCACACTGCGTATCCAAGCGATGCAGATGCGTTTCAGTATAAACCCTCCCTCGCCATCATCATTTGCTGCGACGACGTCTGCTCCGACTATTCAGCTCGTCACCCGACGCTCTGCACTTCTCAGAGGTCTTACCAAGGAGGACCGAGCTTATGCAACGCGGACAAGAACAGCATCTGTCACAAGATGGGACTGCCGGTTCCTACCACCCCCGTTTCCCCTAGCCTAAGAGCAACTTTACTTCTGCCCGGCCCGCCGTTACAGTGGCCTATTATGTCCATGTACTGGTGGTATAGAGTTCAGTGGCGCCATGGCGAGTATCAATGCGACCTAGACGCTTGGACTGAGGGACCACATGTATGTGTATTTGACTACGTCTTCCTGTCCTCGAGCGTTGTCTTAGGACTGGAGAGAAACGAGAAAGCTGCGAAACGAATGGCACGGTTGCTTCCCCTTATCCCCTCATGCCACCTGATTGAGTCTGTAACACTGACGACGCCAGCTGAGCTCAGCCAACGTTACATCGATCATTGCACCTTATATGCAAAGACTTTCATACTATCATGAAACCCAAGCCAGTGCACCGACATCCGGAAGTGATACAGATGGTTGTAAAGTGGCATACCTTCTCGTCGCCAAGGAGAAGCATGTTTCGCCTCACGCACGGGTAGTGGATTCCGACTCTCGACGAATACCAGGACCCGATAACGAACAAAAACCAACCAACTTAGATCCCTGCTCTCTACAAACCTTGGAATTCAGGATATCTTCCCTGTTGGAGTCCGACATCCATCCCAGGGTCAACGAGATTCGTGGCACGAGGAACAGGAATCCTCCACGGCGTGCAATGTCTCACAACTTTCAAAGATGCACCGCGAAGTGATGTGGGCTGACACCTATGTGGGCGAGCATCTCTAGCGCATCTATACCAATGATCCATGCATTGTCCTCGCTCATGGATGGAAGCGTGTCTGCTTATTCGTCTCTACCATGCGGTGGGGTGAAATTGACAAGGTAAGTTTCCAAGCAAGGCACCAGCCGCGTTCCGGACCCGTGCGGCGGCGCCTGTACGCCTGCCAGCCTGTCTTGCACTATAATCCTCTTCGATGTATCCATTGTCTTGATTCCAGACTGCTATTCGGGACCCGAGACCAGGACCAAATTCTAGTATCCACAGTCCAGTGCATATACACGTCCTGTCGGTTATATCGAAAACCTACACTCCGGATACGACATTGTAGTTGTCGGAAATCTTGGCAAAGAGTGAGGCGATGGATAGCCTATAGAAAGAATCCGGGGACATCCGGCCCTGAGATTGTATAAATCGCCAGGCTTACGGGTACATTTACGCCTCGCGGTGCGTGTGAACAATCGACCCTAGAGAGCGACGGGTTATCGATCAGTCCGATTGTTCACCCATCGGGCGTGTCTGGCTGGATTCTTTTACGAGAATTGAGAATACGTGCAAGGTGCTTTCAATTGTCCCAACGCGGATCGGGAGCTATTACGTCACGCTCTTTGGTACGTCAGCAATTGCGCTGGGCTACTCGCTAGCTCGCTAGTCTATGGAAGACGATGACAGCGGCTAGTGTGCCGCGCCCCCCTCATGGTAACGCCGGATGGCGGAGATGAGTTGTATCCGCGAATTCCAGGTTCATAGGGATGTGGTGTTCTTATCCTTGTTCCTATCCCGAGCACCGCCAATTCCCCAGGGTGCGAACAAGGTAGAGGTATCCTAAGTATTTTTTGGTCTCTTCGCAACATCATCCCCTACTCATGTCTTCGCACTAGGGTCATCGAGCTAGGAGAGGTAACGACATGGGCTATGAATCGCTCCTCTCGATTGTTGGGTGGATCGGCATTCCTAGTATTTCCATACACATACCCTTGGCATACCTTGATTATGTAGTAGGAAATCACATCGCCCATGCAGTGAAATCGGTATCACCTGAACTACAATCTGCAAATTATTCCAGGAGCGGTAGTCAAGGTACAATACGAGGGTGTCGACTACGGACAAGTGAACAACTTTTATCGTAGAAACACTTAACTTATTCGTACTCTAGACGAAAGCAGTGAACACCCTGTTTCATCAGACCTGATACCTGATACCAGGTCGTAGGACGCAATCAGAAGTAGCCCGTCCTCGTCCTCGTTCTCGTTCTCACCCCATAGTTAGCGTCAGCGTTACAGAACACGCCCGTGTTTCTATTCCCTTGGTTCCCCGCAGGGGTACGTGGGGAACACAGGTATACGTAATTCATCCGCGAAGAGCCCAAGGGGGTGCAAAAGACTATGCAGGTGCGAGGTACTGTGCAGTACGGGCTATATCAGTCGGCATCACAGCTTCGCATCAGGTAAGCATATCCGGATAAATTGACAGCAACTTCTTTTGGCCTGTCACATCCGCTCCCGCCCCAAAGGAGTCAATACAATGCCAAGGTCCGACTTACCTCGTACCTCGTACTGATACTCTGGCTGTGCAGCTAAGACCTAGTGTACAAGAAAACTGTGCCGAGCGATCTCGAAAACGGAGAAATGAAGCCACCATTCAATTGGACTTACGTAGACCAGGACCAAAGTACCTAGTAACTGATGTGACTGGATTACATTATTACGAAGTGGATGCTCATGACTTTTTGGAACAAATTGGTTTCGCCCTCATGGGAAACGACTTTGGAGATTCTTCAGCTAGAAAATCGGTCGGACTCTTTTTTGTTGGCTGTGCAGGATTCATTTTAGACGACTGACGGAGACGGGGTTGTGCGAAAATCTCTTTTGAGAGCGCCATAAGACACGCACACGACCTGGAAATCGGCGTGTAGGCTTGACGATCGGTGGGAAGGAACTCTTGTTCGTTGTTCGCGTTAGAATGGCACATGACGTGCTGTGATAACAGAAGCTGCAGCCATGAGAACATGGTCGGCCCTCGCCGTTCTTGTTATCATCACAGAAGAGTCACGTATCGACTCATTCTCCTATCTGGTGGACAGATGCATCTGAAACACTCGTTACTCTATCAAGGTTCTACTGAGAGCGCGATTGAGACATTGCTTAGGTTCATGGGGTGAGTTACTGTACCTTCCAAGACCGAACACGATAACGAATTCGATATACTCTTGGCGCATCGACGCGTTGTTACTCGTTCGTCCCCTCAACAACGCTTTCAATGTGCGACTGCTCAGCCGAAAAGTCACTCGCCGTGCATGAAGAAACTGTCCCAAGCCATCTAAAAAGTATCCGCAGCTAACAAAACAGAGTCCCGCAAATTATATACCAATAACATACGATGTCCACAATGATTAACCTATGCACAATCCCCAACCCCAAACCTTTTTCTATACAGCGCCAACGACCTTGACAGCCGCTCTAGCGTCCAACGCAACACCGAGAGCTTTCACCCATTCTACCACCTCCCCCTTCTCTCCTGCCTCTACCAACGTCGACAAGACCTTTTCAACGTCCCCCTTGAGCGCTACAGCGACTCGACGACCGTATTCCTCCGCGGCGCCAAAGCCAGATAAGACCTGTCGCTCGTAATCTGCTACAGTCCAACCCCAGATCTCGCCGGGATTCCTGATCTTCAAAGGTTGTCCGCTTGCTGAAGTTACAGAAAGCAGCAGAGAATTGGCCCGCCGGAGGAGAACCAAAAAGAGCGTGATCGCCGGAAGGTCTTCCAACGCGTCGTCGAGTTCCTCATCTACGTCGAGGTCAAGGTCGTCCCTCAGTCTTCGAAGTGATGCTAGCATCCGATTGTGCGCATTCGGCCCGTGCATGGCTGCCGACGCGATGCGGAGGGACGTGAGAGCTTCGCGTGCTTCGAATAAGGCTTCCCTGGCAATGTGTTCGGTCGAATTAGGGTCTACTGGCTGTGCCGCCGCCCCGCTTCCAGCAGGCGGAGAAGGCGGGTGAACCAGTCCAGCCACCAAGCGTTTCACTAGTCCTTCCAACGATAGCAGAGCGTGGGTGGTAGGGTCCATCCGTGTCCCGTTGGGATGGGTGGGTCGCGGTGGAGAAGGCGGACGGGACTGGGATCGCGATGGAAGGATAGACAGCGGGTTGGCCAACTTCTGAGCAACACCAATGGGAGCGGGAGCAGCAAGAGCTTCTTTGCCTAGACCAGCGAGTGCACGAGCGACGCTAGTCGGAGAAGGTGGACGACCGGACTTGTTCGATGGCGATAAGTCCTTGTCGGGCAAAACACTCATCCCCTTCCAGATCACTGCGACAACAACGCCAGTGATCCAACCTTCTCCATCATCTTGGCATGGCCCTGCGACCGTTTCAAGGACTTTCCGACTCGCGTCTACTCTACATGCAAAGTGTTGCAGGCATACGGGAATGGCCAGCTGGCGTGACGTTCCGGGATGTGAGGTTTCCTTGATAAGCCGAGATACCGGTTGGTTACTGTGCTCCTTGGTCACAGGAACCGTACCGCCAGTAGTGACCGGAGTCGGGATGGTGGCTAGGCCGACGACCTTACCGCCGGGAGGGGAGATACCCTCGATCCTACTGATGCTGCTAACGAGGTCGCGCTTGAGGCCACCAAGGAGGGGCTGGATTACCTTGCCGACGACCAGATCGAATTTGTCCATGACCGGTCGAAGGGCTTCTTGCACGAATCTCGGCCATTTCCCGGTTTCCAGGGTCTGCTCCAACACCTCGCAGGTCTCCCAGGCTGCATGAGCGATCGAAACGGCGAATAGCTGGGTGGCATTTAGAGGACTGGTGGTTGCGATGGTTGACGTCAAGTGGAGAGGTTGCGCAAAAGCCCCATCAGTGAGAGCAGGCAGGAGTAGAGACTCTAGGCGGGATAGGTAGATGGACAAAGATCGAACGGCAGTGCGCAGAACAGCGCGGATCAGATAGGCGTCCGACGGCGGGAATGGCAGCTCGCTTCGTGAAAAGGTCAGCAAATTGTAGCTGCAGAGTACATCGTAAGAAACTCACTGCACGACACTCTCACCAACAGTCCATCCGCTGCCTTTGCGGAAGCCTTTCTTAGCCTTGAAGTCGACCCCGAGACAAGCTTTATTGACAGCTTCGTTTAGTCTCAAGCCCAGGACATCCATATAACCCCCCTGAGGGCCCTGCCCATCCGCTACAGCCTGCCCTGGAAGGGCAGTGAGGGATGCACGAGGAGTGGGTGGTCGACTTCCCGGTGGGGTGTGGCCTTTATTGGAGGCGAGAGGCTGAGACGGGGTGATGGTAGCTCCGTTGCCCGGTACAGTTGAAATGTGTAGGGATGAGACCTTGTCGGTCATTTGACGGCTGAGGGATCGGGAGCGGGTTTTAGAGGGATCTATGAGAGGAGGCGCCATGGCACCTGGAGGCGGTTGCGTGATGGCGCCTAGAGCTGTCGAGTTAGAGGATTGGGTCGAGGGAGGGGCGGGCGAGGAAGAACGAGACGGGCGGTTAAGCAGAGGGAGGGTTCGAAGGGCGTTCATGGTGAAGTGTTGCGTTTATCGATTGCGAGAAGGAATTGGCTGATCAAGGATGACGATAGCGATTTGTCGCTATTCCTCGACTAGCCTTCTGTGATTGTAGTGCAATTATCCCATTCGGGAAGATGTCAACGATGATGATATTTCAAAGATGATGCCAGCTTTGACGCTGGTCGGTTGAGCAGAGGGGTGTGAGTCAAATTATGGTGGCTTGCCTCCGCTTGACAGGAGGGTTTGGATTAGGGGTGGGATACGGAGGAGAGATGACGGGGACACGGAGCTGTTGGCGATTCGGAACATGGTATGATGAGACGGGAGTAAGAAGATATGCAAGGGAGTGATAGCGGGAGTTGAAAATGTAGGACAGTGGCGAGATAGGTGAGGTGCGAAAAATTGTTGGGGTGGTTGGTTGGGGGGGAGGGGGAGAGGCGGCAGTCAGCAAAATCCGTGTTTCAAAAATTTCAAAGGTTGATGCGAGGCTAGACCCGTTGATGCTCAAGTCAATCAGAGGAGGGACTGTCGATTAAATAGGGAAGACAACAAGGGATATAAAAGTCGGAGTAACCTGTTACTCACAGTCTGCCGTCGCCCTTCAAACTAGAGATAGAATAGCCTCGTATAGGAAGATGTTTTTTCATCGGTCGTTTCTGCAATGGATGTACTGCACTTGTAGTGAGGTGTGAGTGACCGGACGTAGAACGGTGTGTATAGGGAGTTGATCAATGAAACGACGAGTTGTCGAGGTGAGCGTTGAGAAAGGAGAGAGGGGGAGTATGGTGGATGGGGGTTTATATAGGGCGATAAGGGCAAGGGGGGACCGTGAAAAAGGCGGGAGTAAAATCTGGAAGCTGGCTGGTGGCAGGCATCATTGCACGACGTGATGCGCGATTTTCACGATTGGAGAACCGGCCATGCCTGCCTTGTTGCATGCGGTCCTCACCTCAAACGTGCATAGCATGCCCTGCTCATTGATGGTACCAAGCACCGATGACCGGTGGAGCATAGCCTTTGCATGCAGCACCTCTCCCATCTGACGTGGTGGAAGGGATTGAATAGAGCAGCATGGCCCAGACTGTATTTCCCCGAGAGCCGGCTCGGACCGATAACCGCCACGTCCATCACTCTCTCCACCGACTCGTGTCTGGTCCCCGGTTTTCTCCCGACCACTCTCTCTCCCCCTCTTGGCTACCACCTCACCTGCCTGCTGGCTTGATTGCAACACACAACAAACTCACTGATTCTACAATCTAAAATGCTCACCCAAACGACCACCCTCACTCTCCAGCGTTCTGCAGCTGTCGGCAGATCTGTCGTCGCTAGGCGCGCCGTTTCGGCGTGGGCCAATGTCCCTGCTGGGTGAGTGATCGATCCGATTACAAGCTGCATTATTGCAGCCAGGTGGTTGTATCAAAATTGCAAGCCTCGTGTGGGGCACTGGCAAGCTTGTGAAGGGCTGTTCTCGCTTTGCCATGAGGGAAAGAGAGCTCGCTATGACATGCAGTTGCTGATTGACATACGTATCTCTAATAGACCACCCGATCCTATTCTCGGTGAGTTTCAAGCTATTCAACTACGAACTGGTGTCCTGTTAATGATTGCTTACCCACTTTTCCAGGCGTTACTGAAAAATGGAAGGCCGACCCATCACCCAAGAAAATCAACCTCGGTGTCGGTGAGTCATGACTGCGGACCGAGCGTCATATCAGATGCGCCCGAGTAGCTGGAATTACCTTTGCTGATAATGAATGCTCATCTGTTTCGCATAATTCCGCTCATTAGGCGCTTATGTGAGTTCTCCCGCCCATGATAACGAGAGATACCGAGCTGATGATTGCACATCACAGCGTGATGGCAACGGGAAACCTTACGTCCTTCCTTCGGTCCAAAAGGCCGAAAAACTCCTGTACGACAGCTTAGGCGACAAGGAGTATCTCCCTATTACTGTAAGTAGCTCTAAAGGAGACAACCTCACTCCTGGAGTTGGCGGGAGTTCCCATGACCGAGCAATTTGTTTGACGGCTGACCGGATTGGCAGGGATTGAGCAGCTTCACAAAGCTAGCTGCTGAGTTGGCGTACGGAAAGGACTCGAAGCCGATTGTTGAGGACCGGGTGAGTTGGGCTTGGGTATTGATTACTTCAGCCGTTTCACTGCTGGCTGCATTTGTATCTCTCTCGAGACATATTTCCACCCTGTCATCTCATAGCTAACTCACTGTCCAGCTCGCTATCACCCAATCCATCTCCGGAACAGGTGCTCTGCGAATCGGTACGGCCTTCTTGGCTCGTCACTATCCTGGCGCCAAAGCCATCTACCTACCATCGCCTACATGGGGGAACCACATTCCCATCGCCAAAGACTCCGGCCTGGAGGTCAAGACCTACAAGTAAGTGTCTAGCATCGGGGATATGCTCCCAGACAGGGATTAATCCGTTCAAAAAAATAGCTATGCTGACAGTCAATTATCACAGATACTTCGACAAGGAGACTGTCGGACTTGACTTTGAGGGGATGAAGGGTGATATCAAGGTGGGTTTCGAATGATGGATTGATGGAGGAAGGTCGTATGCTGACAGCAACCTCTGCTAAATCAGGCCGCACCCGAAGGCTCGGTCGTGAGTTGATACGCTGATTCCACCTAGTGACAGATGCGAGGCGCTAAACTTTCATTCTGCCAGATCCTTCTCCACGCTTGTGCCCATGTGAGCGCGTCTGATCTTCTCTCCCAAAGACAATCACTGACGTACCATGAAGAACCCCACTGGTATCGACCCAACCGATGCTCAATGGAAGGAACTAAGCGAGCTCATGAAAGAGAAGAAACACTTTTCATTCTTTGACATGGTAAGTGTAGCTGCTATGCTATCTATGTAAGCAGTGGCGCATGAGTGCTGAACATGTGACTCGAAACAGGCTTACCAGGGCTTCGCGTCGGGTGACATTTTGAAAGACGCCTTTGCAGTCCGCTACTTTGTCGAGCAGGGACACCAGATCCTCCTGTGCCAGTCATTCGCAAAGGTTAGTGTCGTCACTTGATCACGTCCGGCTTTACGAGAAGGCAAGCCTGATATCATTTGCAGAACCTGGGATTATACGGTGAACGTGTTGGAGCTATCTCATTTGTCTGTGCGGACAAGGAGGAGAAGGCCAGGGTGGACTCTCAATTGAAGATCATCATCAGACCTTTGTACTCCAACCCCCCGATCCAGTGAGTAATACTTGTATTGCTTGATTGGTTGAATGACAGCGGCTGATGTATCACCTGCGACAGTGGAGCGAGGTTGGTCAGCGCAATTCTAGGATCACCGGAGCTCAAAGAGGAATGGTGAGTTCTTTCCCTGTATTAGGATTTGATATAGTCCTACCCGTGACACCACTGATTTATTTGCTATTTGCTCGATTTTTCATCAGGCTCGGAGAAGTCAAAGGCATGGCCGACAGGATCATCTCAATGCGTGAAAAACTCTACAACAAACTGGTAGAGCTCAAAACGCCCGGGGAATGGGGTCACATCAAGTCCCAGATTGGTCAGTTTAGCTTACTCGAGTCCTCGAGTGAACAATCGACACTGACATCATGCTTCCAACAGGAATGTTCAGTTTCACAGGTCTCAAGCCTGAGCAGGTCGACGCTCTCGCTCAGAAGGCACATATCTACTTGACCCGCGATGGCCGGATCTCCATGGCGGCACTTAACAACTCGAACGTCGAGGTGAGTGTTTTGCATACTGAACTTGCAAGGGTTGGCTGAGAGATTACTTAGTACTTTGCGGAGAGCGTTAGCAAGGCTGTCAAGGGGGAACTTTGAGGGACATATTATGCATAGACCATTACGGGATATTATCGAAATTTGATGTTTTGAGCGGTGAGGGTCATTTATTGGATGATGTGAGGTTGCATAGATCATGCATTGTCTTGAAGAGTAGGGGTAGTCTGCTCGAGGTCTCTGATTCATACTGCAGGAGAAGCTGAATGTCTTTGACTTGTAACGCGGTCGTCCGCCACAACTTTTAAAAGGTAGTGTACAAGTCGTCACCGAAGGCAAGGCCGCAGCATATGCACATGAATGACACTACATCGGTGATGTGATCAATATTGATCTGAGAGCATCATACACAGAGCACACAAATAATACGCATCGATGTCGTAGTTACGGCATTCCAAAACTGTGCAGTTGATATTACAATTATATACAACGATTCCCGTGACTCCTTCCGTGCTCGCCAGCTGAGTACTGGGGCTGGCACTCAAGGACGTTCAGAGCGGGAGAAGAGCGAGTAGCCCAACTCCGACCAAGGAGAGCGTGAGCTATGAAGAGTTAGTTGGCTACACCTTCAACGTCCGAACGACTACATTACACTTACCGAGAGGAGTATAGAGGGTAGCCTGACATCCGCTGCGGAGCTTGATGATCTAAACCAAGCACCATGTCAGTATCCATCGGCGACAACATCGAGTACTCACGCCGGCGCCCAATACTCCACAGCTCCCAAACCCACACCATTCTCCCCACTAGTAACCGTAACATTATACTTAGTCCCATAAGTCAACACAGCAAAAAAGAGCAGTTCACTATCCCATTGCAAAGGTGACGACGCATTGAACGTCTGAGTCTGATTAACGGCTGTAAGACCCGGTAGCGGTGGGTCAACAGTGACGGAATATGTACCGAGGGAGGGACCTGTGTATCCGAAAATCTTTACGAGGGTTGTGTTGGAAGGTGGAGAGAGGGTTGCATTGAGGTTGGCCGTGGTTGTGGAGATTGTCGGTAGGTTGACGTAGGTGCCGTTGCCGGGTGTTTGGGTCCAGGTTGTAGAGAGGTTTTGGGCTTGGGCGGAGAAGGAGGTTATTATTGGGATTAGGCTGATGTGAGATTAGCAAAAGTGTTTTATACCGGTTATCAGACAGGTTGGGCCAATGAACTTGTCGATGTGAAGATGAGTAAAAAGGGATTCGACCAATGCAAACCCACCTACTGGATCCAGGCATACTTGGAAGAACGTTAATTCCAGTCAAATTAATACTCCCCTCAGAAGTCAACTTCAGACCTGCCGAATACCAACTCCCAGACCCAGTCTCAAGTACCGAGTCGTTACTAATAATCCCTCCACAAGGCCCATAGCACTGACCCCCAACGTTTCCGGTGGCGGTGACAGAATCGAGGTTACTCTTGTAATTCGAGGCGGGCATGTTGATCTCTCCAGTAAGAATCATGCCGGTCCCAAAGAAAGTGAAATTGAACGAGGAACCTATGGATGTGGTGTAGCTGTATCGCGAACTGGGATTTATTGTCCATGTTGTGTTACTTGTGGAGTTGGAGATGATGGGTTCGGGAGTGAAGGTTATGAGTGGGGAGGATGGGAGGACTTGGAATTGGTATGTTTGGGCTGCGAGGGAGAGGGATGGAAGAGCGGCGAGGAGGAGGAGGGCGTGAGTGGTGAGCATGTTGAGTGAGAGGAGAGGGTGTTTCTCGTGAGCAGGGGGACAATGAATGCTTGAGCCATGGTTTGTTATAAGGCTCTTTCTCTTTCTTGGCAGCGGCGGGTTAAGCATAAGTCGTGGCATCGGCACAGAGTACAGGCACAGCCGGCCGGAAGATTGTGGGGGATCATCCCGGTGGTCTCTGGTTAAGCTTACATCGACACTCTTGTACTCTCTCAGCGACCTGCTACATAAGCTTGTGTTGGACCATGACCCATCGTTCCAGTTCCCATGTTCCACGGTGACCCGCCATCTTCATCCTCGCAGCCATGTCCTGCAATGACCAAACGAGTCTCTCGAAGCCCCGACTCAAACCATCTCTCGGAACCCTTTGAGCAGCTCCTTGAACACCCTGATTTCCTCCACTTCTCGCTCGGCCAGCTGTCTCGCCTCCTCCCAGCGGTACTTTGCTATCCTCCTCTTAGCTTCTTGGAGATCTTCGTTTGTCCGCTCTGTCTTTTCCAGAGCGTCGGCGACCTGGAGTTGCACCTCTCTGAGCTGGGCTTCGGATGGAGAAGAGCCAAGTTCATGTGGCAGTCCCCGGGTTGATGAGGTTGGTAGATTATTGAGGCGTGAAATGGGAGGAGATTTCGTCCTCATCCCACTTCTGCCGATGGCTGATGCTTGAGTAGTTCTGCTTTCCGCCTGAATTGCCTTGTAGGACAGAGGTGAAGTGCTGCTGGATGATTCCGCGCCTGTCCTATTCTGCGATCGTACAGCTTCCCTCCTGGCTACATCGCTCCGCCCAACCTCATTCTCGATCTCGGGGCTAGGCTCAAAAGGCATATGCATTTCCAGCAGCATCTCCTCTCCTTCACTGACCCTACCCCAGCTCTTGAAAGTGGTCGAGGTGGAAGAGATGAGTCGGGGCATGAGGGGAGTAGCGGAAGAAGTGACGGGAATCTTGGAGCTGGCTGGACGCAGAGGGGATTGGTTCAAAGCCGATATTCGATGTATGGATGTTGGGTGGAGATTGTTGTCAGAACTCTGGGCTCGGAACGGGCGTGTCGGCGTATCTGAAGGCTGGAGGATACGTGAAGTCCACGGTCTGGGTGTGGGGGCGTCACTGTCTTCATCCTCCTCTGTTGACCCCAACACCCTCGGGGTGCCCCTGGACCCCTTGGTTGGGATAGGCTTCAAGAACGGTTTAAGTGGAGGTGGATGCTTGATAACGGAAGCTGGTTGGGTCGCTGTCGGTGCAGTTTCGCTCTTCTCTTCGACTGTCGACGAGACGTCGAGTCTTGCTCGGATAGACCGCTGCGATTGAAAGCTCCCCATACGTTGTACTGTGGCTAGCTTCACATCACGAGGTCCAGATGTCGTTGACGAAGCGGCAAGTCTTGTGGTAGAGACGACTCGACGAGCTTTCAAAGGACTCCCAATGACAATGGCAGTCGACAGTTGAACTTGAGATGGTGCGAAGTCCTTGTCCGCTCCCGAATAAACCTTTTGCAGACCGCTAGGTCGTATCATGTGATTTGAAGCTCGGACTGGTGGCTTCAGAGCTGCCGCTGAAGAGGAATGGTGGAGCAGCCGAAGACGAGGTCTGACGAGCTGGGGCGGATACTGGCGATGCTCGTCTTTCCTGAGAGGATTCAACGGCGGTTTAGGGTTGACAATTGGATTCACCTGACTGGAGATAGCGGTGGAGACTGTGCGACGGGTGGGCCCGTTGGATGTAAGCCGGAGAGATGAGTGAGACAATGAGCTAGTCACTTGTTGAAATGTCCTCATAGACTTGGGAATAGTTGTTGTGCTCGGTTTTCGAAGCAGGGTAGCGGACGACTGCGATTTGATCTCACCCTTGGAGGCATTTACCTGCCGAGAGAATGTTGGCTGACAGTGATCCAGACCATGCTGAGCAGGTTTGGATATAGACACCGGATGTGTAGAGCTTCGTACGAGGGGATCACGAAGAGTCATGGCAGACTTGGAACGGGGGATTTGCGGACGATCCAGCATGTTTATCGACTAAGGAGGTCTGGTACTTTGAGAAGAGGAGAATGGGGAGAGTGAGAAGGACTGAGATGGTGTTTAGCTATCTTGAGAACATGTAGCTGATCATATGAAAGAGAGAGATGTCTAAACATATGGCCGGAGACCGTTTCCCATTGAGGACTGGGAGTAGAAGGACGTTCAACTTGGTGCCCCGCCGACCAGGAAATGGACTATATAACCTAAATACTTTATTGCAATCTTGGTAGTCAACTTCATCGTGCACAGTACTACCCAGAAACAAGGGTGGGGCTGCTGCTTCAAGTGAGGTCTTCAACGCAAGAGAATGCATGCAGGTATTCAGTAGGTTCATCGCGAGAGAGATGGAAGATTGTCACTCACCGCCAGATTGTACTGTATTGCCACTCACCGTAACCGTCAACCGTACGCCACCGCCGAGTTTGTCTGTTTGTTTCTTCACTTCTAAAGCCAAATCATCCCATCTCACATTCTGGCCCGTTATACAGGTCGCCCTATCGACTTGATTCTGACCCTTGTACCAAAACAGTCCCTCCGATGCCATCTTCAGTGAGTGAATTGACGACGCCAATTGAGGACCACATAGTTGACGGTTCCTGTCCAGTACGTCGCGGGCCTGCTTCCGCGGATCCGACAGATCCTGAAGACCAGTGACTTGAGTACCATGTGAGTTGTCCTTCTATATTCTGTGTATCTAAACCGTCTATCATCAGGCGATAATATGGACCTAACTCTGGAATTATTGAGACAGCTCAGCTAAGGCTATTCGAAAAACTTTGATCAGTCGAGGCGAGGATTCGGATGTTATCAAGCAACACAGAGATGAGATTGATGCCGAGGTAGGTCCCCTCGTTCAAGCAATGTTTTCCTCGTCATCGTCCTGAAAGAGGAATACAGAGGATATGAACTGACTGCTGTTACCTAGATTGGAGAGATATACGAAGAACTCTGCGCACAAGCAGACGACGCATCCTCCTCGCCCGCGCCCCTAGCAGCTGGACCCTCCACCTCGCACTCTCACTCCCGTCCCTCGCCCTCCTCGCAGATCCCCCAGTCCTCCCAGCCCGAACCATTGCAAACAAAAACCGTGAAGAAAGAGTACAAACCGAAGCTACCGAAAGCGGAGCTTGCTGCAGAAGAGGAAGAAGGAGAGGAAGACGACGAAGCTGTTGCTCGCAGGTTGCAGCGGGAATTTGATGCTTTGGACGCTGGGCGGAGTAGTAGGCAGGCAGGGAAGACGAAGAAGAGGAAGAAGGTTGTGTCGAAGAGACGGGTTAGGGAGAGTGGGAGTGAAGATGAGGAGGATAAGCCGCGGAAGAGGGGTGGTGGGGGCGGGGCTTTCAATAAGGAAATGATACTCAGGTGAGTGCTTAGCTATTGAGGGCTACCGCGTTCCGTCAAGCCGGGAAACATGCGATGTTGCAATCCATCAGCCGGTAGATACAGGGCTGATCGACTGCTTCATCACAGTGACGCCCTCGCTGCGCTCGTGGACGCTCCTCGCCTATCTCGACCGCAAACAGTCAAAAAGCTCTGGGAGCATATCAAAGGCAACGGCCTACAAGACCCGACAGACGGGAGGATGATCATCTGCGACGACGCTATGCGTTCCGTCTTCCACACGGATAGAGTGCACATGTTCACGTGAGTCTGCGTACCGCACCCGTGTCTAGCTAGGAGTTCTGAATGAGGTGTCCCAATGGAGATGTGATACTAATGCTGGGAATAGCATGAACAAGATCTTAGGGCAACATTTGAGGGATCCTGACGACGTTGTGGGGAACGACGTCAAGTTAGCGGAGGACGTCAAATCGCCGTGAATCGGCTCCGATGTTGTCTTAGTTATTATAGAGCAGCCCATCGGGTATCACAAGGGATACAGCTGCTTTACCAGGTGTTGTCAGGACCAGTGTCGTGGGTTTACATGTTGGCCATAGGCGTCTCATGACTACACTATGTAATTTTCAACCGCCCCGGCTGCGTTACTGCTGAGCTAAGGTTTATGCGGGATACCGAAGAGTGTTGGCACTGCAGCAGCGATAACGGCTATAGACCTTCTACGCCCGCATAATCCTAGTCCTTCTGCATGGGCAGTCCAATGCATGATATTCTCAACTATGCAGATTCCGGACTCCTTCGCTCCCATCCCTCCAACCGATCCGTTAACCTACTTCTTCTTCCCCGAAGCCTTCTGCTTTCCCTGCTTCTCTTTCGCGGAGACAGTCTCATCTCTAGCTCCCTCTGACATCCAATCAAAATCGCTCTCGGCAAACACAGCCCCCCTCGTCGAACCCTGCTCCAACCCTACATTCTCCACACTCTCACTCTCACCCTCAACCTCACCGGTACTCCCTTCCACAACACCCTCAAATCTCCTCCTAAACCTCCCGACTCTCCCGACCTCACTCCCCTCCCCAATCCCACGCTTCTCAGTCCCCGGCGCCCACAGCGGATTATTCGTAACGTCCCGCGTAAGTCTTATGATAGATGGTGTCGGAGCTGTGGTGTATGCTGTAAAAGTGGAGCCATCGGCTAAGAGGACTTTTTGAGCGAATTTTGCAGGGACGGGGGCTGGGATTGAGGGCGCGGAACGAAGATGGGTGCGAGAGGGCCATTGTGGTGTAGGTGGGGGGTTACGAGTGGTTGTGGAGGCTTTTCGAAGTTGGGCGAAGCCGTGTCGAGGGAGAGAGAGGTGGTTGGAGGTTGAACACCGGGGCAGGTGGATGGCGAGGGAGGACGACATTTGTTTGCGGGATTTCCGAAGTTCAACACTGCGAATTACGGGGGTGATTCAAGATCTGCTGTTTGGATAACTCTTGTCGATGAGATAATGCACAACTCGATAAGTATAGTTGTCGAAAATGGCCAAACGCAGTGGATCGCAGCCAATTTCAACCAGGAAATCAGAAATAGAAACCCAATTTACCACCGTGGGAAAGTAAATGTCTCTCGACCACTAACTTATAGGATAATATATTATTGACCGGGTCTGAAATCCATCTATACTACTTATCTGTTTGGCAGACACGTAGTCCGCTTAATATCGAGGCTGGAATAGGTCGTAAGCATAATGGCGAAATCCCGCTTCGAATACGTCAGAAATTTCGAGCTCCCCGATCCCCTCCTTCCAAATACGTTCATAGTCGTCCGGATAGACGGCAGGGGATTTCACAAGTGGGTTTGACTCTGCCTGTTGACACGTTGACTATCCTCCTGTTGTCCATTGTCGTCAAGGTCAAGTAAACTTAGAGAATGTGGATCTCAGTGACTGATCTAAATAGCACAGGTTCTCCGACGCTCATGGATTCCAGAAACCTAATGACCTTCGTGCCCTTCAGCTTATGGATCGGGCTGCTCGGAGTGTTTTGGACGAGTTTGGGGACGTCGTCCTGGGTTTTGGAGAGAGTGATGAATACAGGTCAGTACTCTCCCCCTTCGTTTACCTAGAATGAGACTGTTCAGAGGGATATCGCGCTGATCATCATACTGCAGCTTTTTACTTCGCCGGTCAACGAATTTATACAATCGACGGCGGAGGTGAGTTACTTTCAGTCAACGACATATCTGTATCTTCCCCACTAACAAGTACACGCCCATCGATACAACACTGACCGTGATCTTCCAGTAAAATCAACTCCGCGATCGTATCCACTTTTACCTCGTCCTACGTGTACCATTGGTCAAACTATCTACCAACAACCAAACTGTTGTATCCACCAACTTTCGATAGCCGTGTAATCCTCTATCCAGGCGTGAAGGAAGTCAGAGATTACTTCTCCTGGCGTCAAGCAGATAGTGAGTTCTCTTATGACTTGGGAGCATCATATGTGAGCTCTCACAAGCAGATTCTGACTGACCCAACGATACTCAACCAGCTCATATCAATAATTTGTACAACACGACATTCTGGGCCCTGATACAACAAGGGGGTATGACCACTACAGAAGCGAACAAGGCTCTCCAGGTGAGCAGAATGCGGTTTGCGTCACTAAAAGCACGACTAACAGCTCAATTCATTTTAAGGGGACGTTTGCGAAAGATAAGAATGAGATATTATATGCGAGGTTTGGGATCAATTATAATAGTCTTCCCGCGATGTTCAGGAAGGGCAGCACGATTCTTCGCCAATCTCCACGGGAGACGAGCGGGTTGGAAACCATGGCCGCGAAGTCCGATCACCTGGATGGTCCTGGGGAGGAGGAAACAACGACAGGCAAGGGGAGCATAGAAGAGCTAGGAGAGAAGGGTACTCTAGCATCTGGGAGCTACGCAGCGGTCGGTACCTCGACTGCAACGAGAGGTTCAGAGAAGAAGCAGAAGACACCGAAAGCTTTTGAAGGGACCATGGGGGAGATTGTGATCATTCACGAGGATCTGATTAAAGACGCGTTCTGGGGGGAAAGGCCATGGCTTCTGGCCTAGAGAACAGTACACACTAGGAAGCAGATCGAGATCATATATCCTGCTAGTAAGAGCGGGAACGGTGGACATTTATACCATGCATGCCTCATATCCTTTTGTGCTCAGCCGTACAGTAAATACACCCCCAGCAACATTGCCCCGGCCGTCGGGAAAATGCTCCCGAGATACCGGCAGAGACCAAACTGTAACCAACCTACTCGCAGTCATCCAACCTCGAACCTCTCTCGAACATCTCCGATAACGGGCTCGTTGTAGATACACACGACAAGCACGATTCACGAGGGAACCCGGCACCGCACCATACCTGTGGCTAGAGTGAACACAGCAAAAAAAGGGACAGCCTGTTTCCTCGATCAAGCATTTGCTTCTCGGTCATCTCCATTGGTTGTAGCTTGCATTCTCTACTCTAGAACATCTTGGTCATACATACCCGGACTTTTGGGATCGTTTCCTAAGGCTATAGTTCATCTTACAGATCGGTCAAAGACTACAGAGCGTTTTTGTACATCATGTCTTCGTCTACACCGGCATCTGTGCCGACCCCTCAGAAAACGGTTGTTGCGCCTTTGAATCTGGCGGAGAGCTTTCTATGCGGTGGATTAGCGGGTATGACAGCTGTCACAGTGTGTAAGTGTAGTCTCTGTCTGCCTGTCAAATTGAATACACCTATAGAATAACAATCTCTACACTACCATCACCATCCCATCCCGTTTCTCTTCCTGACTATCCGTATCCACAAACACCGTCACTGTGCTGACATAATATATCTATTCTCCTTCCCCGGGAACACCAGCCAACGTCCCAGAAACGATGAAGACCCGTCTTCAACTCCAGGGAGAACTTGTGAAAGCCGACGCAAACGCTCCAAGGGTCTACAAGAATGTTTTTGACGTTTTTGCCAAAACTTGGAGGAATGAGGGAATAAGAGGACTGCAGAGAGGGTTGGTTCCTGCGTATGGATATCAGGTTGGTTGGGATTCATTATCACATGTTTCACAACATGAAGTAGCTGAGATAATCTGCTTTTACTCGACATAGATCTTATTGAATGGGTCACGGTTAGGTGCGTTTGTTTCTACTTTTTATAGAGAGGCAATAGAGGTTGACAATTTGGGGTTTGTAGGGTTTTATGAACCTATTCGTAAAGTGTTCAATAAGGCTATTGGACGTGATCCTAGTCAGCAGATATTTGGGACTGCTATCGCTGCTGGAGCTGTGACTGGGATGATAGGCGGTGAGTGTGCTCTCGAAATCTTTTCCCTTGGAGACGACTTCTTGTCTTGGCCATGGGCACCGCATCAAGGAGGTTTGGAGGAGATCTGCAAGCTTCGGACCATTACTTGTCTCGAATACTAAGTCGTATGCCACCCAGCCGGCCTCGGATCACCGCTCTTCTTGGTCAAGGCCAGGATACAAGCGTACTCCCCCGCTCTCCCCGTCGGCGCACAGCACTACTACAAAGGCTCTTGGGACGCTCTCAGCACGATCATGAGGACCGATGGCTTCGTGGGTCTCTGGAGAGGACTGAGTGCGGCATTGCTGCGGACAGCCATGGTGGGTCATCCTGAGCTTTCGCATTTATAGCTCCTCGCTGGTCAAGAATTATGTGCTGACGAGAGCTTTCTGTTATTCAGGGATCCTCGGTTCAATTGCCTTCGTATAACTATGCCAAGTCGGTTTTGACGAGGAATGGGTTGACGAAAGACGGCAGTTTTGGAACTTTCTTAGCTGCCAGTTCAATATCGGGAGTGTGTGTAGTGAGTTGTCTCTCGCCTCTGAGCATTTGCGCGATGCGCCAGAGTTGAACGCGTGCTGATTAAACCAACTGCAGTGTGCGGCTATGCAGTGAGTTGTTTAGATGGGATGGCAAGCGAGGGAGAACTGATTAAACTTGTGGCCATGCAGACCAGCAGATACTGTAAGTTTTCGGTGATGCAATCACAGACACGAGCTCTTGAACACCCCGCTGATTATCGCCGTTCGCAGGTCCTCACACGAATGTATAATCGTAAGTCTCAGGGCTGTTGAGTGAATCAATAGTTCGCAGCTAACAGACTATCCTCCGCAGAAAATACCGTCAGAGACCCAGTGACTGGGAAGGTCAAAGGCGATCTATATTCGGGACCTTTCGACTGTCTCTGGAAGACTTTCAAGACGGAAGGTGTGAGAGGATGGTACAAGGGTTAGTGATCTCTTGTTCTTCAATCGATCAAAGTGATGTGAGCTGAGTCTGTGATCCGATTAATCCGAAACAGGGACGACTGCGCATTTCCTGCGTATAGCTCCTCATACGATCTTGACATTGGTCTCGAATGAGGTGAGCGATTCGCAGACTTGATGAAGGCATAGGATGGGCACTGACTGGTTTTCGCCCCCACAGTTGATCATGAACCAGTATATCAAGTGGTTCAGATGATGGGGTAGTGTGGAGGTCTGAAGGTATGGAGGTGCTGCCACTAGGCTTCTCATTTTTCATCATATCGCGCTTTGGCCCAATGCATGCATGGTACCGAGAGTATGGTAAATGGCGACGCTAGTGGGCGGTGCTGCGGATGAGCGGAAGAGATAGACGAGGGTGTTCCAAGTGGATAGTACCACCATGTCGGGGACCGTCGGTGGGTACGTACGAAAACCTAACAAGCTGGTTTGGTTCCTGGTGCATGGCGAAAGAGTCGCAACACACTCTTTACTCGGGCATTGTCATCCGTCCCCACGACTTCATTCTGGTTGTATTGCCCCCCATCCTCCGCTCCCTTGCATCGTCTGTCTCTCCATCGCATCTGTCTCTCCCCAGACTGCGGGCGCGTGTATCCGCAGCGAGGTCGTCTGAACCCGAAACATTTCATGGGGGGCACCGGAAAACGCATTCATTTTCTATTCTGTGATTTAGATAATTCTGTTCTGCCGTGCCTCTCCCTCCCGTCGACTGCGGCTCACCACCGCTCACTACAACGCTACTCTGGCTTCTGACACTTCTCCTTCTCCTTCTCCTTCTTCTCGCTCACATCACATATACCATCGCACGCACGACCACGACATTAATCTCACTGGAAACGGCTTCGGTTTCCGCGGTCAGCTTGTTCATCGCATTTAGTCATCCCCCGGAAGGCAGCGCGTTCATCCGGCTCATGCGGCATCTTTGAGACTCTCTCTTCTGGGTTTTACCGTATCGTTTCCCATCCTAAGGGGTTAGGTATTCACCTAACATGGCTCCCGGGTCGTCGTTCCCCTCGTATCTCCTCAGTCTACTCGCGTCGCCGTCAGCTACGTCCGAACAGGCTACGGACGCGCTTGAGGAATGGATTCTTCATCGTCGGGCAAAGGGCGAGACCTTGTTTGAGGTTTCTGTTGGACTTGTAGAGCTTGAGGATAGGGTATGTGTATCTCCTTCACCTCTCATTTCTTGGGAAGATGAACTGTGCACTTTCCAGCTGACAGTATATTCAAGGCTCCACCAAACTTGTCTTACGCCTTTCAATTGTCTCGATATGTCACTCAAGTCCCCCAACCTTCTGACCTGACTCCACCCATGGGTCCATTCCCTCTCGCCAGATCCGCATCACCCTCGACCATCTTAAATCACCTCCTCAGTAATCCTCCACCATCCATCGAACATTCACGAGAAGTTATCCTGGAATACGTCCTAGCTCGAGAGATGAAACATCGTGAGAAGAAACCAGGTCGCGGCGGGAAGGGTACTCTAGGTCGAGATGGGTTCGAAGAAGTTGGGAAAAGATTAACAGAGATAGAGGACGGACTGAGAGGTGTTCCGGGGATGGGATCACCGGGGGAGTCGAATGGTGGAGGCAACTCTTTTGCTTTCCCTCAACAGGGTGGGAATGGGCAGGAGCTGGATGAATCAAGACAGATTGGGTTGACGCTTATCCTCTCGTTGCGGATGAGTTTGTCGTATTTCACTCTGCAGGGATTGGCGACGCAGCTGCTCGAGCTGGCTTTGGGCGATGCGGAACGGACGATTGTTCAACATATCAGGAGGAGGGTTCAGGGGGAGGGACGATGGGGCGTCGGCAAGGAGCTGGAATATGTGGAGAGTCTAGTGAGTATTCGTATTGGTCTAAACTTCTGGTTCGTCATCCTAATCATTTGACATTGTCGCTCATCAACTATCTTCGTCCTACCAGTCCCTCCCTCGACGTCCAGCTCTCAAACCCGCCTTTCGAGCAGCCAAAGTCCGGACCAACCTCCCCGCCTACCCTATGTACCCAATTTCTCTCCCTGCTCCTTCAAAATCAGCTTGTATCAAGCTTCTCCAGGCATTCTCGAAAGACGTCGAAGCAGGTGGTTCAGGTCCTTCGACTCAATTCACATCTGCAGGACAAAGCTCTGGACTCCCCAGTCCACTCCACAACAATTTCTCACCGGGTGCCGAGAAAAGTTTCTTCGCATTCTCCAAATCCGCCGGCACGTCCAACAGTCCTAACAGTAGTCCTCAAGCGCCTTTGATGTCTCTACCTACACCTCTCTCTGCTGGATATACTGCCCAACCTAGAATACAGGATGGGAATTCTTTAGCGAGCTATGCCTTGGAACTGTTATCGGAGTATCTTACTAGGGAGAAGAGGGAGTACATGCTCAAGAGCAAATGGGTCAAGTCTGGCCGTGACTCCCTTTCAAAAGATTTAGGAGAGATCGAAGCTTCCTTGTGTCTTGCATCACGAAATACCCCCTCCCCCAATGCTTCCGCCCTCTTACCAACCTTCTTAATCCTTCGACGAACCTTCGGCCTCCCCAAATCACCTCTCCCAGCAAGCGTCACAGAACCTTATCTGGATATCTTGCCGGCCCCTCCTGATCCAGACGAGGTCCCCTTCAGAGAGCCGACAGTGGGCACGACAACCGCGGCGTTGTATGTCAACCCCCGGCTGGAGGATTTAAAGGCCATGGAGGTCTTGGAGGAATTGGTCGAGAGTGAAAAGGAGAAGGTGGTTGCTGCTAGTGGGACGAGGGAGGAGATGATTGACTGGATATCGAGCTTAGTGGACAGCGTCGAAAAGCGGGTGAGTCGATGATGGAGCTAGATTTGGGATCGGTCTGAAGAATGAGAATTCGGAATAGAATATGGCCAGCTAATAATTTCATTTCAGTTTCCCGATGGTTCTTACGCGTCCGTTTTTTCCATGGTCAAAGAACATGTTGCCAAACCACCTGAAATACCCCGAGAACTCGCTCAGCCAGTCCAACCCAGCACTCCCCTTCCGATTGGGAAGCGGGCATCTCTCCATCGACGAGCCTTGTCCACCGCGGTAGTCTCTACCACAGCATCTCCAATCCCAGTCCAAACAAGACCCCTACCCTCGTCTTTACTTATCCCATCTCAACATCCTGTCCGACGAAACTCGCACTCCCGGTCAGTCAGTATGCCGATGCGCTCCAACTCGTACGACGAACCTAGTGACGATTCCGATTCCGACGATTCTTCTATCAGAAAGACGACTTCACCTGTCATTAAGACGAGTACCAGCTTGACCCCTCGTCCCGTCATCCCGATGCCACCTAAATTATCTCCCCTCGAGCTGCTCAGTCCGACAGATTCGACCGAGGACGGTCCCTCGTCTGCCGGAGGTGGAGGGGGATGGTGGGATGTGGTATCTGCAGTCAACACAGAGAATCCAAATCCTGTTCCGTGGATCGAGAACCCTCAGAGTACCTCCTCAGGAGCCGTGCAGAATCGCGAATCATCGTCCAGCGGGGCGAGCTTCCATATGACTTTACCCCTTCCTCCCGGTGCTATGCCTGCTCAGGTCACTCCTCCTACTGGAGGATTGACTGGGTTAGATATCTCATCTCCCCCTCGGATGAGTCTGGCACAAGCCTCATCTCCTTCGCCTCCGCGTCCTTTCCGGCGAACCCCTACCGCCAGTCCATCATTGGACGGGACGAGGTCTTCACCTCGGACGAGAGAGGGGATGGATTCCAGCCCATATGTGGACCTTTCCTCTCCACCTCGCCGAGCATTCACGACGGATGTCAGGACACCGTCACCGTCTAGAGCTGGTCGAATGGATCAAAATCGCGGGATTCTCGGTTCAAGTGTAGAAAGAGATAATGGAGGGCATGAAGGAATTCTCTCCAGCGGTGGTCTGAGAAGCCCTGCGACTAGTACCAGTTTCGCCGCAAACGCTCTCTCCAGGGGTGAGACGACTCGCGCTCCACCCCCAACCCTTCCACTGAAATTTGATCGACCGGGATACTCGTCGTCATCCCCTCAAACCCAAGGTATGAGTCGGAAGCTCAGCGAAGGCCCATTCGAAGGCGTATTCTCCTCGTCACCCAACACACCTCAAAGTTCTGGCAATAACTTTCCCGCAAATTCTGGCAACTCCGCCAATTCTTCCAAAGCGTTTGCAGCGTCTCCAACGACTCCAGCGTCTCTTGCCGCACATTCTCCTCAACCGGCACCTGTAGCTCTTCCCACACACGGACCGGGAAACCCTCTACCACGCGCCGCGACGACGCCGACACCTAGCCCAGTTCCGGCCAGCAAGACACGAAAGCTGGGCGGATTCGGACGATCGATGTCGATGGCGGGACGCGGGGTCATTGGGAAATCCAAGGACAAAGATAAGGATAAGGAGGGTAAGGAGCCGAAAGATTCTGGGAAGGTTCAGAATAATCCGGGAAAGTGGAATAGGGATATGGTAGCTGGGATCATGGGTCCGCCTGTGGAACGGCGATGAGGTTAGAGAGGTGTTGAGGAGCTATGCGGTATTGGGTGCGGGTTTCGGGCAGGATAGAATCGAGAAGAAGGGTGATATGATGGCTTTTTTGGGTATTGTTCCATTGTTTTGGATAGATATTGGGCAGCATGGTCGGCTCTCTCGCATGATGAGGAGGCATATACGATAAGCATTGATGCATTGTATACGTAGAGTGCTGCATATCTGTCGTACAGATGGTATCAGCTCACCCAGAAGGAAAAGGAAGATAAATAGTAAGTTACAGTAGTTCAGTTACCTTACAAATAGCCGGACCGGTTGTGAATGTCAATGCCGCGACGAATAGCGAATAGCGAAACCGGAGATGAACTGCTTCTTCTTCGTTGACATCGCCCTGCAACCACACGAGATGACAACAATGACAACAACACTGTCTAGACCCTTAGCACGGGTCCTATCTTGTAAACCTAGTACCTCCCGCTTTCCCCACCTCCCGCTCCCTGCTTCTCAGCCATTACATCTACACAGGGCTGGTCCAACTTGGAGCAGAAACTATGTCGTACCCTCTACTACCCTCCGGGCGGATGTCAGACCTGGGCCAGTGTTGAGTCAGACGAACCGTGGGTCCCCTCTCCTCTGTCCTCAAGTATCTTCGTTCTCTCTAGCTGTATACGAAGATATGTGGAGGGGAAAGCTGATGCCGCCAAATACAGGAGCGGAAGTGACACTGAGGAGGTTCTGGAAGACTGTGCATATTACCTTGTTAGATTCTGGTGAGTACCCCTCTTCCCGCGCTTTTACTACTATAGATTCAATAGATTTGTCTCAAATGGATACAACCATGTCGTGTAACTACACAGAGCGCAGGGCTGATAACCTCCAAAGGCGATTACCAGGTTACGTTAGATCATCGGAAACTGAAAACCCCAGGTGGGGAGTTATTGGTGATCCCTAAAGATCGGAGACTGCTGGCTTTGCTTATTGCGAATGAGTGGGAGAATCAGGACGAAGTGCTGAAGCAGCATGCGCTGCCTTTGGTTGGTTTTACCTCTTTTCTCCGTCGAGAAATGACTATGTCCGATCTCTTCTTCGTATGGAAGAGGAAGACACTCGATATCGGTGTCTGCATTGTGCAGTCAGGTTACTGAGCTAACTCGGAGGGTTTTTCTAGACTTCATTGGCTTCTAGAGCTATTGATGGATTGAGGGATGAGAAGATCCGGGCGGGAGTTATTGATGCGCTCATGAAATATGTTGATACAGATACCATTTGGTCAGTCCCTCCCCCTTCTCTTTGGTCCTGGCTTAGCTAGGGAGAGACTGACATAAGCCATCAAGCTTTCACGAAGAAGAACCAGAGCCCCTCGTCCGACTGCAACACAAACACTGGGATCCGCTCTTCAAATGGCTACAAAAGATCTACGGTGTCAACCTAACGACCGCCGAAGGTTTCTCCCCAGCTCGTCAATCTCCCGAGACCCACGCAGTCCTCCGGAAGATTGTGGAGGGCATGGACGAGTTTGAGCTGGCCGCGTTCGAACGGGCGGTATATGCTTCGAAGAGTTTTGTCATCGCTCTGGCCGTTTGTAAGGGCCGCTTGACGGCTGATCAGGCATCTGATGCGGCGCATGTGGAGGTGAGAAGTCAGATTGAGCGATGGGGTGAGGTCGAGGATAGTGAGTATCTGGTTGTTAGTTCGAAGTCACAGGCAGAAAGCTGATGAATCGTATCTCTTTCAGCTCATGATGTTGACTTTCATGATATCAGACGGTTGCTTGGGAGCGTCGCTTGTAGTCTTATAAAATCTTGATGAATGCTGTATGCATGGTATACCAGCGAGGTGCATCTGAGGATGGATCTCCTCAAGAATGATCTATGCATGCCCCTCTGTTTAACGCCAGACCAGGTTGCAAACCAATATCCCACCGTTGGCCTGGCAGTGAGCCTCCCGAAATTCGGTGGTCGCCCGAAAAGTGGAGGCGACAAGCTGCAACATTCAATTCAGCTCTCCTTTCTATCTATACATTCGACTTCTCATATCGTTTTCACTCCCTCTGCTCCCAGTTCATCGCGTCTTGTTATACACTCCATCGTAGTGGATCAAGACATAGTAGCTGTGTCCATCGATGGATCCCTTCACGAATTTCGATGGTGCATCGCAGGTGAGAAATCATTCAGAAGTGCAAGCAAACCTTGCCACCGTTGATATCGATCGTCAACCCGCTTGATGCTGACTGTTCTGGTCGGGACATACACGCTGACGCGATCTACATTTAAACCATATGTAGTACGGAGTAGAAGACGATACTACCTCTCTGTACTCTGCTGCCCCGACCCAAGCGTCGTCGAGAGTTCAGCATCCCTCGAGAGCCGCTGCGTCAGCCGAAGCTGCTGTTGCTGATGCACAACTCGGATTGGAGGATTTGACACTAGACCCAAGTGTGAACGGGATCCATGGTGGTGGTGAAGATGACGATTTCGATCATACCCTAGAAGATGAGCGGCTGGGGTTCGGCGTAGGCGTCGAACATGCTTGCAGGTGAGATTTTCCCCTTCAAACCCACGGGATGGCTTTCAGAGTGGTGATGCCTTTGCTAATACTGCGACTTCGTCCTTCAGCTATTGTGGGATTCATAACCCTCAGTGCGTCGTCAAGGTATGTGACCTGCTGTCTACCGTTCCTGGTATCCTGCTAATTCAGGTAAATCGATCAGTGTTTGCCATGCAACAAATGGTTCTGCAACTCTCGGGGGAGTACCTCAACGTCTCATATCGTTTCCCACATGGTCAAAGCCAGGCATAAGGAGGTTACTTTACATAAGGATAGTGCTCTTGGGGAGACGACTCCTGAATGTGAGGATTCTGTTGTCTGTTCTGGTGCAAGAAACTGGTCACTACAGAATGAGAATGTCCTAACGCATTGTGTTTCAGGTTACAACTGTGGGAGCAAGAATGTTTTCATGTTGGGATTTATTCCTGCAAAGTCGGACACTGTTGTCGTCCTCCTTTGTCGGTACGTGTCCTCATCCTGCAACACATCGTCAAATTGTACTCGATGCTGATCTGCTTGACCATTAGTCAACCGTGCGCAGCGCTCACCAATTCTCGCGATATCAATTGGGACACATCACAGTGGTCCGCTATCATCGACGATCGTTCCTTTCTGTCTTGGCTTGTCAAGGTTCCATCCGAGGCTGAGCAACTCCGAGCCAGACAGATCTCCTTGGCCCAGATTGCAAAGTTGGAGGAACTGTGGAGAGATAACCCGGATGCTAAGTTGGAGGACGCGGAAGCTCAGACGGGAGAAGAGGAGATGCAGCCAATTCTCATGAGGTGAGTGTCGATCGTGCATCAGAATCCATTCCGGGTACGGTTGCTGACTCAAGTCGTTTGCCTTTCCCTCAGTTACGAAGACGCCTATCAATATCAGAACATTTTCGGACCTCTGGTCAAAATCGAAGCCGATTACGATAAACGTCTGAAAGAATCCCAGACCGAGAATGATATATCGGTTAGGTGGGATATGGGTCTGAATCAGAAACGTATCGCATGGTTCTCGATGCCGAAACTTGAAAGTGGAGAAGTTAGATTGGCAGTTGGTGATGAACTGAGGATGAAGTTTGTAGGCGGTGGGAGTGGGGCTATGGGCGGGGTGAAGGGTCTGCAGGCGTTCAACAAATCGTGGGGTGGCGGAGGAGAGAAAGGCTGGGAGGGTGTTGGGAGTGTCATCAAAATCCCAAATAGTGAGTTGCAACTTGAAGCCTTATTACGAGTCTCGCTCATGACTGTCTGCAGACGTTTCCGATGAGATTGGATTGGAGCTTCGTCGTAACGATGGGGTTCCGACTGACTGCAATCACGGCTTCTCGGTTGATTTTGTCTGGAAAGCGACGAGTTTCGATAGGATGCAGGCGGCTATGAAGACTTTTGCTGTTGATGAGAAAAGTGTCACCGGATATATCGTGAGTAATTGATACCTTGATTCTCATTACGGTGACTAATCCCGCGTGCTAGTATCACAAATTGCTTGGACACGATCTCGAACCACAGGTGCTGCGAACACAAGTGAGTTGGATTCTTCTAGCACCCATTTCACGACTGACGGTTTCGTAGATGCCGAAACGATTTTCCGCTCCCAATTTACCCGAGCTCAACCATTCCCAAATGGCAGCCGTCAAAGCCGTCCTTCAGAAACCTCTCAGTCTGATTCAAGGTCCACCAGGGACTGGAAAGACGGTCACATCCGCCTCGATCGTGTACCATCTGGCCAAAATGAACCCCGGACAGGTTTTAGTCTGCGCTCCCTCTAACGTCGCTGTCGACCATCTCTGCGAGAAGATCCATCAGACGGGATTAAAGGTTGTTCGAATTGCCGCGAAATCGCGTGAAGCCCTCGACTCGTCTGTTGCGTTCCTCTCACTCCATTCTCAAGTCGCGAACGCCGGCACCCACCCCGAGCTCCAGAAGTTGATCCAGCTTCGAAACGATGTCGGCGAACTCAGTCAGAGTGATGAGAGGAAATACAAGGCTTTGGTGAGGGCTTGTGAGAAGGAAATCTTGAATGCGGCGGATGTTATTTGTGCGACTTGTGTTGGATGCGGGGATCCCAGATTGGCCAAGTTCAAGTTTAGGACAGTTGTCATTGATGAGGCTACACAGGCTGCTGAGCCTGGTGAGTAGAGATTGAGGAAAGATGAGAGTTGGCGCTGATTTTCTCTCCCAGAATGTATGATTCCCCTCGTCATGGGTTGTAAACAGGCAGTCCTAGTTGGCGATCACCAGCAGCTGGGTCCGGTCATCATGAACAAGAAAGCCGCACGTGCCGGTCTTTCTCAGTCCCTCTTCGAACGCCTGGTCATCCTCGGTAACCGGCCAATTCGACTGCAAGTGCAGTACCGGATGCACCCATGTCTTTCCGAGTTCCCTTCCAACATGTTCTACGAAGGCACGCTCCAGAACGGTGTCACCGCTCCTGAAAGGCTACGAAAGAATGTAGATTTCCCTTGGCCGGTTGCCGACACCCCCATGTTCTTCCACCAGAATTTGGGGAACGAAGAAATCTCTTCCAGCGGAACTTCGTACTTGAATCGGACAGAGGCATCCAACGTCGAAAAGATGGTTACAAAGTTTTTCAAATCGGGTGTCTTACCCTCGCAGATTGGTGTCATCACACCGTACGAGGGTCAACGATCTTATGTGGTCTCCTACATGCAGATGCACGGATCTCTCAAGAAGGAGTTATATAAGGAAGTGGAGGTGGCTAGCGTTGATGCTTTCCAGGGAAGAGAGAAGGATTATATCATTTTGAGCTGTGTGAGGAGTAACGAACATCAGGGGATTGGGTTTTTGAACGATCCCAGACGGTTGAATGTGGCCTTGACAAGAGCGAAGTACGGAGTGGTCATTCTGGGGAATCCTAAAGTCCTGAGCAAGGTGAGTCCCTGGATTCTTGCGAAACACTTAAAAAGCTTCTACTAATAACCGAATCTGAATCTGTAGCATCCGCTTTGGCTGTATCTCTTGACTCACTACAAGGAGAAATCATGCTTCGTCGAAGGACCCCTGAGCAATCTGCAACCGAGTATGATCCAGTTCAGTCGGCCCAAGAAATCTCTCGCAAGCGCGATGGATCCGTTCCGACGATTTGAGACCTCTGCAGCAGAATATCTAGACAAAGGTGAGTAAAAATTTGATTGCATCGACTCTTCTGAACAGCCTCTGATCATCTATGCCATTCAGGTCGAGTTCCCGGTCCCGCCCCAAGTCGATTCGATCCAGCCTTCTACCGAACGCATGATCCCGTCTCGTATATCCCCTCCGATGCCCAGTCCGTCGTCTCGCAAGCTTTGACCTCCAATTTCCCTCTCTTTCCTGGAGCACCGGGGACTGGAAGAAACAAGTTGTCCTCGTATACGGGCTATGCCTCTTCTGTTATCTCCCAACAGCCCGATCCAAACGGTGGCGGGGATACCGGCTCTGTCATTGGAGGAGGGGGATTGGCTCCGCCCTCCCGTGGAGGCAGCATAGCTTTCAGTCAATACGACCGACTTCCTCCGATGGGTGTGAACGGCACCAACGGCGTGGGCGGAGGGATTGCAGGACTCAACGGGACGGACAAACATCGAAGGAGACTTTCCATTGGATCCATGGCCCCCAGTGACGCTGCCAGTGCCTCCATGTATGGCTATGGGTACAAGGGTGGGGACGACGATGTTCAATCCATTGCCCCTAGTCAGGCTGGGGTGACGGATTTCTAACTCTGACCTGGTCGTGGTATGGTGGACGATGATCATATCGGGCAACCTGATGTTGTCGGTACATGGCTTGACCACTGGATGGTCTCATGCTGGTACGCGCGATTAGGCGTGGTCGTTCGATACCGACTCGGTTAGCTCTGAGGTGGATCGGAGGTTGGTTCGGATAGATCTGGGATGCGAAGGACAGAGGGGGAGAGGGAGAGGGAAGAGATTTCGATACAGCGAGGGCTAATCCACTGCTGGTCGCGGTCTTGATTGCTGGTCGGTAGCTTGGCGTTGGTTCAAAGGAGAGGCGACGAGATCTGTTTAGCGGTGATTTGCAGTCTACAACCTGATCAGCTTCGATTGTCGTTCTTACTCTGTGCTTTCTGTGTCCATGGAGATCTACTATGCAGATCATGTCAGACAGATGCGTCAGAGAAGGACGCATGCATAGAGGTGACTTGGATTCTTCTGATAGCGGGCCTCGCTGTGGGCTGTGTGCTGCGGGAAGTTGGGAGGCTCCTTTGGATTTGGGTCGACGCATTCTTCCGCGCACATCCCCTCATCTTCGGATTCGAGAAGCTTCGTCCTAGAGTCCTAGACTACATGCAAGCGTGTTTCTACGACAGATCGTGGACGTCTCGAGCTGACATGGTGGGTGAGTGAGTACCTGCTACCTGCATGTAGCTTGCAGCCTGTTGTAATCTCGGGAGCAATTACAGCAGCATGGGTCCCTTATTACGCCCCGTCCCGCCCTAAGCCATCACCCTGACCACATATGGTCACCCACGGCATCGGCGGTCTCCAGTTCATGTTCCATACAGTGAAGTGAACATACTTGCTGGCTATACTGCTATACGGACAGATGGGGATAAAGGTGTGAGCCAGTGCAATCAAGTAGACATTAGTAGATAGTCGACCGGAATAGGAATGAATCATTGAACATAGCAGGATAGCAGGACGCGTCGTGGTTAACGTGTCTGGTGAGAGAAAGAGAAAGAGTAACTACAACTTCGGCGGAGACAAAAAGGCGCACAAACCACCACTTGACCTATACCTTTGGTACTTTGATATTCTTGATATCCTATCCCTCTTACTCTTCTTCTCATCACCCTATCCCAGCCAGTCTACAATTGGTACCCGCCATCCCCACTCCACCGCTACGACTACTGCACCGGTACCACTCCATCCCCGACGCCAAGCTATTTCCAGCGACACAGCGACACAGCTTGCACAGCCGGGGTCGGCTTTGACACCTCGTTCACCACACGTTGAGACTCTTACATCGGGTTAGCTCGCTGGATCACCTTTCTTGGCTCGTTCCGTTCAGGTTCTCATTCGTTTGCGCAGGAACCGAGAGACAGAATTGTAGAGCTTGATTGGGTGACTACCAAACGATCCATGGATAGACTGTTCAAGTGAGTTGAGAGATTCAACCCCCTCCATCCTCGTACCACCTTTACCTTTGCTTTGCCTATTTACCAGTCGGTAAAACCAAAGGAGACATGTCCATGCTGAGCTTCTCTGTCCCGCATTACTCCCCTCTTTCACCTCTTACCAGAAAACGTGCAGCATCAACTACCACCTCCGAAAAACAAGGCCCACGTCCGTCCAGTCGAAACAAGAAGGAACAGAGCGAGGCCTCCAATACGAGGCGGGGCGGTGGAGGTGTCTGGGAGAGTGAGAGGGATCGTTCGTATCCAGTACCAGTGAGAAGTCCGGAAGTTGCACCTAGCTTGGATCTGGATTTTCGGAATTCTCTGATCCTTCCTGCGTGAGTTGAATGATTGTGTAGAAATTTCATGCTTTGGCTGATTCGAGTCCTCGCAGTCTCACTAAGCGGTTCTCAGTGCTTCTTCCCTCCCTCTCCACGACTCCTGAGACCTCCCTTCGATCCTTACTTGCGTCCCAGAGAGCTCGGCAGAATGGGCCATCAATCACTGAAGAGGAGGAGGAGCTAGTCCTTGCAGAGATTCGGGAAGCGGCTCTTGGTTCGGATCCATTCGGTCGTCATCATGGAGAATGGGACGGAAAACCACCACCCCATGACTGGAGTACCACAGGTCGAGGTCTTGGAGGAAGCGATAGTGCCCACTACTTGAATGGCAACGCCAGCAGTCTCCTTTCAGCCTCGACGAGTAGTCCTTCGATCCTTGCTCTCAGTTCAGGCTCTCCCAATTCAGAGCTTCCATTCACCGCTACCAGTTCTGAGTTCACTCAGCCATCACCTTTACCTTCTTCTACGTCGGCATCATCTTTCCATACCCTTGGCGGGGAGAACGGAGTCCGTACCAAGTCTTATGGTTTCAGCGGAGGTTCAGCCATGCGGGAAGGAGAATATTTACGACGAATCAAAAAGAGCGCGAGCGGGAGAAATCTAGCTGACAAGACAGCCAATGGCCATTCGATAGAGGAACGTACTCCCAAGGAGAAGCATGCTCCGCTGCCTCATATTTCCCCGGAAAAGGCCAATGCGCTCTACTCTGCTTCAAGGGTTGTACGGCCGGATAGTCCCTCTGGATCTGAGAGAACATCAACGCCCACGCCATCGTTATTCGCTTCCGCGTCGTCGCTACCTCGTCCTAAACGCACTGCATCACCATCGGCTACATCAGCACTGAATCTCCCTCCACAACTCCCTTCTCCGTCTTCACTCCCACCCACTCCAGATCATCCTGAAGCTTCGCCAACTCGACCGCGCGCCAAGCGGCAAAGTCTGTTGGCGGCTTTGACCCCAGCTCAAGTGAAACGGATATCTCGCGCGCTAGAGGAGATCGAAGGGAGATTGGAAGGACGGGGTAATGTGCGCGCGAAACACGAGGCGATTGATGAACGTGACGGCAATGACGAGGCCGAGGAGGTACTTGAGCACGATCAGCCCAGTGATGAGGACCATGAGGACGTCACCGAACTTCAAAGGCGACCTTCCACCCGATCGAATCGATCTTCCCATTCCGACGGGTCCTCGCAATTCCCATATAAAATGTCCCCGACAAATTCCTCTCATACTGTCACTCTCCATGGACAGTCTTTCACCGAACCATCACCACTAGCAAAACTTCCCCCTTCACCTCGAAGTCATAATTTGCTCGCCCATGTCGACTACGACGAACCCCTACCGGCTCCAGTACAACCAGTTCTAACACCGTCAAAACCACTACCAACCCGTGCATCACACCAGTCATCTTTCTCATTCTCCTCCCAAGTCACCCCTGTTCCCGGCTATACCCCTGGCCAGCAACGGCCAGTCGGTTCATACCATCAGTCGGAAGGCTCGATATCCTCTCGATCGGTCACACCGTCTCAAGCTCCCAATTCACCTTCCCTGACACTTGCCAGCTCTCAGGACTCTCATGGACGTGCTAGATCTGGCTCCAATCCTTCAGTCAAAGGTATGCCATCGATAGCGCCTCGGACCACATCTCTTTCCCGGTCCCGATCGACAAATCATCCCACTGCTCCCCTTGGCTTGTGGTCGAATCATGCTGCTTCGTCACCCAACTCACAAGAACAGCTTCACGAAGCGTCTCCGTCACCTACGGGAGACCGACCGTCCTCGATTCGTCGTCTAAGTTCCCCGATGGCGGGTCATCATCCTTCACCGGCTGCGGAAACAATTCCCGAGGACGAAAACGAGGACGATAATGAGGAATCGGACGATCTTCGCCCTGGCTCTCCCACGCTGATGCACATGGAGGACATTGAGGAGCGTCGAAGCATCGAGGATTCTTATCCAAGCACTCGAGAGTCAGCGTCATCAATGGGAAGCCAAGCCCGCCAGTTCCTTGATACCAATCCAGGAATGTATTTTGCCCAACCTGTCACAGAGGAGGAATCCATATCCAATCTACCTCAACCATTCGGAATGAATCTACCTGCTCTTTCACCTACAAATACCCTTCGTCATCAAATCTCCACAGCCTCTATGGGCTCAAGTTATCTAGAATCCCCAGATCCCGATGAGAAGCCCTGGGATAACATGTTGGGCCTTAGTCCCGGTGTCTCGGACGAATCAGCTGTGCTCCAGACTCCAATTATGGATGGTCACGAAGATGAGGTCATTCTAGAACGGAACGGAATCGATAAAAAGGCTCTGGCTGCACTGCAAGCGAAATTGGTGCTGAAAGCTAAAGCCGAGAGAGAGGCTTTGAGATCAAATTTGGATCGTTCTCCTATGCAGCCCGTATGTTGTTTTCTGGTCCTGCACGCGCGGAATAATCTGCTAACGTTTTACTAGACCTCGTCGACAGCGGTGAGAAATGATTACCAGATGGGAAAGCCGAGATCGAGACCTCTGTCTCCTGTTCAGGCTAGGGCGGTTAGCCCCCCTCCTAGCTCTTGGAAGTTTGCGCAACAAACTGAAGATGGGGCGGGCATTCAAACTTCTCAGGATCCTTCTCAGGATGATGAGACAGACGTCAAGGTTCCTACTGTTCCCACCGTGGATCCCGAGCCGATACCGGCGCCTGCAGCCGTACCGGTCATTGCTCCTACTCGCGCAGCACCGCCTCCACCCTCGCAGAGTGTGGAGCATGCTCGATCCCCTTCAGAGCCCTTTGAGGAACAGATAGTCTTCACGCCCTCAACCATTCATCTCAGCCGACAGTCTTCAGCAGCTCATCGTAAAGGTCAGACCCCTCCCGATCTCGATCCAGAAAAGGTTAAAGATTTCCATGCAAGGATCGCAGCTGCTACAGCAGCGCTCAACCGAACTCCGTCGAGAAGCGGAAAGCTCGAACGAAAGCTGACGGCGAAACGTGCACCAGGCCCAATGGTTATCTCCAGTCCTCAGCTGGTATCCTCGTCCATCAAAATTCCTGGAACGCCCGACACCCCCGATAGTATCAGTAAGACTTCGTCTTCCGCGGTAGCGGTTGATCCTGCGATGGCTAAGGCTTTGGAGAGGAGTAGTGGGTCAAGTAGCAAGATGAGTCAACGGTGGAAGAAGATGACTGGTTTCCGCAAGGGGCCCAGTTTTTCTGCTGAGGAGGGTGGGAAACCTTATCCGCCTTCTCCGCCCGCTGCTCCGATCCCCAAAGTCGTTGAGCGAGATGCACCACCCCAGCAGCAGAAGCTTGCTGCGCCTATTGCTCTTCGTCCAACCGAGGGGACGTCAGCTCCTGCCGACTTCAACGCGTTCCGCTTTCCGTCGCCCACTAATCTTGTTGCAAACTCCGAGGCATCGACAGCCTCGACCAGGGAAACGAAACCGGACGTACCATCCCCTCCGGGAACTGCGAATCCTACCACCGGTCTCAAGCAGATGATGACCAAGTTGAGGCGCGGGAGGAGTGAAGACCAGACGACCGAGAGTGGATCAGTCGGCCGCTCTCCCTCTGTTCCTCGTCCACATCCCACGTCTCCGCGACTAGATGGCAACACCACAGTTCCCGCTCCACTCAACTCAAATATCCCTGCGGATTTGGCAACGGCGGCTAAAGGTTCCCAGCATTCGCCGTCGTCTTCTGACGACTCGGCGGTTGCCAAGTTCATCGCGGCTGGTCGAGCTGTTGGACTGGACGATGAGAGGCTGAACGAAATGTTGATTCAGAAAGGCATGCTTGCCAGATCGGGGACGACGGCTTCCTCGCGATCTCAGATTTCGACTGCACCTACTACGACGAGTTTCTCCCATCCCTCGCCGTCACCTGCTTCTCCTGTCATTGCGAGGGCGCCTTCTGTTGATAAGGGTACGAAGGGACTGTTCAGATCGCTGTCGAGGAATAAAAAGGTCGAACAACCGATGGCAAAAGTGGTTGCCGCTAATCCTATCCCGTCGTCAGCGGGGGAATCGACAGGATCGACAGACCGACCACGACCACCAGTCGATAGAGTGATTGTCCGCAGAACGATCTTGATCCCGACTGAGGACTTGGTTATTCCATCAACTCCTACGCTACAAGGTCCGTCTCCCGTCATCCCAGCAGGTTCACCGGATTCGAATGCCCCTCGCCCAGGAGCCAACCAACGGAAGTTATCGATCAAGAGAAAACCGTTGAAACTCTCTGGATCTGATCGGGAACTCGTGCAAGGTAGTCCGGGAGGTCACAGACGGTCCGCCAGCGGCGCCACGAATGTTTCTGGTCGATCGGAAATTGGCGTTGCCCCGTCGACTTCAACGACTGCACCGGAGGGGGCTGGATTAGGGTTCTTGTATCCGCCCAACCCGCTTGAGATGGGTCGAAAAAGCTCAAACGAGTCTAGTAGATCGGGTAATGGTGCTCTTGGACAGGGGAGCCCGGCGGATAGCGATGTCTCGGCCGAACGGTCTTCCATGTCAAGGCAGTCATCTGGAGGTGGAAGCATCATTGATATGTATGCGGAGGGCGATAGAGACGGGGAGGAAGTTTTGCGTCCTTCTCAAAGTGGGGATGTGCGCTTGGATAGGAGGATCTCGGCACAGACTACGGCTTCTAAAGGGGATTCCAAGCAGGCTGTTGAAATCACGTTAGTCGTTTCTTTCCCATCGTTTCCTCAAGCAGCATTGACTGACATGCGGCAATTCGTTGTAGTGAATACGAAGACGGCGAGGTGGTGTGGTCCATCGTCGATGCGCTCCGGTCTGGTGTCTCTGCGTCTAACTCTTCGAATGGATTGCGGCATTCCGGATATTCAGATAGCCACACGCATTCTCGTCAGGCTTCTTCCAACTACGCCCCTTCACGGCCTGGGTCTACAACGGGTCCTCAGCTAGGGGACCATGCTACCGGTATACTCGGTGGTGCTTGGGCGAAGAGTGGGGTGCTGTCGTCGACTGCGGGATTGAATTTCCGGCACAGGGATCGCGGGGTGCCACCTGCTAGTCGCCCAGAGACTAATGTGAGTTAAGGATTTGAGACAGATATCGCATACCGATTGTGAGCTAGTGACAAGATGACTAATACGCTTTCTAGGTCTACTACACATCACCCGATGATGTTGCCGATCTCATCGATCACCTCTCACGAGATCTCGACGCATCTTCAAGAGGTCGTATCGACTTCAACTCTATGCCAAACTCTCCTTCCCTATCTGGTCCTCAGCCAACAGGTTCAACGCTATCCTATCCTACAATGCCGTTGGATCCGGCGTTTGAAGACGCTCCCGAATCGCCATACTACTCCCCGCCGGCTATATCAAGGAAACATCCGCCACCCGCACCTCTTTCCCCGCAGAACAAGAAGGTCGTCGTCCCGGCTGGCGGTTTCTCGCCTAAACGTCAAGCATTCTTGAGAGGATATGGGAGCGGGCATGGTCATAGATCTGCCTTGAGTGGTGGGTCGATACCATCAGTCAACAGCCCATCTGCAGCGAGCTTTGCGAGCTCTTCGACCTCGGGCGCAAAGACTGTTGAAGAGAGGTTACAAGCTTTGCTGGATAAATTGCAAGCTGGAGGCACTGGGAGTGGTTCTAGATAGAATTGGGACTTGGGATTGAGGGGATGTGTAGCGCGTGTGTGTCTCCCTGTAGGTGTGTAGAAAAGTAATCACGTGAAGGAATTATTTTTTGTCAGGGGTATTGGTGTAGGATGGAATCTATAGGAGACGGAGGTGTGAAGGGAGGGAGGGATGGGAGGCAACGATGCCAAAGGGCATTTGACGTTTTACGATGTATGAAGGTTATTGATTAGGATTAGAATTAACGATGCATGTTGATTTGTCATGCTGTTATCTTACTGCGTTGCGACTTTCATTGCCATTAAGATTGACATACCACTTCCGCTTCCGCTTCCACTCCCACGTCCACTTGTTCACCTCGACATAGCATACAGTATACAGTACATTATCGTATCATGTCCACGCACCTCGCTAAGCCTCTGTGCTATGCTCCGCCTTGGGAAACCTTCACCGCATCTTCCGGGTTGCAAAAGCTCGTTGCCGAGATTGTTGCCAAGCATCTTGCATGCAGTACGCCCCCGCCCAGGATGCAGTGTAATGTGGTCCAATCTCCATCCCAGAACGGCAGATTACAGCGATGAGAGATCTGCACGATCTTACTCTACGATCTCAGATCCTCTACGACACGAGGCCGACCGATATGAGCTCGCCAATTCGCCAAGCATACTGGACCTAGACGGATTTGATGAAATACATAGATTAATCCTACATCAATCCACACTGAGCACCAACGCGGACGGGGTGATGCGGCCTCCTCATGGTTCTGATCATTCTGTTTAACCTTGGTGATTGTCGGAGGTATATTGTTGTTGCACTTGGTCTACTCGAATTATGTCTCGGGTATCTCTGCACCCCTAATCAGAAGATGGATACAAGTGTATATTAGCATACACAGGAATCCATATGACTGACGATACACCCCTTCCCCCTCCCCCCTCCAAGCGAGTGCCACAGCCAAGCATCGGGTGGGGCTCCACAGTTTCCGCCGACTTTTTGTGTCCACTGCTGCTCTAGTCGAAGAAGAAGACGAAAGATGCGATGCATTGCTCAATTCATTCTTCTCTCCCCCTTCCCTCGTCTTCGGTTCCGTCCCGTCCTCGTGTATCCATCTGTGTCGCCATCACTGCCCAGATAACGACGGTATCCGCCATCAAAGATCATCGCCCCATCAGCGGTGTTTGGTCAACGTGCTCCCCTATTCCGTGTCTTGATACAAACAGAAAACCTCGACCAGCTCTGCTATATAGTCGGTAGTGGTGGACCCACTGTCTCCTCTTTCTTCGTCAATACAAACTTTGTAGTGTTAGCATCATCGGCTGCTTTTCTAAATTCTGCCGTTTACCAATTACGGCTACATCTCTTTGCCTACCGTACACACCATGTCAACAACGCCGTGGACACCCTCGTCCTGGAGAGAGAAACCTATCGCACAGGTTGGTATCGTCTCCGCATTATATATTCTTGAATTCGCTACTCTGACTCACGCTGCTACACAGGACGTCATCTACGAGGATAAAGTACATCTCGAAAAGGTTTTGACAAAACTTCGTCGTTTGCCCCCTTTGGTCTCTCCTGTTGAAGTAGGTCGGGCTTCCTCATGCTTACTGTCAGCGTCGAGACTGGCTTGCAGCTGACTGACGAAATCATCTCGCTTAGATCGACAGATTACGAGCTCAGCTGGCCGATGTCGCTACTGGAAAGGCTTTCCTGTTGCAAGGAGGTGACTGTGCCGAGTTGTTCGACGACTGCTCCCAAGTAAGTTGCCCTGCCTCGCTGCCAGAGATCATCGTGTAGGCCAACTGACCAATCCTACAGGATCCGATCGAACACAAACTCTCCCTGTAAGTATTCAGTGCGAGTGTCAATACACCGACAGCCCACTTGCCTGTTTACTACTTTCCCGAAGTCCTCGGCTCGGGCTTCACTGACCTCGTGTTTGATGCAGCATCCTCCTCATGTCACTGATCATCCTCCACGGCTCTCGACTCCCTGTCGTTCGTATCGCCCGAATCGCCGGGCAATACGCCAAGCCCCGAAGCAAGCCTACCGAAGTCGTCGATTTCCCGACCAATGCTGAGAAGACTACGACCGAGAAACGCGAGGTGATGAGTTTCAGGGGAGACAATGTCAACGGATACGAGGTTGATGATCGGGCCCCCGATCCTGAGAGGTTATTGGGGTAAGTCCTATATAAGCCTCGATTGGTGCACATCGGGCCTTTGCTGATTCGTCGACAGAGCGTACTTCCATTCCACCAGTACCCTCAACTACATCCGGACCCTCTTGACTTCCGGATTCGCAAGCCTTCAGCAACCCCTGGACTGGTCCTTCTCCCATGTCCGATCTCCAGAGCTCCAGGTGGCATTTTCGGGTGTCATCGAGTCCCTCCAAGACAGTTTGGACTTTATGAAGGTAGCCACGGGAAGTACCGGAGGTAGCGCCAGAGGTGGGGCGGACACGGTTGATCTCTACACCAGGTGAGTTCTTATTCCCCTTCTCCCGATCAATGGCTATTAACCTGAAAGTTATCAGCCACGAAGCATTACTTCTCGAATACGAGGAAGCGTTCACTCGATCCTACGAGAAACCCTCATCACACGACTTCTCCGGATCCCCTACTCGAGCGTCAACGCCAATCGCCTCCCGCCGGAACTCGCACGCCCACATTTCGCCCACTGTCTCGGATACCTACCCCCATTCTCCAGCTCGTGTCTCTCGAAATCGCTCGCTCAACACTGACTCATCTGCCGCTGGACCAAGAAATGGGTCGCCCCCAGTATCGACAACGAGCTTCTATAATGTCTCGGCGCATTTCGTGTGGATAGGGGATAGGACGAGACAGATCAACGGTGCTCATGTCGAGTACTTCAGGGGGATTGCTAATCCAATGTGGGCATCATCGTTGTTCTCCAAACATCTTTGGTGAGAATAAGACTGACTCGAGGCGCAGTGGGATCAAGGTTGGACCCTCGATGCAGGGAGAAGAGCTCGTTCGGCTACTAGACAGTAAGTCTTGTACATTCGCTTATAGGTCATACTGACGGTTGACGCAGTTGTTAACCCCGATCGTATACCGGGTAAGATCACACTCATAGGGAGGTACGGTGCCGACAAGGTATGTCTTGGCATCTAGGATACGAATCAAAGGCTGATAGAAAACAACAGGTGGACAAATTCCTTCCAGGACATATCGACGCCGTCAAGGCTACCGACCATGTTGTGGTTTGGCAATGCGATGCGATGGTGAGTAGTTGACAGTTGTATGCGAATCAGACGTCAAGGCTGACGATTCACTTCTAGCATGGAAAGTAAGTTTTCCCATCATCTCAGGGGAATAATGTCGGAACGAGGAGGTTCTTGAGAGAAGAATGCATGGCTGACCGGCTTTGATCAGCACCAAAAACTCCGTCAATGACGCAACACTCAAGACCCGGCACTTCACGGATATCATCCATGAGATCACTCGATCCATGGAAATTCACCGGGAGAAGGGGACGATACTTGGTGGTGTCCACCTGGAGCTCACGGGAGAAGTCAACGACGAGGGTTATTCGGTGGTATGTCGGCTTGCGCATTTTGCTGATGAGGTGGAAGGGTACAATGGAACTCATAGCTGATGATTATCTGGGAACAGACCGAATGTATCGGCGGATCTATGGAGTTGGAGGACAAGGATTTGAACTTCAATTATCGGACTCACTGCGATCCTAGGCTGAACTACGAGCAGTCGCTGGGTGAGTGCTCTTTGCTCAGTTTTTGCTACGTTGTGCACTCTCGTCTCTATGTCCATTGGCCAGTGGTACAGCATGAGTTGCAATGTATTCAAGCTGACACTGGATTGTTCTCCTCAGACGTTGCGTTCCTCATCGCCGATCACCTAAAAGCGAAACGACGTGGAGAGGCTCCAAAAGATATCCTCCTCTCCGGGCTGAGAGGACGAACACCTGTCATCAATCAGTAGATGAGTACTAGGGTTTCAGTCTATGTTGTGTACGCAAGGGCTGTACGACGTGGAACAAGACGATATATGAATGAGGACGAGCTGTCATACATCTTGATAGTGTATTTGTACATATCATCTAGATTCGTATGGTGACGATGGCGATGATCATATCCTCCCTTCCTTGTCCAACTGCTCCAGTACCAGTCTAGCTCCCTCTACGATGATTTCGTGCTCGACCTATGAACATTGGCCTGTCAGTGATGCACACAATGAAATTTGATGACGAGAAGAAGCAGCCCTACTTACCTGATGTATTCTTCCTTCGAGCTCCTCCAGCGTCTCTCCCTCCTTCATTGGAATTTCCCTGACGACCAACGGTTCCCCTCTATCAACCTCGGCGACCACTCGATGCACCATCACTCCAGTCTTTGTGATCTCCCCACGCTTGAAGGCCTCAAACGCCCTTCCAATGGCATCGGCACCGTCGAACGCACCGGGTAAAGCTGGATGGAGGTTTATAATGGGAATAGGAAATCTTTGGGTGATTGGCGGTTCTGGTAATCCGTCATTCGATCCTCCAGCTACCTCCGTCGTCGTCGATTCTGTAGACCCAGAACCAGCTATGGGCGCAGAAGAGGAAGACGCAAGCGAAGGGATAGGTTCCGTCTGGGTAGGCAAGCTCTCAACGCCAGGAGGACCCAATGCAGGACTCGCCGCAGCCCCAGTCCTACCTTCAAGCACCTCCAAGAACCCATCAGAAAGGATATGCATCCAGCCAGCCAGCACTACGAGATCCGGTCTCGAGGCCAGCACGAGACGGGCGACTTGGGCATCGTAGTCCCGTCTCGTTGAGCCTGGGTTTTTGGAGAGGAAAGTCTTGAGAGCGAGGACTTTTGTGGGGATGGGTGGAGTGTGGGTGGAGGCGCGGGTTAGCCCGTAGGCTGATGAACGGGAGGAGAGGACGTAGGTTATTTGAGCGGAGGGGCGGAGGGGAGTTAGAGAGGCGTCCAGAAGGGCTTGGAGGTTCGTCCCTGGGGTTTTGTCAGTTCTGTTATTGCAGGTGAAATGAGATGGTAAGATAACAGAACTAAGAATGGATACGAGAATGAGAGGAACAAAGAAGTGAAGATCAGGATGGCGAGGGGAAGCATGAACGAAATGGTTGAAAGATGTTGGACGTCTAGGTGAAATATGGTTGTCTACAACTCACCAGAGCCAGAGATCAGGACAGTGATCCTCCGAACCCTCTTGGTAGGGATCATAGTCTCATGTAGCGATGTCATTCTACCCGTTTATCGTTGGTCGTATATCGTATTTATGCGTTGTCAAGCATGCAAAAGACGAATTCGACAATTCCACCTCCTGAATTTATTGAAACAGGATTCTTACCCGGCCCCGGTCAGAAATATAATATATCGCATAGGAGGATATGACGTGTAGTTTTTAGTATCACCCAGTCGAAGCTTCAGAACGGTCATCGAACCCACCGCTATACCTTGCTAGACATCACCAGCATCACCATAGACAAAAGTACTTTCTACCCCATTCGCAGAGTCACTGATACATACCCAAAACATCGCCAGATCATCTCACGAAGAGTCGCTCAACGCTCTTACATCTCGGCCTTTCTCCCACTTGACGAATCACTGGAATTCAAATTATTCATCCTCCTGCCCGAGCGCATTTTCAACAACCCCCTCCCCTCGGACACCTCTAGAATGGGCCGCTCAAAACCGCGCACCAATAAACGACCTCCCCCAAAGCCTGCTAAACCTCTTCAAGCTCCTGCCCCGCCCGCCCAATCCGTAACGACCACCTATGCAAACCCCTCAAATCCCMCCACCACCGCCGCATTCGATCTATCGACCTACGTCCCCCCACCGCCTCCACCGACTTCTATGGATCCTAATGATGCGTCGTATGCGGCTTTCCATCAATGGTCGACCAACGCTTTGGGGCAAATGGCCAATCTGACGCAAAGCCAACTAAGCGCTATAGCGGGTGCAGCCGGGGTCGGGCAGGCCGGCGGACTTCTCTCCGCCAACGGTGAAGTGGTCGGCAATGTTGGGAAAGGGGTTGCTGGGACGGGAAATTTCGGGGCGGTATCAGCTGCAGCTATTGACGCTATGATCAAGGCTCTCCCAGGAGGTCCTGGAAGTAGTGGATATCCTACGAATGTTAATGGTCAAACTCGGAATGCTGGAAATACGAATACGGATATGACGGGGACTGGTGGTGCTGGGACTGGGAATCAAGGGAATTTACCGATAGATCTCCCAGCGAGTTTGGCAGCGCTTTTCGAGGCCAAGCTGACGCTTGATAGAGAGAAGGCAAAGCTGATGAGAATGCAGCAGGAGCTTAAGGGGTATCGGGAGGGGGTTGCTGCTGTTCAGAGTAGTCGGGCTGTGGGTGGAGGTGTAGGGGCGACAGAGTCGGGTAATGGAGTGATTATCGGTTCTGGGAAGGGAAAGGAGGTGCTAGTTGATGACGATCTGGGAGAATGTACTTGCGGCAGAAATGGGTGAGTTGTGGTTCTGTACATGCTGGAAGTCATTTATTTGGTTACTCCCGCGGGTTTGAGATGGTAGCTGGTTTAGATTTGTGCTGATCACTAATTGATCCAGCCGTACACATTATCCCGCGTCAGCGCATTCCGGTGACGGCTCAGACGAGTATTACTATTACTCCTCCGAAGACGAATGTTGTGATTGCGATCACGACCATTCAGTTGGGGATTGCGATCACGAAGAGGGGTGCGAGTGCGAACATGACGTCGAGGGGTCGGAAGATCATGAAGAAGAGGGAGGGGGTTCGCATCATCACCATCATCATCATCACCACCACCACCATCACCATCACGACGATGAAGACGAGGAGGGAGGACATCATCATCATCACCATCAGCATGAGCACGATCATGATCACGAGCACGAGCACGAGCATGAACATGAGCACAATATCCAACATAACCAGCATACACACCAACTCCAAAATCAGCATCAGCATCAGCATAACAACGACACCACGAACCTACCAAATATCTCAGTCCCCTTGGCCCCGCATCTCCAACCCATCCCATATCCGACCGAAGCAGACCATCCCCACCCACAGCACACCCAAATCACAGGCGACACCTATGAAAGTCTGAACATGACGTACGCCGAAGCGTTTGAAGCTTACCAAGATACCCGAGATCAAACTGCCAAGGAGCTCGATGAGCTTGGGGGACTATTCAAGGCCGCTGGGTGGGAGGGTTATGCGGCCAACGGAAACGGAAATCAAATCGGCCAGAATCCAGTGGCCCATGGTGGCCAAGTATCTGTAATGAGGAAGCGGCTGGCAGATGATCCTGAGAGACTGGTGAGTTGGGTTGAGTATCGCTCAGAGAATGGTCATTAACGTTGTTCGGTCAGGACGAAGCTGTTAGGGAATTGTTCAACTGGATCAAGGCTGTCGTTTGGACCATTGAGCAGGCTGCTATAGTTGCCGGAAGACGGGGATGGGCAGCGCAGGAAACTCGATAACCTCTTGGCTTTGCTAGTCCTTCCTCATTCAACATACCTTCATCACATCCATCAGCAGTAGCTTCACATTCCTGTTTCAGCAGCATACAGTAGCGTCCCGTCATTCGTCATGTTGTACCGCCTTCTCAAAATCGTCATGCATGCATGCTTGTCGTACGAGCTTCCTCGGAGTGGAATCCTCCCTTGTTGCAGGGGGGTTTCAGGAGTGTGCTATATCAGACACAAATATCCGTTACGAACATAATATGTGCGCGAGAACTGTTTGAGTCATGGAAAACCTTTCATTCCATGATCCTTTTTATTCTACAACCAGCATTCCATCTATGCGCTCTGTGAAAGTCATACTGTTGACGAAGGCCCGTCCTATCCCTCTATAAAAGTAACTGCTGCACACCTCTCGTTGTCCCTTCCAACTACAACCCTTTGCATTCCGCAGCATCCTAAGCACATAAACGATTAAGCAATAGCGCTCATGTCCTCGTCAACCTCTCCATTCCAGCCTTCTTGGGTTATTGGCTCACCGCCACCTACATCTACCACCTCGGCAAACAGTCAGGGAGTCAGTCCTCTCTATGATAATAGTGATCTCACAGCAGCGTTCGATGGACTGCGCCAGGCGGAGAAAGCGCTAGACAAAGAACTTAATAGTAGACCGCTTGTCCCTGCAGCGCAACAAGATGGTGGAGGATCTCATCCAGGCCCATTGGCAGACGTTGACTCCGCAACTACTTCACCGCCTGGCAGGTTTGGCGATTCTCTGTCCCCTGGCAGTAATTCCGATAGACCGTTTGAAGATGAGGATGGCTTCGTGTCACCTGCAGCTCATCAACCGGATTGGAATGCTGTTATCACTCAGTATAACAACTACACTGCCGAGATGGTGATACCGGACGATGTGGAGGGGGGTACGCTGACGCCTGTCACTGGCGTGAGCACCAGCTTCAAACCCCATCCCTACATTTCGCCCGAATTGACGAAATCTCTACTTGATCTCAATTTTGACTCCACACGGAGACGGGAAGCTCAGTATCCAATCAATCAGCCATCACAAGTCAGTGGCAGAACGGATTTGTCCGAACACCCCTATCGCTCTGAATTTGCAGTTTGCGCCCGTTTTGCCCAATTATGGCAGCGTGGGACGGCCGAAATAGTTAACGGAAGAAATATGTCGGAACTCACCCCAATGCTTGATAGACCTCTCGAAGAAATGCTCTATGTCTTGTCGCAGAAAATTGATCAGCAAGTGGACCGTATCACTGAGAGTGGAGAGCGAATCCGGACAACAATCGCTGGCCCTATGATAATACAGAGCTTCAGGCCGTCTTACGCGAGAACTTTGCTGAAGCTAGGGGATTGCATTCATAGTCTAATCTCGCACCAGCAGTATGGGTTATACTCTACAGAGACACATTGGAATCTCCACGAGAAGGCGCAATTGCTTGAAGAAATGGGCAACATTTTTCTTTTCGGCTTGGATAATTATCGTCCATAGAATACAAGACTGTTAACATGAATCTGTCCTTGCCACTGACCACCGTTGTTGACATTGAAACCTGGTAGGCGGATCCGTAGCGGGCATCTCGGTAGTCCACTACGGGTCCTCGTAGCCAGCCGGACCGGCTTTGGGTGGACTGTATATATAAAGATGCCTATACATTTCCATTACTGTCGACTGGTTCCCCCCTCGAGAAATGACTATAGTTGTTTATATTTGACTATTAAAATCAATTCCTCTGATGACCTGAGTCAGTCTCCATGCAAGGCTATCGTATTAGCAGGGGAATTTCCCCCGACAACAGTCCACCGAAACCCTTGATTTCGAGTTGACGAAGAAAGCGACCAAACTGAAGTGATAATTTTTGACATAATTGGAGTCGGCTGAATGTATCCATCCCAATCACTCTATCAGATTACAGACAGCTGACTACTTTGACTCGCAAGTCTTACAGTTCCGTGGATATGCACTTTGTAAAACAACCATTCATGCCTCAAACTCGTTGGGGAGGTGGCAGCGAACGGCCGTGCCACGTTCAGCCAGACGCCGATCGGCGTTATAGTGCCACACGAGACTTTTGGTTTGTCGCGACAGATATCCCACTGAAATGACAATGACCACCCTCACTTCTTTGTCCATCTCCTCATATCCTATCCTTCTCAGCTAGACGCAGCCCTCGGGAGAACAGGGACCAAGGACAGAGAGAATAGAAGTCGACACGAATCGATCTTTACCGTCAGCGTCCGCAAAATGGCCGAATACGACCTCACTCAAGTTGGTTCACTTGAATTTCAAGCTTTCGCGAAGAAGGGATGTTAGATGCTGACGGTTTATCATAGAAACTCATTCCCCATCTTGATCGGCATTTGGCTATTCCTCTGCTGAATCACTTGGCGGATATCTCCATTTTCCCTGCAGAGCAAGTGGCAAAGGCACAGTGAGTTCTGCTGCTGATTTTGTCTGGACCTGGTGGCTAATAGAACTTTGTACCCAATAGATATGACCTGGTCAAGGGGACCAACATGGTGGATTACGTGGAGCAGCTGTATGAGCAGGTCAAGTCTGAGGGCTCAAGTGTTGAGGCAACGAGTAAGTAGGCTGGTTTGTCCTAACATCTATTTGCGTCGGGCGTACAACGGAATGGATTAACCAAGTTGGCCTAGATTTCCAAAAGCTGAGAGACGAGGCTACGGAGAGGTATAAGAGTTTGCAGGAACAGGCGCAGCCTGTCATGAAGGTTATGGAGGATCCTGAGGCGGTTGATAAGTTGAAGAGTGGACTGGATAAGGAGAAGAACCTGGATTTACTGCGGCAAGAATACAACGTGAGTCGAGGCGAGGTCTTTTCGTCCCGCCGTAGGCGACGACCAGTACGTAGGCGACGACCAGTACTGATGCACTCGTTCGACAGATCTCCCTGGAACAAGTCAACGCGCTGTACCACTTTGGTCATTATCAATTCACTGTCGGTCTCTACAGCGAAGCTGCCAACTTCCTCTACCACTTCCTCATCTTTTCACCATCCTACGATACAAACGTTTCCGCCCACTGGGGGAAACTCGCCTCAAACATCCTTACGGGAGAGTGGGAAGCGGCATTAGTTGAGGTCAAAGATCTCCGGGATGCCATTGACAACCCTCACACGAAAGAAGCTGCCAAACCACTTCGCCAACTCCAGGCCCGGACATGGTTACTCCACTGGTCGCTCTTTGTCTTCTTCAATCTAGGGGAGGCAGAAGGATGCCAGGGCCTCTTGGAGATGTTCCTCTCTCCAGCATATCTCAACACCATCCAAACCTCATGTCCTCATCTCCTCCGATACCTAGTCGCCGCCGCTATCATCTCCCGACGTGCACCTAAACCCGCCGGAACCCGAAACAACCGTGACCACGTTCGGGATCTTACGAAAATTGTGCAGATGGAGGAGTACCAGTACTCCGATCCCGTTACTGGTTTCCTCAAAGACCTGTTCTGCGATTTTGATTTCGAGCAGGCCCAGAAACGGTTGACTGTAGCTGAGAGCGTTGTCAAGTCGGATTTCTTCTTATCCGGATTTGCAGATGACTTTGTAGAGAATGCGAGATGGCTTGTGAGCGAGGTGTTTTGTCGGATCCACCAGCGGATCGATATCTCGTGAGTCGGCACGGGGGTCTTACCGGTGCATCATTTGCATTTGCTGATCATCGTTGTGACCAGGGACCTGTCAAAGACGCTCAATCTGTCCAATGAGGAAGGGGAGAAGTGGATTGTCAACTTGATCAGGGATTCAAGAATTGGTGTGGAGGCGAAAATCGACCTGAAATCTGTGCGCTCGATATTTCTCTTGTATCGATAAATCAAGCTGACTCTCCGCTTGTAATCAGAACATGCTTCACATCTCCCGCCCCCACACCACACCGACAGCAACGCTCATTGAGACGACCCGTGGTCTAGCTTTCAGATCGCAGGCTATCCAGTATGCTATGCAGGGTGCTGTTTCGGGTGAGGGCCAGGGTCAGCGGTCAGGTGGAGAGCGAGGTGGGCGGGGAGGGAGAGGTGGGGCTAGGGGTGGGAGGGGTGGTGGGAACACTGGCAGATCGGCACCTGAAATACCAGCGGAGAGTGTCGAGGTATCTGCATAAGTCTTTGCTGTCTCCTCAGGCGGCCGAGCGGGAGTGTAGATTGCATGCATGCATGATTCATGTGTATAGCACGTCTTGCCAGTCAGCTATAGAAGGGGAGTCCCGCAGTTCGCGCCACACAAACATTCTTGTGTGACGCTGGACAATCTCGCCAATTGTTCAAGCATCCAGCTTGTTTCCATTCCTCAGCACCTCAGCATTGTATTCCTCTGTGTCATTGACTGTTTTGTCGTCTCCTCGACCCACACGCCATGTCGAGTATCGTTGACGCTCGTCCTCGAGGGAACTACATCGCCGCTGACTGTCCACAGTGAGTCGGCGCCCTCCTTTCAACTGCGATTGGAGCCCAATTCGGGTGGCAACAAATTTATCCCGTTTACTTCAGAGGGTATATCGCTAACCATTTTACTGTATGGCAGATGTCGATCTGAGCAAGAATACATAGTTCCGAAGACTTTCATAGGCGGACTTCGAGTTCGATGTTCATCGTATGTCCAATACAACCTACTCCGCAACCAAAGCTGCGCTAACACCAACAAAACCCATATTATTTGGCGGCCGTAGATGCAAAACCCTCTTCTCGCACCCCCAACCGAAACCTTCAGCTTCATCTCGAGCTCCACCACCATATTCATCTAGTACACGACCGGAGGGAGCGAGGAGGGGGATAGGATCAGATGCGAACCCTATTGATATGGCTTACTATGATGTGCTAGGCGTGGGCAGTCAGTGCACGACTGAGGAGGTTAAAAAGGCTTATAGGAGGCTGGCTATCAAAGTGAGCTATCCCCTCCTTCGCTTTAAAGGTCAATAGAGAAGCAGGGAAGGTAGCTCAAGGCGTGAATAGATGGAGCTGGTCGAGGAGTGGGATAAGAGCTGACATTCCTCTCGACTCCGCAGCTTCATCCCGATAAGGTATGCTATTGACGACAAATACGCGATGTCTTGCTGAGATCACTTAGAATCGTGATGACCCCGATGCTGAGGAAAAGGTAGCTTCCCTTGGGTTCTATAGAATGAAGCGACTCGGACTCGATGCTCATTGCTTTGCAACCCCTTCTTAGTTCAAAGAAATCTCGATCGCGTATCAGGTCTTATCAGACCCTCAGCTTCGAAAGAAGTACAACGAATTCGGCCAAAAGAACGGAGGTGGAGTTGCAGAACCAGCCGGAGGATTCCAGGATCCGGAAGAGGTGTTCGGGAGTATGTTCGGAGGGGAGAGATTCCAAGACCTTATTGGAGTTATCAGTATTGGTATGTCGCAAAGCGCTCCCTATTTTGGTCAAGCGCAGAAAAGGGTTTGAGCTCACAGGATGGGCCGGCTGTAGGTAAAGACATGAAAGACGCTTTCCAGCAACAACATGAAGCGGAGGCTGATGGCGGGGGAATGGTGATTGGTCCCAATGGGAAACCTATGTTGACTCCGGAAGCCGCTGCGAAGAAAGCTGAGAGGGACAGACGGGTAGCTGCCGAGGTACGTCAGGGCACCATCGTATACATGGTTCATGTGTGTTTCCTGGGTTGCCATTCACTGACTGACATTACGGTTTCGGTTTACACAGAAAGCTCAGGCTAGGAGGGAGAGAGTCGATAAATTATCGATCAATCTGCAGAACAAACTCTCAATCTTCACTGAGGCAGCCAAAGGGCCTGACGACAAACTTGTTGGGGCATCTTTCAGAGTGAGTCATCTCATCCGAGGCGTAGGCAGCTTCTTCGTTATTGACTTCAAATGTAGGAGATCTGTCGGCTGGAAGCTGAGTGAGTCATGAATGATTCCATCGTTCCTCATTCTGTGAGCTTATACCTGAATCAGAGATCTAAGGGATGAGAGCTATGGTCTCGAGTTACTTCACGCTATTGGGAAGACATACCAAGCCAAAGCAGCACAATCCTTAGTGAGACTTGCTTCCGTTACTACGATCCAACAATGTGAGTCTAGACGGCTGACCAAGCAACCAACAGGCTTCGTCGCAATTCGCTCCTCTTGGTTGGTTCCATGGTGCAAAAAGCAGTCTAGGAGTCGTCGGAGATACGTACGTTCTTGAGTTTCATGGCTTCTTTTGTAACCCATATCGTATGACAACTGACAACAAGATGTAGCGTGTCTACACTTCGTTCAGCAATAGAGTTGAAGGCAGTTTTCGACCGATTGCAGCAGGCAGAAAAGTCCGGGATGTCTCCTGAAGAATTGAAGAAGCTTGAGGAGTTGTGTGCTGAGCAAGGTATGAAAACATTGTGGAAGGTGGGTAGTTTCCGCAACAGCTTTATGAATTTTACAGAATACTCTGACCCCATAAATCAGGGAGCCAAGCTGGAAGTCGAGAGTGTTGTCAGGGAGACGTGCGATAGAGTACTGTCCGATCCTAGCGTACCAAAAGAAAAGCTGCATCTGCGTGCGGTAGCCTTGGGATACATGGGCGAAGTGAGTGAACCAGTCATTATCCCGTAGTGCATCAGTGTATTTTGATGATAGAATGCTGATCCAAAATACAGGCCTTTTCAAACACCCGCAAACAAGGAGAGGAGATAGCTCCCAATGAGGATTTCGTGAAAGTAGAGACGGCCGCTTCCAAACAGCGTGATGCAGCTGCGAAAGCTGCAAGCGGCTCAACTTCGTCTACGCCACCGCCCGTCCCACCTCGGCCTAGTGCAGATTCATCGGAGACGGAGAAGGAGGCTACGATGCATGCTGCGTACAAAGCGTGTGAGTCATAACATACCACGACATGCTCAAGAGTTGGTATTGACATGAGGTATGATGTTCAGACGAGAGTAAACGAACCAGTCAGGCTAGACCCAATGCCCCGCCACCTTAAGCGAGAAACGCGGTATATATCAGATTCTTGTTGATGTTCTATACCCTCGGAGATGTCCAGTAGATATGATTTATTAGACATCATTGTTATCATTGTATTATATGAAACACCATTACGCTTCCTCAGAGCTGGCAGCTGAAGCCAGACACGATTCGAGGTCCGAATCAGCCCCCTCCTTCCTCCTCAGCAACCTCATCAAGAAGATCCAGGCTGAGGTAAAACCCCTCCCATCGATCATCATCGCCACCCTCGTCGGCCCACTTGACAACTTCCCCGATCTCCCTGACGTTCCGCGCTGCGTCCGACTCCTCTCCTGTGCCCTCATCTTTAGCTGGAATACCTTGCGGTAAGACATTGAGAGGGGATGGTCTACGGGGATAAGCGTCTTCAGGGGGGGAGAGGACATCTATCTGTAAGTCTTCTTCGGCGTCTTGACGACGGGTAAGTTCAGATTCGTCTTCCTGCAATAGGTGTGTCAGTTTAAGTCAAAGGGGAATAGGAGTAGGTTGATATAGCTGGGATTGAGGCGATACACCAGAGAGGCCATGGAATAACCCACAATATCAAATTCGTCCTCTCTTTCGTCGTATTCAACGTTCTCCTCAAGCTCTTCGAAACCCGGAGCGAACGCTGCCCAGTTATCTGGGGTTGTCGTTTGCCATATATGGATATCCCCTGAGACCGTCACAGACGCGATGACAGGTCTGGTCGGATGCCACTGTTCCGATCGATTTAGCATCCCGCAATACTAGATCGCAGATCTGTGTCTCGATCTGAGAAAGAGCGAGAGAAGCTGAGAAAAAGACCCACATCACAGGAAAGTAAAGGCTCCTTAGGCCCTTCGAGAACTTTGACAAGTGTCCCGCCATCCCTATCCCATACAAAGATGTTATGAGCTTGCTTATGCCCCGCTCCGCCCATTACGTATTCCCCATCCCCTGAGAAACCTATACTGTTCCAGGAGGTACGGTTGACGAGGTCTTGGAATCGATGGATTGGGGTTAGGAAACCTGTGAGTGGAGAGACAAGGAGGACTCGAAGGGCTCGATCGGATGAGGAGAGAATAATGTTTCTAGGGTGGGAAGGCAGTTAGTATTCACGATTGGTTGGCTAGCCGATGTGACCCACTGCCCGGAAGCGTCAAATGCCATTTGTCTGATTCCCGAGTTGGCAACTTTGATCCGTTGAATGACCTGAAATGGGACGCATACAGATATTAGGGCCGCGCAGTCTCGCAGGTATCTGTCGGGACTCACGTAGAGAGATGGGGGATCAATGATTAGGATAACTCCTTGCGAAGTTCCGGCGTAAATTCGAGAACCGCATGGAGAGAACGCAGCACAGGTTAGTGAAGCTCTGAGATTTATCATTCATCAGCTCTGAGGTCTCTTCCATCATGTGCGGTAGACTCTGACGAGCTGGAAACCTACTTCTTCCTGGCACGACCAGCCGTACTCTCCCCCTGCGTCTCATCGTTCTCATCAATCTCCTCACCCTCGCCCGCCATGACATCCTCTACGATCCTCCGCTCTCCCTTGCGCAGATCAACGAGAACCACCTCGTTGCATGTGAGAGTTGCCAGGATGATCCGCGAGTTCCGAGGATGGAATTCAGCGGTTGCTACCGGAGCGTCGAATCGGATCGTTTGAATACGGGATGTAGAGGTTGACGCTGATGCAAATCCTGTGTGGGCCGGCGTATGGGGTCGAAGGATTGGATGAGGGAGGACGGAAAGATCCCACACGATAACGGTACCGTCCAAAGATGCGCTCAGGAGATATCGATTATTTCTTGACCAACTGCAAAACATCATTTAGTTCTACACCGTCGTGAAAATGGAAAGAAGGCCCACCTCAAACCTCCTACAGCCTTGACATGACCCTCGAGAACCCTTATCACACCTCTCGTCTCAACATCCCAGACTTCCACGATCCCGTCCAGCCCCCCTGCAGCTAGGTAGTGCCCCGCAAACGGTCCTGAGGGGTTGAATTTGAGACTGCAGGCTTGGGTTGCGAGGGTACAGTCGACGGCTTCAGGGTATTTTTGGGCAAAGGGATCTGTGGTGTCGTTAGTAAATTTTCCTGTCCGGAACGATAGGGCTGCACGTACTGAGTAGTTGTTGCATCTGTCTTGAGCTCTGGTGATGAAGTGGACGAAGAGGTGGTGAATGACTTTTGAAACGCGATATTGATCATCGGCTCGCTGTCAGCCGAATACATAAAGAGCGTGGATTGACCTGGTTCTAAGCTATACTTCTTCTCTCATCCGGACTTGTCAACAGCTCAGATAAAGTAACGACACTTCCAATATAGAACCGGGTCAGAGAGTATTCTTCTAAGAGCTACTCATCCCCATAACCATGCAGTCCCGCCCACCACCTCCTCAACCCCCTTCAATCGGGACCTACCATCCCCCTGTGCCCCCTCGAATTCCCGCGCAAGCTGTCCAGTCCCTCATCCCTCGACTGAGTGTAGCGATCCGAGATATCGATATCCTCAAAGACCAGATCGCTTTGGGTGCCCAGAATGGGAGCATGCCAAATTGGTGAGTCGATCATACTCGTTACAGTCACTTCATCGTCGAGGATGGTACTAATCTGATTTGATTGGCTTCATGTATACAGGGATATATTGTTACAACGATATTCTATGCTTCTTGGCCGTATCAACGCATTATCCCAATACATCTCTCAACCACCATCACTTCCTAAACCACCCACATCCTCCACGGGTGCGGCCGCGACCATCCGACCACCCACGTCAATACCCCTTCAAACCCACCCTGCCCTTTCTCAATTCCTCGTACACCCTCTCAACCCCCTCCCACAGCCTGGTACGACCTCCGACCTAAGTCCCCTAGCCCCGGATACATTCTTTCAAGCAATAAACACCCAAAAATTACCCGCTATATCCGAAATCGAGAATGGTCTCCTCACCGAGTCCAGTGGATCTGGGTCAGGTACCTCTCCCTCTCCAACTCCAGCACTAGCCACTGAGGGGAAGGGTTGGATAGCTTTAGAAGGATTGCGAAAGATGGATGAGAGTTCTTTAAAAAGTTTGGAAACGAGGTTAAAAGACCGGTTGGCGAGGGAGAGTATGAAGGCTAAAGCGTTGGCGACGGAGATTACGAGGAGGGAAGAGGAGGTTGATTGGATGATGCGGATTGGCGATGAAGATGAGGATCAGGAGGAGGAGGGTGACGCTGAAGGAGGTGGAGAGACTGAGAAGAAGGAGGTGGTGGTTGACGATGACGATGATGACCTGTTTGGTGGTGAGGATGATGAGGGGGATGATTTGATGGATGGGACCGGTGTGCCAGGCGGTGAGAAGACGAGGGAGAAAGGAGATGGAGGTGGGGAGTTACCGAATCCAAGGAGTGGATGGGAGTTAAGCGATTATATCAAGTTCATGGACTCAGGGACGATACCTGCGGTTCCGAACGCTTGACAGTTGGTCTAATATCTGACAAGACTAGATGCAGCGCATGTCATCATGGAAAACCGTGCAATGTAACCAAAACAACTAGGCTGCATAATATCACTTGAACCCTCATTAACAGAGCAGAACAGATGCATTACTAGATGTTGATGATATATTACAAATACAGTTTTATGAAGCCAGCTAAGAACTAAGCAGAGCTTGCACAATATGATTGACTCTAAGATGTCTCAAATCCGTATAAGTCTGGCCGCACCCAACAAACAAAATCGGTTGACCCGTCACATAAGTCATAGAAAGCGCAGCACCAACTTTATCGTCCTACCCCAGCTTTCATCAGTCTCTGCCCCACACAATAGGTGGGATGACTCACGATGGTATCGAATTTGGTCAGAATAATCCCATCAATCCCCCGTCGTCTCTGGATACCACCTACACCCGTCCCTGAGAAATCTTTGAGAGCCCTATCAAATTTCGATAGTTGGTCCACGGCTTCGTTGCCTACTAATGCTTCGCCTACGAAGATGAGTTTATCGGGGTTGTTGACTGTTACGAGTTTCGCTAGGGCTCGCATGAGGGGTTCGTTGTCTTGCATCCTGCCCGCTGTGTCTATCAGGACGACGTCGAAACGATTCTCTTTGGCTGTTAGATACGTTAGATTATGTTCAGCATGGACAAGATAATATAGATGCTGATGTGACATCGATCCGTACTCACCATAAGCAATAGCATCCTTAGCAATCCCAGCTGCATCCTTCCCATACCCTCTCTCATACAATTCGATCCTCTTCCGCCCAACCCCGTCTCCCTCCTGATCTCCACCCAGTCCCATCTCGTCGCCCAATGCACCCAAATTCCGAACATGGACTCTTAGCTGTTCCACAGCCCCGCTTCTGAAAGTATCGCAAGCGGCAATCAAGACTCTACAGCCGTTCTGGAGTAGCCAGAAACAGACTTTGGACAGGTTGGTCGATTTCCCGACTCCGTTCACGCCGACGAAAGTGAGCGTGTAAGGATCTGGTGGGGAATCCGGTGAAGAGAGGGAGGAGGGGGATGTACGTTTTCGCTGGATTTCGAGTAAAAGGTCGGTCGAGGTTTTGGGTGTGAGAATCCGAGTGATGGATGTCGATAGAGCGCTCTGGACTTCGCTCTTGATACCTAAGGATAGATGATCAGCTGGCGCTCCTACAGTCGATGCACTAGATACTCACTGGAGAACCCGCCAAGTTTCTTCCCGACTAACGCAGCGCCGACCGAATCACACAACTTCTCCGCAATATCCTTAGCGACATTCTTGCTCATCAAATGCTTCTCCATCTCCGCCAAGACCGGCTTCAAATCCTCTGAAGTCAACACCTTCTTGCCTGTGAGCCTCGAGAAGATCCCTCCCCAAGCTCCAGACGTCGATGTGTCTTCCTCCACATCCTTCGTAGGGGAAATCGTCAATTTACTGGTAGATCTCGCTAGGATCTCCTCTTCGGTTGGAAGATCTTCGTATTCCGGTTGACGGCCCGCGTTAAATGCTGAGGATGCTAGTCCATGGCGGAAATCCCAGTCCGCAACTTCGTATGCACCTGATGACGTTCGCGTACCCATAGCGTCTACGGAGACTAGGGAGTCGATATCAACAGGTGGTGATGGGACACCGTTTGTACCGTGAGCTCCTGCTTGGTGGTCCGCCGGCGCTGGGGTAGAGTAATCAAGGGCAGCCATATCCTCAGCCGTCACTGAGGAGTCTCCCCATTTCCTCATGAGTTTGGCGGTAGCGTTGGAAGAACTCTTCCGCGATGGAGACGGCGAGGGTGAGAGACTACGATTAGAGGGGAATGTAGGTGTGAGTAGAAGGTACAAGCTTTTCTTCCACTTCATCTGCAACGGAGGGTGATGCACGTGAAATCGACTTACCCCTCGCCACGTCCCGGCCGCCCTCCCTTGCCTCGAGTGCCCTTCATCCGACCTTTGAGTGCTTGCACGTTCTTCGCTATCTCCTCAGCAGTGAGCGGAGCCGACGAATCGTCCGATAAGCCAGGAGTGGAACTTCCTGAAGCCGATGCGGCAGCCAATTGCGCCTGACGATGAAGATTGACCGGGGCTTTGGCAGTCTTCTTCTGTCAGGCAGAACAGGTAAATGTCAGCTGGCTTCGATCGCGTCCATCTATCTCGGACTACATGAGCAAGCAGCGAAAACTCACTCCATCCCGCTCTTCGCATCCTTTCAAACACCTCTCAAAGATTTTCTCCCAACGCTCTTCCGCTATTTTAGCCTTCAACACTCTCAGAGCTGTCTCGGAGCTCTCGGATAGGACGACAGTTCCGGCTGCTAAGGTCTCAACCAGTGATTGAAGGTAGGGCTGGAAGAGAGATAGGAAGAGCTGCTTGATCCGAGATAATAGGGTGGGGATGTATGTCAAAGGTAACAGGGCCGGGAAGACGACCTATAACCAAGACTTCATGTCAGTAATCACTACGTTGCTATCACCTTTGGTAGGAGTGGTAGCGTTGTTTCGTTGTAAAAATACGATAAAAGATACAGGAACACTTACGACAAACACCAACCCCAACCCATTCTCCATACTCCATCTTACACTATATCCATCCTTCTCAAACACTTCCTCCTCGCTCCTCGCTTTTCCCTCTATGAAAGCCTCTTTTACAAGCGCATTTACGGGCGAGGCGGGACTGAGAGCCAAGGTCGAGAATGCAGGGGTGAACGACTTGGACCAAAGGATCAGACCGCCTGAGGAAATGGGATGATCAGCCGGCTAGCAATGGAGGCTTGAGGAACGAGAATGAGGAATGATAATGAGAATGGTGGAATGGGAAGGACATACTTTGGTGAGAGATGGAAAAGTGATCTAGCATGTCTTTTGTGTTCTCTTTGCAGCTTTCTGGATGGAAATGTTCTTTGGAATACTAGAAAGTGGAATATGGTAATGAGATGGGATAGAATGGTCCAATCGAAGCGCATTCGTTTCTTTCTGTTGTTCCCGCCCACGACAGGTGGCGTTTTCCTGAGATGCATTTATAGCGAGCTTGCCAAAGCATTGTGTCCTTGCCTTGTTGCGCTGGCAAAGCAACTAGGTTTGGGAAATTCCCAGATCATCAAGAGAAATACAATGCAGCTACATGATAAACCATATGTCCAAACCCCAAAACCTGGTGACGCAGCCACTACCGCACTACCGCACTTCAACCACCCTCCCTTCTTTATCCCTCTCCAAAGCGTCCTCAATACTCTTCACCATCCCTCTAACCCTCTCAACTCCGACTCTTACCACTCCCATAATCTCCTCAGCCGACAAAGGCGTTCCACCAGCTTTTGAGAGGACACACAATTCCCTTTGAGCGTTCAGTGTGACTGTTAATGTGCCTGTGGAGAGGGTTTGTTCAAGATGTGTGGGATCCAGGATGGGTGGTAGGCTGCGGAGAACAGTTCGGTGTGAGCAGATGTTTTGTTGCTATGAGGTGTGATTGGGGGACTTACTTGTCGAAATAGGCGAAGGTCACGCAGAGAGGGGTATGATGTATCGCCAAAGGCACTGGTGCTCGTTCGTCCGGTTTGTGCTGCAGCGGGTAATAGTTGTTAGTATGTTTCAGGTGGAGTTTATGGACTATGTGGACTCACCACTATCACCTCGTCACCTAATACCTCTACTTCAGGTTTCCGGAAATGTCTCAAAGCCGTCATTGCAGCGATGGAAGCGCAGTCGAGGAGATTGCCAGAATCAGAAAGGAAATGAAGAGTGAGTCGGAGCTGCCAGACCTATAGGTAAGAGGATCGTCAGCTAGATGACCACGATAGCAATTCCGGAAGCCAAGATTGATTCGTCAAGAGAAATGTGTCGTCGATGTAACAGAATAGAGAAAATAAATTAAGAGGAGTTGGAAAGAAAGACCTACTTTCTCCCCAGCTAATATACACAACGCTTCCCTATCCACAGCCTCTGTTCTTCTGATACTCTTCTCAAGTAATCTTGTAATCATCACTTCATCGTCCGAAGATCTAAGACCAGGAATCAGCATAAGAGTAGAGATTCTTGGCTTGCCGTCATGACCAAAGAAAGTCTGTAGGTGGCATTGGGACTACGGAGTTGACCTACCTCCCAGCTTCATAAACGCTCGATGCCATTGGACTGATTTCAGAGTTGATCAACAAGAATCCCTCGTATGGCCGATCATCTCGAGGTTTGACGATAGTTGCTGAAACTTGCGCTAAGACGCTGTATGGTTGCCAAGAATATTATATGTTATCAGCTATTTCCTACAGGTCAACCCCACCCCTTCGCTCGGCACAATAGACCTCCTGCTATCATACGATAAAAGAACAAATCTCAGCTCGATCACTTACGCAGTCTTTCCTAAATGACATTCAACACATCCCAACTCCTCTCCAAACTCTAGCGTAAACTCTCGCTGTTCCAGTGGTATTCTCCCATCTAATCTCTTCCCCTCTGCTAAAGCTGCCAGCAAGAACTCCCGTTGCACACTCGGTGGGTCGATCTCCCTCGGCATGGTTGGACAGGTTCTGCTATGCGTCCCACTTTTCACTCCTTTTTGGCCTCTGAAAGTGATGAACGTGAAACTGACAGCCAATAAAGGAAGACAAAGAATGAGAGACCTATAGTCACGTGACATACCACCCATCCAGGGCGGCCACGTGGGATGATTCACCGGGCTAGGTACGTACCGGCGTCTACCGTTGCCACGGGGGAGAGAGAGACGATTCACACCCATTCAGTCAGTTAGTCAGTTCAGTCAGTACTCACTCAACAAACGCATCCATCCAGCCCACACCTCACTGCTTCTCTTGCACAATCAAGTAAGCACACTCTGCGAGCTAGTCCATCAATCACTTGTCTGTGCAGACCCGACGGAACGACGTGGCAGGACTAGCAGTGCCATCGCAACGGGACGATAACGCTTTTGCCACTCTAGCTAGCTTGGCTGTCCGCACCGTCCCTTTCCGGCTGCCCATCCCCACCTTCACCCCCCCTTCCACTCCTCACCCTACCCAATCACCACCCCCCCTGACAACTTCCTTTTCCTCTATGCAACACTCTGAACCTGGTCAACTTCCTGACCCACCAACCACCATGTCAGCACAACTATACGACCCTCCTATAGCAGCCGCAGCCAGCTTATCCACTCCCCCACCACGAGAGGTCCCCGAGCTGGTCCGTAGCCCATCCCGTCCACGCGAGGAGGATTCGGACAATATCAACGAGTCCCTTTCCACTGCTCCTGACCGTCCGAGCAAGATGCCTAGATTCACAGACCTCGCTCCCGCCAATGGCGTGCATGCCCCCGTCCCCGGAGAGGATGCTGGGGAATGGCCTTACCTTGCTGAGGAGATTGGTGATCCAAGCCAATCAGCTGCAGCAGGGCTGGGGGTACGGGAGGAGGCCATGGATCTGGGTGAGCGTCAGACGTGGAAATTTGGAGGTTCAGGTGCAGTATGCTGACTCTGGTATAGATATTGCGCAATTGATTCATGAGGGCGATTTCGACTTCTTTAACGCCGCACCTGATCATAATGCATCGGATGTCGTTACAGAGGAGACTGTACCTGTGGCGAACATCCTCAAGGGGCCAGAAGCACAGGTTGAACAGCCGATTCAGGTGGAAGCAGACGAGGAGCTAGTAGACCCCAGTATTCAGGCTATGGAGGACGAGCTGAGTTGCGGCATGTGCTCAGCTTTATTCATCGATGTGAGCACAGAGTAGTTCTCAACAAACGGTTCTGCTGACAGCCATTCCAGCCGGTCGTTCTTGATGGGTGTGGACATGCATTCTGTGGCAGCTGCGTCACTCAGTGGATCAAGGCAAGTCCTCTCAACTCCAGCATCGACTGACATGTTCAGGCTCTCCCACCTTATCCCACCATCTTACATCCCGGTGATCCGATCCCGGCACCAGTATCGTGCCCTCACTGCCGACATTCCCCTATCAAAACTGCCACCCCTTCACGGATCACGAAGACTCTGGTTGACGTCTTCTTGCTTCAGCGGCCTGGGGCGAGGAGGACTGAGAACGAACGGAAGCAGGCTGAAGCAATCTATTCTTCCTCTCATGGGATTGTTAAAGTACGTCCTCGACTGTTTTGTAACTGACTTTCTCAGTTCCCATTACCACCCCCACCGCCTCGTGCTCCACCCGCCTCTGAATTCTGGAAGCCATGCAAGTCATGCTACCCGACCGTCGAGGGAGCCTGGAGGTGCCCTGTCCCAGTGAGTTGAGCTCCATCCTAGGTAGTATGAATCCCGTGCTGATGGATATCCAGGTACCCCGTACGGAAGTTCCAGAGGAGCGGCCGATGTGTATTCGAAACGACGGCATGTGTCCTGACGGACATAGATTGTGTGCTGGATGGTGAGATTCCCTCAACGATGTCAGGGCTGATCGATAGTGATCGTCTCTCGCCTTCAGCAAGCCCAACAAGTGCTAATTGCACCATTTGTGGCGAGGGCTTTTGCGGAAATGCAGCTGTGAGCTCATTCGTCGAGTTGGAAGGCCGTTTCAGCTGACGAGTGCATAGTCACATTCATGCGGCTGTCTACCCGTCTCCCAATGTCAACCAGCTGCCCATTGGACACCGCTTCGGATTGCGATCGAAGATCCCCCCACTGACATGCTGCCAATGGCCTTCCGGTAAGCTCCTATCATCGCACGATCATGCTGACAGTATAGCGATAATTGGGTCGAAATGAGCCACCTTGCTGCCTACCTCGCAACGAGGTCCGACGATCTCTCCCTTACGCCGCAGAGTATCTTCCGCTCAATCTTAGACTGGCTGTCGTCGTCCGAAGCTGTGGAGTCTGGTGGAATTTTGGGGATGATGAACCGTTCGGAGATCAATTTGAGACTGCGAACAGGTATGGCCGGGGAAATGCAACGCGCTTTCGTGGAAAGAGATACCGAGAAGATGTGTGGTGGCTGTGCGGATGAAGTCTTCTGTGTGAGTTGAAGTGTGGGCGCAGTAATGTTGTTTCGTTGTAGCTGAAAGATTGACAAGGCGGGACTGTTCGAGTGGTGGATGAGGGAGATTGCAAAACCTGAAGTCAAGGCCCGGCTTCCAGCTGGGATGAAAGATCGTCCAAACTGCAAGTACGGAAGAAAGTGAGTCTTCCACGGCCCGAGCTTGAGTCTCAGTATAGACACTAATAGCTGTCTTCAGGTGCCATCGACAAGATGGTGGAAGCCACGCCTCGAGATGTAGGTATACCACTGAGATACACAAGTCGCCTAGCTAATCTGGATCCTCTTCAGACAATCACATCTGTGAACCCCTTTCACCTGCTGAGGCTGAGCTTGTCCGTCAAGATGATCATGGAACCACAGCGGGCAACAATGGGCGTGCCGAGACAGCGGGTCATCGGCCAAGATACGATGAAGACAACGATAACAGTGACGATGGGTCCGATGACGATGGCTCATCTGGATACCACGACGCTGGGGTACAACATGGAGAAGTTGAGGGTGGCAGAGAGATCACGATCACTCCCAGGCCGAGCACCAATGGTACAACCCAAGATGCGACGACGACTAATCGAGACACAGTCAATTCGTTGGTCAACATCGTTATGCAAGCAACATCGACATCGGCCGTGGCAAACGATTCCTCCACTGCCGAGACACCAGCGACAAGCATTCCTGAGGTTTCACCAATGGCTGTAGACAGCGTTGTTCCCAGTGCGAGTGTCGCTGAAATTCCCGTCCCCCTTCCTGCGGTTCCCTCTCTGGCCCCTATAGCCCCCTACCCCATCAGAGCACTTGGTCCTATGCTCACGTCTCCCATTCCTTCGAGTTCGACTCAGTTTCAATACTTCCGCTCTTCCTCACCGCTTTCTGTCCAGAACCTCACGGGTGGCCCATCATGGCCGCAATCTCCTCTTCCCCATCTCCAGCACTACCCGCACCCTCACCGCTCGTCTTCGCCGGGATTGAGGAGAGCCCAGACTCCTCCTGCAGGATTTGGATGGAGGTCGGCGAGTCCGACTGCGTTCTCTGCACCGTCGGCGAGCTCTGGGAGTGGACTGGCTCATCACCCAACGTGGGATGGTGGACTAGGCTCATCGGTATCTGGGGGGTCGGGTTCTGCAATGGGCAACGGGGGGAAAGGCTGGCTACATGCTATGGTAAATGGCTTGGATCCTGTAGAGGGAAACGGAGAGAATTTCCCAGCAGAACGGATCGAGTTGGAGGAGGGCAGGGGGTGAGTGAGAGTCACTGGGGGGTTCAGCGGCTTGGGACATTGATTGGGTCGGGCATGGTGATGAACGGCGAAATTGATGCCCTTGCCTTCCCATTTCTGTTTCCCGTCTCTGAGTTGGTAGTGACAAGCTTCTCTTTCATGTTTTGTACGGTCTGACATTCCATAGTTGCGGCTTCACGTTCACTTTTGTTCATCATATACACTCTGTGCATTGGCCGTGGTACGGTAGTGATTTTAGGTCTCGGTTTCTGTTAATCCCCATCATCGGTCGTACTCTCTTGTGTGCCATATATGTACTTTCCCTCCCCTTCCCCATGGATACGATCTCCCCCATGTCATAGGTATGTGTTGTGACGATGTGATAGACTGCATGATACGAAAGCCACGAGGAATGGAATGCCCACAACGTGCCACGGTAAGCGAGGTGATTCGAAGAGAGGAGAGAGGAAGAGAGGAAGAGAGGAAGAAAGAGAGACGTCGCCAGCTCGCCAGATGGGACATGAGAGAGGCATTCAGGATATTCAGGGCTGTGTCAGTGTCGAATTGTCACTCGTTATTCGTTCATCTTCCCGCTCTGTTTGTAACATCGGACATCGGGCAGTGGGCAGCACTGCAGCAACTTCTGTATCTCAAGGCCGTGTACAGGGGACTCAACGTGGTAACCAACATCTTCCCCTTCCACAACCAGTATCTCACATCTCACGATCCCGACGTCGATCTCATACCCTCAAGTGGCCATGGCTTGATTCTTCCGTACCCTACCTTTCCCTGTGGATAACGACTTGCCGCCTTATAATTCATCCCCTATTTAACGACTCTCCTCTCCCCTTTTGTCTTCTGTTGTTCGGAGTAGGAGATTATCGTGTAGAAGGGGGAACATTGTGTTTTGGGTGCGCTAGGGGACGCGGTGTGTGCGGTCACCGCACCTCGACACGGCGCATCAATTGATCAATTGTCGTCATTGACCTCATACGTACGTTCTATCCACCATTTCACACCTTCTCTGCCTTCTCCCTCACTCTCACTCTCACCACACACTAACACCTATGCATCTATGCCTATGCACTACCCCTCCTCTCCACCCTTATCCATATTACACCTCGCCCCCCTCCCTGACACCCCGAAACATCCTCTGCCCCCTCCCCTCACCGCACGACCCCTCTCCCACCTCTCAACGGCGTCCTCTTCAACCATCAGATCCACCCCTCCGCCCAGTAGCTACTTCCGCCGATCGAGGTCCGAGGAGATCTTCAGGAAATTGACATTATTCGCTCCGACTTCGTCGTCGGCTGACCTAGGAAGTTTCGACCGATTCACAACATTACACGAGGAGGACATTGGACGGGATAATCTTGAGAACGGATATCAGACGTTGAAGAGGGGATTGATATCATTGTCAACCCGCTCTGATACGAGCTTATCGACTGTATCGATATCCACTACCATGTCGACTGCTTCACCCCCTCCCTTGCCTCCTAAGAAAACGTCGTTCTTCCGTCGTCTCTCCCTCTCGTCGCAATCACATCCCTCACCCCCTCTTCCAAACACCAAATCGTCGCCGCAACCTCCTCTACCCAAGAAATCTGCAATGCGCTCCGCATCTGGTCCAGCTCGTCGGAACGATGGCATGCTCGCTGGTCCTGCTTACGAGTCTATACCAGCTGGTGCGGCTCCTAGTGCGTTCGCCAGGAACGATACCGCCATGTCTCCTGGGGCGTCGGGATCGGGTTCGGGATCAGGGGAGAGAAGTAAGAGCAGGGAGCGAGGATTACTATCCCGAGGCGAGAAAGGGATAGGTGAGTTCTTTTTGTCGACATCGCTAATGGAAGGTACACCTCCGCCTATGCCCCAAACCACCGGTCGTTCAGCTTCGTCCTCGTATCCTGCTACTTCGACATACGCTCCTTCCGCGTCTGCGCCTATCGCTGCGGCCTATGCTCGAGCTCCAGCCCCCAACTCCATACCCACTCCTACAACACCAGGGGGGAATCGGGCGACCCGGAATCCAGTCTATCCAGCTCTCGCTTCACCACCCAACTCCCCTCCTCGGAATACAGATACAGTCGGATCCCCGCATGAGATTGGAAGATATCCTGCTGCTGTCCCGCAGAAACCTATGACATATGCGAAGCCTCCTGCACTTGAGACTGAGGTATCGCGGAGGGAGTTAATGGGGGATGACAAAGGGTATATAGGTAATGGAGGCCCTGGTGAGGGCAGGCGAGGATCCAAACTTGAGGGGACGGAGAAGGGTCGACATGGACGACAATCGCTAGGTGAGCTATCTTATTTGTGTCAGGGTGGGACTAATGAGAAACAGGTCCGTCGTCAATTGCCATTCCGCCCAACAACAAGATGACATACGAAATCATTGCGTCGTCAAATACGCCCAGAACTCCGGTAGTCCGAACGAACGGTGTTCCCCCGTCGTCAGCAGCACATGGTTCAGTACCCTCGGCCCTAGGCGACAGTCAATCAGCTCTCACTCCCCGAGCCAATGGAGATCGCTTCCCCAGATCCGAAACAATGTCCCGTTTCGCAGATGCAGACGGAAATGAAGCTGTTGAACAATTGCTGCCTGCAACCGCAACTCCACCACCTAGACTAACGTCAACGCCGGGTCAATCACCCTCCCGACCGGTGGTGAGTGCGAGACGAACCAATTCGACCAGTCGACCTGGACCCAGACCATCGTTTGGTCGAGATAGCCTCGAGACGCCTCGAGCCCATCCTGCTGCAACCCAGACGCCTCCACCTAAAGCCAACATCGACGACACAAGGCCTGGTTCAGATATCACACCGACCGGAATGCCTCCTCGGGCTGCTCTCAATCGTCCACCGTCATCATACTTCTCCAAACCCGCAAATGGATCCCCTGCGAACGAACGAGCATCACCCAGACCTGCCGATGGGAATACCGAGGCGAGTGCGTACGCCAGAGCTGTTGCACCGACATTGGCCAGTATGCAGACCACGTCCTCTCCGTCGAAAACCGATCGGAGATCGTCCCGACCTCTCCCTCAGCCTCCGACACTCTCCTCTTCTGTCTCCGCCATGTCCCTTACAGACTCCAAGAAGCCTAAACAAATTTCGCCGACTTCCCCTCGGAACACTATGCTCATCATTGCAAGCAATGATGGGACAGGTCGACGAAATTCCGCCACGTCCGCCGATAGCTTTACGAGACGCTCGTCGATCTCCCGAAAAGATTCTACGGATAGTGCTAGAGGTCGAAAAACCTCTCAATCTAGCGATAAGCGTCGACCGAAGATTGTCATCCCAGGCCAGGACGAGGTCTCGCCCAATCGCTCCAATAAATTGGCGTTGGTTGTGGAGGACGAGAAACGATTGTCGCAGCCTCCTGTGATTATCGAGTTCCCCCGTTCACCGACTTTACCGCCTCTTGAGGATCCTCGTCTGAAGGATGTTGGTCCCAGACATCTGCCTGACTCCGGTCCTCCTAGGAACCCGATTGAGAAGTGGGCTACAGAAGTGGGAGCTAATGGAGGACTTTCGCCGAAAACGGGTTCTTATGGTTTGAATACATCGCCCGCTCTCCCGTCTAATCAGTTACCACCTAGAGTATCGTCCGCACAAGGAAGGCGTGTGGCTTCCTCCCCACTGGCCAGTCCTGTCTTCTCCTCCTCCGGTAGGATGACGTCGAGTCCTACAGCTTTCCAATCGCTTCAACCTCAGTCTCGTTCGGTCTCCGCCCAATCCAGGCCCCCAGCTTCGTTTGTCCGCCAACCGCTTCAGACGATTACCAGTGGTTCGAGGTTACCCACGCTACCTCGAGGGCGGGGATTGCCGTCACTTGCGTTCATCCTCTCGCATCCTCGCATTGCGAATACCATGTTGCCTTACCTATCTATCAACTCCTTCCTTTCGCTCATGGGATATTCGGAGGATGTGCGGAAACAATTCTCGGGTGAGATGGTGGGAAGATGGGTGATGAAAGAGTGGGGAGTGCAGGTTGACAAGGAGCGAGGCAGGTCTTGGCCTGGTCTTACTGTTTGGGAGGGATTTTGTAAGTTCTTGCCGAGAGACTATTGCTGATTTATAGTGGAATCACTCTTGCATGATCCGGCGGGATATTCGGCATACTCTGCTCAATACCATGGACTGCTACAACATCTCTGCTTGTCTCACACTCTGATCGTACTGCATCTTCGTCAGCTTCCCGCGTCAGCTTTCCCCAATTCCACCCCTATGCCCTTCGAAGAGGAAGCAGGCATGGTGGCTCCCAATCTACCTTATTCAAACTCCGTCGCCAGCTTGTCGTCTGCTGGATTCAACCAGCCACGGTCGAGGATGAGCAGTACAGCCGGTTCGGATGCTGGATCATTTGCCCCTGGCAAAATGCCGAGGGTGGAACGTTTGGTCGAAATCATCATGCCTGAACCGTTGGGCTCCCTACCTAAAGATGATTTAAGTAGTAATCCATCGCCTGACCTGCCTTCCGGTCGGAAAAGCCGAAGGAGAGGGTCAGTGGGTTCGATGGCTTCGGTGACTTCGTTCGCATTTGGTCGAAAGCGCGCGAACAGTACTGCGACGGGTATGGATATTCGGGCAGACATGTCGACTAGCGTCACCGGTTCCGCTGTAGCTCATGCTCAGCCGATGTTGCAGGGCAAAGCAGCTTTGCCGCCAGTCTCATTTCCGACTGCCAAACGGTACGGATTTAAGACCCATGGTGATCCGTTAAACTCGCGACCTCGGACGTCTTCCGAATCTGGTCGACCAGGATCGATCTTCTCCGTCCAATCCTCCCCTTCAGCATACCACCAACGACTGTCTACCGCATATAGCCAACGTGGCTCGTTCGCTGTTGACAAGAACGCTCCACCAGTCCCAGGTTTCCCTTCAGGCTTACCGATGCCACCTCCCATTGGAGGCTCAGGGATGGGCGCTAATGGTGGTGGCGGGTCACGTAGCCACCGAGCGAGTTTTGCAAGCATCTCCGACGCCGGGCGGTCGTCCCGTCGTTCGGAGTATGGAGGGGGAAGTAGCTCGCCCATACAAGGCCGTTTGGGAGGGTCACCCGCTCAACTTCGACGCGAGTTCAATGGCACCCCGCCTCCGAGGATTGAGATGGCGTTCGAGAGGCCGCCACCGTATACGCCTGGACGGGCGCCGATCTTAAGAGTGTTCGTGCCCCTCTCGGAGAATGTGAGGTCCTGGCCTTCCGCTGAAGGGGCGTATTTTGCGGTTAAGGAGTTGGAGAAGTGTGGGGCCGTTAAGAGGCTTCGATTGGGGGATTTAGTGGTATGTCTAGCTCAAGGATTTTCAGATTATCTTTTTAATTACCCATCTCACTCGTTTGTCCGACTTCCCTACTCACGCTGATGAACTCCACAGGTGAACACCGCGATCCGCCAGCCGATGACCACAGAACACGTCCTTGTCTTCGTACCTACCGTGAAACACCTCCTAGTGCCTCTGGAATACACCCACTCCCCCACTGGCCATCTACCGCGATACATCGACTCCTTCTCCCTCCCTCCATCATATTACTATCCCTTCCTCCCACCTCCACAGATAATCTACCTCAATCTCGCCCCCTTCGCCCAGCAAGCCATGCAATCCATGCGACTGGCTTACGACAGACGCGACGTCACCGTCGCATCGGGTGCGCGGCTTAGTGCAAAACGGTACCTCCACGTAACGGGGTTCGAGGTGCGTCCTGGCCAAGCTGGGATTGCACCCGAATGGGAGGGGATGGTATCGGTTGAATCGGAGGGGACGCAGGAGGGGAAGAACGAGATGGAAAGGCGGTTTGGGGGTGGGGATCCCAAGGCGGCCGTCGTGGGGCCTTGGGAGGTTGTGCGGGAGAAATCTATGTTGGGCACCGTATGGTTGAGATTGGTTAGGGAGGGTGCTTAGTTGGTATTTGGAGGGGCGGATTGAGGAAGGGAGCAGCGACGGTTTTAATGGATTCATAGCATGTTCGTTTGCACATCGTAATTAGTCGATGCAGAATGATGTCTCTCTCGATTCTCGTTTATCTACTTTTCCGGGTGGTATCCCCAGGTTTCGCATACCACGCAGAATTGCGTGTATTGTGAATCACAACTGTCTCATCTGACTACATTAAAATGCAATTCGTCCTGACAATTCAGTCAAGCAACCTTCAATCCCTTCTTCGCTTTCCTCCCTTTCGCAGAAGTACTCGCGCCAGTCTTTGAATTGGCCTGATCCTCTCTAACATCCCGTCTAAGGACTTCGAGCGCTGAATGGGCCCAAGAGATGTACCCGCCTACGATGAAGCCGAGCATAGAGCCTAGGGTCGGTGTGAGGGGGTAACTCTGGGGTATGTTAGTTTGTTGTGCTGTCGAGGGGAGGAATGGTGGATTGATTGAAAATCCATGGAGTTGAGTATGGGGGGATTTAGTTTGTGTTGATAAAGATAAATTGGGATATAAAGGGGTATGGACATGGCAATGGAAATGGAGACGGAGACGGAAATGGAGAGACAAATAGACAACTCACTTGCCAGGGTCGGTCCCAATCTAGGGGGATTGGGAGGGCTCCAAGCCAACAGCCTACGAGGGTACCGATGATTGGGTAGATCATCGCTCGTTCTAGAGGGGTATCGGCGCTGGAATCAGAATGGATCAGCTCCATCTTTTTAAGTTTATGATCTAGCTTTGATAAAGGGAGCACCTCGGCTGAACGCATCTTCCGCTTCAAGTCACGGGAGATGCCCCATCTCGCAGCGGGATGGGCTGGAGCCAAAGGCGAGAGAGTGATAGAATACTCACCGGAATTCACAGACTAGCTTGGTGAGTCTGTATCGATCGTAGATCCCTGCATCGTACAGCGATGGGATACCCAGGGCATGGATGACTGGCCAGACTAGGAGGAGGGCGAGATGGAGAGCTAAGAGGAAGGTGTGGAGGAGGTGTCTATATTGACGGCTCAGCTCAGTTCATATCCGTGAGTAAGTAGGGTTTGATACAGATAGTACAGTATGAGTAACGCTTAGGGACTCACGAATCTAGAGGTGCCCCGAGGGAGATTAGGATTGGGGTAAAGACGATTGCAGATCCCAGAGTTGCCAGCGTGCATTCCCGTAATCTCTGTGCTCACCATCAAATCAGCATCCATACCTCATAGCACCCATCCCGACAATACCAAGACAAGAAAACTCACACGAAAAGTAACCCCCATTCTTCCCTGTCTCTCCAAAACTTCCTCCTCCCCACTCTTAACTTTTGTAACCGACCAAAACCCCCACATCTGTTTCCCCCACCATGCTACACATATCCAAACACCCAGAACATCCCACACCATCGTGTGCACCACATTCGAGGTGAGCGGAGTGAGGAAGGGATGTTCCGGTCGGTCTAAAGAGGTTCGAGGTGGAGAGGAAGGCAGTGGAATGGGGAGGAAGAGTGTTGAGCGCGGGAGGAGGAGGAGGGAGGAGATGAGGAGTGGGGTGAGGTAGGTTTGCAGGGAGATGTAGGGCTTTAGGGGGAGATTTGGTGTTTTTGACATTGTATATGTGTGACGTGAAGTTGTAGATGGCGATGGTTTCTCGAGAGACGATGGAGGTTATAGAGTCGACCGCGACTTGCTTTGATTTTGACCAGGATGAGCCACGTGGTTTAGCCTCCGAACTACTATTACTACCGAAAGCTACTCTTCAACTCTGACTTCTGGGCTGTTTCATGCATAGCTCATTACACTTGACTACTGTATAGCTTTATCTCTTCATTCTGCTATACCCTGGACATGAAATCAGCTTAGCGACGTGCAGCTGAGGTAAAGCATTGCTATCTCGTCGAGCTGTAATCCCTCCTATTAATAACAAAAAGCCGACGGGGCCCCACAGTCTACTTCGGTTAAATATGCTAAGCGAACACCCCCCCCCCATCACTCAGTGCCATTCCCATTGTGCTGGTACAAAGTTGACAAAAACCCGTCTCCATCTCACCCCCCTCACCTCACCAAATCATAACATCCCTCTCAACCTGGGGACGTTGGAACAGCACTCATTCACCAACCATGTCCAGCATCAAAGTCCGAGTCGCTCTCGCCCAGACATCCCCAATCTCCGCACCCTCCGGTCCTCCTGCCCTTGAGAAACCCCACTCTTCGTCCCCTTTCCCGACCCTTGACTCTAACCTCCGCGATGCGGTCAAAATGGTAGAGCTAGCTGCGTTGGGCGGTGGGGAGGTTGTTGTATTACCAGAGTATTTCCTTCAGGGGATGGTGAATGAGTCTAGACAGGTTTGTTATTTTCTTATAGCCATACTCTAGCTCAGACGTTGAATGTTGATGTAAGCGGTTGCTGACCATCCTCTTATCCCCCTGCGTGCAGTACCTGACCTTCCCATCCGCTCACTTGACCACCTTCCTACAATCGTTGGCTCGACACCACAATATCTCGATAGTAGGAACGATAGTCCACGGCGTCCTACCTGAATCCGCAAACGGTGCCCCCTTCCCGGAAGTTTCGCCGTTCGCGCATATCCCGCTCTTCTCCACCCCATACTCGCCTGTGGGACAGAAACGACGTCTTTCCGAGTCTTCCCCGGCGGTAGGGATAACTTCAGGTCAGCTGGAATGGGCGAAATACCTCCAGCAGTATCCGGAGAGTACGGCCGAGGAGTATCGGCCGACGTTGAAGAATACTGCATTCTTCATTGATGAGTCTGGGAGTGTCGTTGGGGAGTTTGTGAAGAAGAACTTGTGGCATCCGGAGAGGTTTGTTTATCTCCTACTTTAACTCTGGTCAGCCGTGATCCGGTGATAACAACAAAGTTTAGGGAGTACATAACGGCGGGTGTCGAAGAGCATCAAGTTTTCCAGACCAAGTGGGGTAAAGCGGGTTTACTGATTTGTAAGCCGACCATTCTTCGGATGGACAAAGAGTCCTAATGGATCGGGTTACTGATTCACACCCTAGGCTGGGACGTCTCTCACCCCTCCTCCGCCCAAGCTTTATCATCCCTAGGAGCCGACATAATCTTCGCCCCAACCTACTGGCTCTCAACAGATTCCGAACCGTGAGTGTACTTCTTCTTCTCTCATTCCGCAAGCTCCACTAACATCCGCTCAGACTGATCCAGAACCACCCCCATCCAAAGACGTACGAGACCCAACTACTCTCCAATCTCTCCTTCGCACGAGCATTCGAGACGGAGACCGTGTGGGTGATGTGCAATGCCGGCGGGGACGTTGAGGAGGGTTTCATGGGKGGAAGCGGGGTGTGGGCGCCCCTTGTTGGAAGGATTGGGGGGTGGGATGTGGCTACGCTCGGACTTGGGGAGAGCGGAAAGGGGAACGGAGCGGCGGAGGTTGGAGTGAAGATTGTGGAGGTTGATTTGGGGGTGTTGAAGGTGAGCCACCCACTTTCGGGTAATCCCGATTCTCGAAATTGTAATGGGCGTGAAAGCTGATTTTGAGCTTAGGACGCTCGGGCAACTTATAAGATCCGAGAGGACTGGAATAGGCAACAGGCTTCGTAAGGAACCTAGGTGTACGGGATAATCTGGTCGAAGTCGTTAATCTCTTTTCTGGCGGTTTGCCACTACAGTTATATTCAGATAGTTGGCGACTTCTGTGATCGAGATAGCAACTTCACAGGATAGTCACAATGCAATAACATGTATTAGGATACATGCTATCTATTAATGCAGTATACATTACACACCGATAAAGTAAACAGACTGAAACATAACGTACAATGACCCATCTAATACCGCTCATCCATACTATCGCCTTCCAGCCCATGCCATTCACCGCTCCCGTCGCCCTCATGTCCATACCCCTCCCCTTTATCAAAACCACTCTGCCCCCTCTGACTCTCAGCATTCAGCTGCTCAGCTTCAGCCTCCGCTTGTGAATCGACCAGCACAGCCCAGACCGACGCTTTAAACTATTTGTCAAGATAATCAGCGCAGGCCAATATGATATATCATGACCATGACCAGTGGCTGTGAGGACTAAGGACTGAGATAAGCTTACAAGAGTCAAGACCAGTCCCATCTTCTTCTCTAGGGTTCGGAGTTCGGCTAGCAGACCTTCATTAGGGGATTCAGCAGTTAGACGGGCGAGGTTCGCTATCTGTATTTTAATTGATGTGATTAGCATGAACAATACAAGCCCAATCATGACACAGTAAGCGTACCCGTTTGATCTTGTCGCCTAGCTTTGCGTATTCCCATAGAACATCTTGTTCAAGTGATGAGAGTTGATCGTTATTTGCGCTACCAGATTGTTTAACATGTGATCAATTTATAGACGACGTATGTATGTTTTCGCATTCAAGCGAGACTCACTATGGGTTCACAGTTGTGAGTGACATTACATGAATCACCCATAGGCTTCCAGACGATGGGTATTAACAAGTAGTCGGAAGTATATGTATATAGAGACTGTCGAAATACATTAAACGTTATGTAAAACAATACGCGACGCGTTTCAATCAAGCTTTCAAGCGATGTTCAGTGACTATCCGACCACGTGGCCCGCATACGCCGACGTCACTCTCAACCGAATCACCGTCTTGGAACTGGGGGAGACCCACTCCATTTATTGGGGGGGGGTGAAGGCATAGTCACCGTCTCTCTATTCTGGACATACTTCATTGCATAGTGTAGATCTCGTCGAAAAGATCTCAGTCCACTGGCTATTCGCTGGCTACCCTCCCGGTAGGGTACCATCACCGGATTCAGTGACTTGGGGAAAGGGAAGGAAAGAGTTGGCCGATTCCCGCAGGACGGTCTCGGGAACTACTGGACACCGCAAAGGAGACCGAGGGGACTTTCCCACTTGACTGGGTATCTTCTTCTCCTTCCTACTTCTCGATCAGTGCCAGCGGACAGTAGTGTATCTGAACGATGCAGTACCTGTCCAAAGCTTACAATTACTGTGAGTGAATTCTCTCGGTAAAGCTGAATACATCACTCACACATGTTGTAGATTCTGGCATCAACCCCGCCACCCTTTCTGGTGCTATCGACGTAATTGTCGTTCGTCATGTCGATGAGGTCAGTCCATCTATCCTTCTTCTGTATATCGTAATCTCAGACTAACGAGCGACGCTCTCGTATCTACAGTCCGGCGAAACATCCCTCTCTTCCTCACCGTTTCATGTCAGGTTCGGAAAGCTGCAGGTGTTGCGAGCGGGCGAGAAACGGGTAACCCTCCATCTACCCAATAATCTGCCTGCACCCCATGTCGCGCCGTTTAGTATGAAGGTTGTGGAGACGGGAGAGGCCTTTTTCGTTTTTGAGACAGAGGAGGATGTTCCAGCGGAATTGCTTACTAGTCCAGTCGTCACTGCTGAAGATGTGAGTTTGCTCAGCGAATGTATGTCATATACAGCGTACTGACTCGCAGATGAAGAGCAATTTACCACCCTCTCCATCTTCTTCTGAAGAGTTCTTACCTCCCGCACATACTCATACCGGCGACGAGGGCCCTCCCTCGAATTCAGGTCCATCGCTTACACAGCAGCCTTTCGGGGCCACGGAGTTGGTTGTTGATCATGAAAGACATGGAGGATCAGTGGAGTTGGAACGGAAAGAGGGTGGTCTAGGCGAAGTGGATTTTCTGGATCTCAACGAAACCTCGGCGGCTTCGGATATCAAAGCTACGGATATCAAAGAGCCTCTAGATGTAATAGAACACCAGGACATTCCCCGCAAGAACAGTTCCGAGTCCATCTCTGCCTCTACCATTGCGTCTGCGGTCTCACCTTCGTCAATTCTCAACACAGCTTCATCCCTCCTTCCTTCCATTCCCTTTCTCTCCTCCTCATCATCGAGCAAAACGAGTTCTCAGGAAAAGAGAAGATCCACGGATAAGCTGGCCCATCCCCCGTCTGCACCAGGTCAGGTGTCTCCATCATCGACAGATCCTCCTAGCTCTTCTAATCCTGGGGAAGCGGCTCAACCCCCTAATCCAATGGTGGCGCAACCTGGCGAATCGACCGAGATGCCAGATAGAGACCGCAAACTGTCTGACATTGACGATCATGATGATACGAAAGCGATTACGTCGCAGAATCAGGCTGCATCTGCAGGCCCCTTCAGCGATAAACAGGCTGGAGACGATAAGCTACCAAAGGTCAAGGCAGGCGAGGGTGAAGGCCCAACAGTCATATATGGAAAGGATATTGTCTTGGACATGGGCGGCTACCATGCGTCCGGTCCTGATAAGGAAGAAGTAGATGCCGGAGCTGAATTGGGTATGGCGAAAGAAGTCCGTGCGATCCAGGAGCAGTCAGAAGAACTCGCGGCCAAGTCAGAAAACAGTCCTACCGTTAATGGCGAGACAGGCTCCGATGAAGGCGACAAGGGAAGCGACACCGAAAGAAAAGCCCACAATATGGCCGACGCTGTCGAGTCCACCGGGCTTCAATCCTCTCTTGTGGAGACGTTCGCTCACGACCTGCTTGCTTCTGCCAAGCCTCCGACAGACCCGACATTGCTCGGCCCCCACCGACCTGGGACGCTGATATCCAGACAGACCGATCCATCTCTTCCCCTCTCCCCGACCGCCAGCAAAATCGATCTTTCCTCAATTGCACCTGAATCGCAATCCCATCCCAATCTGCCTTCAGCCCTTGCGTCACTCAATCTTGAGTCTGACCATCCCGATGCTCAATCCACTCCCACAGCATCCCCCGCTCGTCCAAGTCGCTATGATAGGGGTCAGTCCGAGCCACCAGAGTCAGGGTCTTCGAAGCCAGCAACACCAATCCCTATACCGCAGCGATTTCCTTTGCTTGCTAACTCACCCAGCAGAATCACACGCACATCACCCAACGGAACTCTGATACCATCCTTGACTGGCATTCACGCCGCGGGAAGTCATCCAGACATGGACTATGCTTGGGATTGGGGACGGTTTCCCTCTCAGCCTGGTTCTGTATCCCCGTCGTCGAAGATCAAGAACAATCCCGGGGAGGTAGACGATCATGTTCCTTATGAACCGGAGAACCCTCGACGAATGGAGAGAAGCACCACAAATCCCGTTCCGTCGAGCTTCAAATCCAACCACGACGAGACGGATGGACGCATTCGAACGGAATCGTTCCCCGCTGCTGGCCTGGATCTAGCGACGAATGCAAGTGGTGGCAGGGATTCATCTCAAGGGTTTCAAGGCAAATTAAAGAATATTGAGGAAGATCCATACATGTTCGTCTTGGAGATGGAAGGCGGCAGAAGTCATGTGTTTGAATTAGCTTTGTGTGGTGCAGAAGGTTTCGCACCCCATGGCGAGATTTCGGTACGTTGCTACTATGTTCATGGTGAAGTCAGCTGACATTGCCGGCAGGATGAGGAGGAAACGGTTTTCTTAAAGAGTAGAGTGACATTCCAAAGATTCATCGAAGACCCTCATATCGTCGATGACCCCCGCTTGGTCATTCGCTACAGTCTCTCGTACGTGACCGGCGGTCTAGTCTGGATAATACCAACTGCCTGATACTGTATGTCCCGTCCGCTTTTGCTGATTATGCCGTTAGGTATCTCACCTGGACAACGGGTTATCGCCTCCTCTTCGCCCTGGCGATGTATCGACGTTCCCTCACTCCCCCAAGTCTAGCGTCGTCTCCTTCGACCCTCCTCCCTCCGTTAGCCGATATCGGTGTTGATCCCACCGTTCAACCTCGACCAAGTTCCGGATACGGCTGGTCGCGATGGTGGCGGCGCGGACAGAGTGGTGCAACAAGTCGCACAGACCCACCTCAGGCTCGTCGACAGTCGGCTCAACTGGAAGGCAATGAGAAGCTTGCTCCTGGGAATGAGGAGAGGCTCCCATCATCGACTACAGCTCCACCGCCTGTTGCTGTTGACGGTGTGGCACCTTTAAAGGTCGAGACCGAAGGGCAGGAGAAAAAGCACTATGCCAAGACATTGAGACTAACTTCGGATCAGCTTGTAAGTATCTGGTTGAACGCATCGAAGAGCCGCAGGAACCGACATACTTACTGATCTTGACCCTCCAGAAACAACTCAACCTCAAGCCCGGACCTAACACTGTTCAATTCTCTGTAACGTCTTCGTATTCTGGCTTGGCGACATGTACAGCTCGCATCTTTTTGTGGGAGGAGAGCGATCAAATTGTCATCTCGGATATTGACGGTACAATCACGAAGTGAGTGGATTGATCAGATTTCTTCATTAGGTGTAGATCGAGGCCGTCTTGACTGATTTGCAATCTTGCCAGGTCCGATGCTCTTGGTCATGTATTTGCCGCGATTGGCAGGGATTGGACGCATCTTGGCATTGCGAAGCTTTATACCGATATCTGCAACAACGGCTACAAAATCCTTTATCTTACGTCGAGAGCTATAGGTCAAGCTGATTCGACGAGAGAATACCTGAAAACCATCAATCAAGGGGATTATAGGTTGCCGGAGGGACCGGTTATCATGAGCCCTGACAGGTTGATGGCTAGCTTGCATCGGTGAGTTGACTGGATGACAGCTTGTACAATTGGCGGGGACCTTTGAGCGCGACATGGGCTGACAGGCTTGCTCCGACAGAGAGGTCATTATGCGCAAACCTGAACTATTTAAGATGGCCTGTTTGAGGGACATTCAGCGGTTGTTTGGCTCGCACGCGAAAGAGGCGTTCTTCGCAGGCTTTGGTAATCGGATTACGGATGCTATGAGTTATCGAAGTGTGGGAATCGAAACGGCTAAGATATATACTATCGATTCGACGGGGACGGTCAAGACTGAGCTCCTCCAGGCTGCTGGGCACAAGGGAAGCTATATTCAACTAGTACGTTGCTTTTCTTAGTCCTCGATAAGCAGTTCCGCTTTCAGGGAACCATGGGCTAGCCGCTGATGATCAATGCAGAATGGTCTAGTGGACGAAGTCTTCCCGCCGGTTAATACCAAAATCCGTCCCGAATACACTGATTTCAACTTCTGGCGCCCTACGTTCCCCGAAATCACTATTCCAGACCTCACTCCCCCCTCGCCGGCACTGTCTGCGAGATCAGACACCAGTGGTCGTTTGAGCGTGCTAGGGAAGATCGCAGGTATAGGTCGAAGGTCTTCCAGACAGCCATTGCTTCCCACTACAAATGTCAACGGGGAGTCCGTGCTGGGGACATCGCCATCTAGTCGACCTAGCAGTCCTCTCATCGGTCCAGCGCTTACGCCAGACGACCTGAGCGAGGACGAGGAACTTTGGGAGGAGGAACAGAGGAAGAGGCAGAACTCAATGCCGGGAAGCTTTGAGGAGGGAGAAGGTGACTTCTTCCCGGACTCTTATCGGAGAGATGAAGAGCGGGCTAGGAGGTTGGAGGAGGGGGTGAGGAAGAAGGGTGATGGAGTAGATGGGCAGGAGGGGGATGGAGAGGGGGATGGAGATGATGAGCACGAGCATGAGGAGCGGAAGGAGGACTCGTTTGATGATTATGGGATTTTTGATGATGACTTGTTGGCGACGGGGGAGATGAGGAATGTTCCCTTTTAATGGAGCGGGATGGTGTGATGAGACGAGGGAATGGCGGTATCGTCCATTGGTGAGCATCTGAACTATTTGATAGAATTTTGGGGGTTTGTACAGCATCGCAATCATGCACATATCTTGGCATTGGCATTTGTTGTTTAAGAAGACTGGCGCACGGATGAAAACCTCGAAGGCAAACAGCGGAAGGACTAGTAGTCTCGCTGGAACTATTGACATGCGAGGACTACTGCATCATATCTCTTTCATCCTATTTGTGCACCGATCTTCCTTTACTTGGATATAAGTTGACGATTCGAATTAAGCCAGCGTAACTGGATCTTCTATAGGGTCCGGACCGACATTGACGCCCCCGACCGAATACCTACAAATCAAAGACCAGCTCAGCACAATCAGTCTCCGGTAGCAACTGCTTCATCCCAAATCCTGGTCCTATTTTGCCGTGGGTTGCAATAAGAGTAATGAGGGGATAACTCACGAGAAGAAGAGGACTTTCATAGCTAGGGCCATGGCTGCGTGTAGGACAATTACGACAATGATCAAGAGTCTTGCCATTTTGTTATCTGCCTATTTGGGGTTAGTACAAGTGTGTAAGATAGGACGTACTGTTGCGAGTACTGGGTAGATATTTCGGACCCTGGAAGTTGTTAGCTGATGCAGATAACATCACAGCAGTGATACATGGATAAACCGCTATATCCCGGCGAAATTTTTGTTTCGAAACACACATGGAATAGCGGAACAGATTATGACCTACAGGAACAACCCCGAACTCCCCGCTGCCAGACCAACTAGCACCCACCGCAATATTCCAACAGGTATCAAACAAACCAACGAAACCGGTACAAATACCGTCATGGCGTAACCATAAACCCCGAGAGCCTCTACGACGCCCCACGCACTCGTCCCGCTCTCTGGATCGGCGCCACCTAGTCGAAGGTATTTTGTGGTGGCCCACAGCAGAGTGGGGAGGAGGAGACCGTATAAGTAGATGAGAGAGGTTGAGGTAGAGAGGAGGGGGAGGTTTGAGGCGGATGTCTCGGAGGAGGAGAGGTAGGATGTTATGGAGGCTGTTAGGGTTGAGGTTGTGTAGAGTGTTAGGATTAGGGTTGAGAGAGTCCAAAATGGGCCTGTTATGGTTTCGGTCAACTGTCAGCTGAATTCGATCTGGAAGACTCTATGCGGTCCTGAAGTGGATTTCAGCTCACCGTAAAGATCTATTTGACCTTCGCATACGTCTAGGACGAATCCTTCACGTGGGATCATCGACATTGCACATCGTTTGAGGATTGTGTTGGTATCTACATCGAAATAGGACTATATGGAATGGTCGAATGATGTCATGTCAGATCCTGTCCAGTACAGCTGCATCGACGACGGACAAAGAACGAAAACTCACCTGGTAATACGCTATATCGAATGGACTGAAAGGGACATTGGGAGTGTCTCGAGGTACATGGGGGGAAGACGATCGGTCCGGTGCGGGATCCGTTGATAGGAACGCTGAAGAGTTGTCTAGGTGAGCTCATAAGGTTTCTCCAGAAATGATAAAACATACTCTTGAATTCCAACCCCTGTCCTCCTTGTCCACCGATATCACCAGCAGGCTTAAGACCACTCGATCAGCTCAAGACTTTCTGATTTCCATAGCGTGACGACGACATCTACTCACATCCTCGTCCACGTCGACTATCGCGTATCCCCCTTGACTGGTCATTCTGTTATTGGTTGTATCTTTGTCTACGAGCAACGCTATCACTTTAGTGATCCGTTCGTGCTATATGCTACCTGGTGGTCGACTCATGACCGCGAGGATGACTTAAGAGGGGGGAGTGAATAACAACACCACGCGAGGGGAATCTGAAACGCACTGCTTTTTTTTTTGTTCCCGCGACGCGTGGGGTGATCCCCCCGTGGCCCAGCTGCTGCACCACCCCGTCGTGTGCACAATGCACAAGACAATAACAGCAACAGAACATCTACTCTATGCATATGCACAACATCTAGTCATCATCACCAGCTTCTCATCTCTCCCTCATCCTCTGCTACATCCACACTACCCTCAGCCCCTTAACCCCCCGGACCCTCATTCCAGCACTGCCCCGCTGCAGGACCGTTCACCCCGACCTAGTGACCCCTGAAAATCTGGTATCGAACCTGAACCCTAGACAAGACGTCACACCTCTCTTTTCCGCTATTCACTTTCTTTCAATCTCCACCGGACAACTATTCCCTGTTCTCACTGCCCATATATACCTTTTACTCGATCTATCCGACTCCTTCACTCAACAAATCACGTCTCTTGGAAACGACAATATCAACAATCTTTATCAACTTGAAACGCGAGAGCTGGTCTCTCCGTTTCGTCCACTCGACTGCGGGCCACCGACGCAGCACGGCTCTTCACCCTTTGGTTAGACAATATTTTTCCCATACCATTCTTCTCAACACCACTCGTCGGACAAGATGAGCGCGACGGTTGACTCGGACACGATCTCGTCGTTCGTGGCCAGCTATGAGAGCTCGCTTTCCAAGGTGTCGGTCAAGGCTGTAGGATCCCAGGTGGCCATTATGACTGCTATCTCGGTGAGTAGCACTATGTCACATCTCTACCAAAGTGATCAAACACTAAAGCTTGGTCGCAAATCGTATAGATTGGGACAGTTGCTGCATTCTCATTTTTCCGTCCGAGGGAAAAGAAGGTAAGCAGCTTGCATGCTCCCCATATGCGGGGTAACAGTCTGCGAGCGATACTGACAACGTTCTCTTCGTCACATCTTTGTAGGTCTATGCTCCGAAGGTGAGTGGTGTTGTTCTCGTGGTTGCAATCAAAGCGATCAACCGAGGAAGACCAATCTGATTCCTACCATAGATCAAATATCAATTGCCCGAACCAGCAAATCCCTTGGATGATCCAGATTACGAGCCTCCACCTCCAACGATCTCTAATGGATTCCTGGCTTGGCTGTCACCGATCATTCATCTTAACGAAGAACAAATGATTGCTCAGATTGGTAAGAACCATCGGACTGCTGTTCAAGACAAGCACACTGACTTGTCATTGGTGTCCACAGGACTGGATGCTACAACATTCTTACGTTTTCTTCGTTTACTTCAACACGCTTTCACTGTGATCTCCCTATTCGGTATCGCCTTACTAGTGATTAACATCGTCTATAACATGAAATTCGTGGACAGTGGATCGCGGAACGCTTTGAGTATACTTACTATTCAGAACGTCAGTGGGGCTTGGATGTGGCCCGCTCTAGGTGTCAGCTACATGATAAGTGAGTGCTGTGTTCCTAGTACCTCGAGGAACGCTTTTCATCGTTAACGCCCGTGTATTGTTCAGATTTCATCATCATGTATTTCGGTAAGCAATCTCCAACTTCTTGCTGTCTGGTTAGGTGGCTTATCTCTTCCTCAAAGTCTGGCGTCACTGGCAGGCAATGGTCAGTTGTATATCCCTTGAAACGTTGCAATTTGCTCTGACCAGTCATCATCAGCTACAACTCCGTAACAGATGGTTCCGATCGCCAGCCTACCAGACCAAGATATATTCCAGGACTTTGATGGTGACTCACATTCGAAAGGACTACCGAACCGACGAAGGTCTCGTGGCTTTGATGGGTCAACTGAAGGTCGATGGCATCAAGATAGGTAAGTTACGAGTGTGCTGTTCTTCCTTTTCATAATTCAGTGTGAAGCCAATCCAAACGAGGCTAATTTTCTAATACAGGTCCCGAGCTCGACTGTACCTCGATTGGTCGACGGCTCGACGACTTCCCAGAGATGGTCAATCAGCATAACGAAGCTGTTGCCGATCTCGAAAAGTATCTCGTCAAGTACTTGAAAAATGGCCAGATGGGAAGGAAGCGTCCCATGTTGCGAAAAGGGGGATTTTTGGGTATGGGCGGCGAGAAAAAGGTCGGATTTGACCGTTTTCTAGGTTGAAAGCACCAACACTAACGAGCGTGTTTCCAGGATGCGATCGATTATCTCTCGAAGCTCATAAAGGTCTTGCGTGACAAAATCGACAACAAGAGGCAAGCGATTGACTCCCTTCTGAGACATGAGCGTCATGCGAGAAAGAAAGGTCAAAAACAATTCTCTCAACGCATTGAGGGCGAGAACTATGGTGAGTGGTGACCGCATGTGGATTTTCCTTCCTTGAACAGTCTCGAACTCACCTCTATAATGTCAGGCTTTGTGACCTTCAAATCCATTAGCGAAGCTCACCGCATTGCTCGAGCACACCAAGGCCCCCTCAAAGAGTTGTTCGGTGCTGAGCTTCAACTTGCTCCGATGCCCCATGACATTGTGTGGCAAAACATCTCGAAGGAATCGGCTGTTCTAGCTTCGAACCGGACTATTGGTTTCGTCCTCATTGGCCTGGTTTGTTTCTTTAACACCCTTCCTGTAAGTAGCTGAGGTCGGCGTGATGCTTCCCCTTCTCTGGAGGCTAGCTGACATGGCCGATGTTTATAGCTGCTAGTGGTTTCGCTACTAGCAAATTTATCGGTTTTAGCTGTCTACGTCTCATGGTTGGAATCCTGGAGGGATTCAAGCTCTGTTGGCAACTGGACAGTGGGTTCTCCTCATCACATATTAGGCAGACACTGACCACAGCATCAGTTCTCATTGGTATCAGGTATCTTGCCTTCAGCTGTCTCTGCGATCTTCGGATACCTCCTACCCCTGCTCATGCGCCGAATCAGCAAATATCAAGGTCAGTGGATAAGTTCCTGCTCGTTGATGTTCACGCTGATGGACTTTCATATTTCAGGCGCACCAACTCGTTCAAGACTCGATAGGGCTGTGACAGCCAGATATTTCTTCTTCATGATCATCTCCAACATGATTGTCTTCTCCCTTTTGGGCGTCTTCTATTCGGCAATCGCTCAGGTGGTGTTGGAGATTGGGAAACATGAATCTGCGAAAACAATCTTTGAGAATTTCAAGTCCATTCCGGATCAGATTCAGGGAACCTATGTACAGCAGTCCACTTGTGAGTTTTTCTTGTGTCTGATTTGGGGCGATGAGTCCCAGAAGAATGTAATGACTGACATTGCCTTCGATCGCGATGAAACCAGATTGGCTGACTTGGCTTCCGTACGTTTCCTGGGTTCACTTTCATTCATCCATTCTGTCCTCAAACTGACGGGAGTATCCACTCTAGTCTGCGGGGTTTCTTGATCTTTTACGAGCTTTTGCAACTCATCAAGCTTGCGCTGGTATCTCTCAGGAGATTCATGTTCTCTCACACCCCCAGAGACATTCGAGACATGACCAAACCGGGTTACTTTGAATACTCGATTGGTGAGTATTGCGTGTTACAGCTTGTACAATACTGACCACTGCTACTGCACGCCTGTTCTTAGTCATCGTTAATATTCTCTTTATCGCCGCTGTGGGGATGATATATGCCCCGCTCGCGCCGCTTGTGGCTATTGGGGCCACTTGTGTGTTCTGGTTCTGTCAGATAGTGGTGAGTCTTAGCCGTTCATCGTCGATTTAGTTGAAGGATGTTGACAAATTCGCACAGTACAAGTATCAGCTGCTGTACGTCTACATCTCAAGGGCTGAGAGCGGAGGTCGAATGTGGAATGTCTACTGCAATCGATTGATCGCTTGTGCGGTCCTAATGCAGCTCTTAATGGTTCTGAGTGAGTCTTGCTGGATCGGAAATAGGTATCCGCATGAGATAGACTAACTGTCAAACTCAGCCACTGGTCTCATTCGTAAGCGATGGCTCGACTCGATAGCGGCCGTTCCCCCAATCCTCTTGATGGCAGCCTTCAAGATCTACATGTCCAGGACGGCCGAGCGTCAATTCAGATACTACGACCCGACACCCCAAGAAGCTGAACAGGAACGCATGGCGGCCATGTCAGAGAAACGGACGAGACATTCGGAAATGGAGAAAAGATTCCTGCATCCTGCCCTGCAGCCTGATAAACTCTTTACCATCATGGTTCACAAGAGTCAGGAGGGATTAGCAAGGGAGGTCTTGAGTGTCTACCCCTGGTTTGTCGGCAAAGATGAGCATGATGGCGTGGAGATCAAGGCTATCCGAGAGGTGGGTCTATTTATGTTCATAAGCGCCTTTGCCACACGGATGTTGGTTATGATCAACACTAACTAGGCTTCCTGCAGGAGAACCTCGAGTATGATCCAGCTCGCGATGGACCACGCGACGAGGCTCATAAAACAGAATGGGAGCTTCACAGGCAGGAAGGCTCCAACTTGTTGGGCGATAAATCTGAGATTGGCTCAGAGTACCCAACGCCTGGCCTCGATGTGTACTCGCATTACCCAATCCCGACTCAAGATTCCTCCTCTAACGTCCATTTGCCTCTCGACAACCCATCTACGGATTATTTGATCGGTGGTCCCGAAAGATCGGATACATACCGCGGAACTCGTCAGCAATCTGGCGGTGCTCGTAGGAATTATCCTATCGGGAATGATTCTATATCCGCGGCCCCTCTATTAGACTATCCAGGGAATTCCCAACCACCTTACTACGACGAAGGTGCCGGTCAAGTGCCGTACCCACCCAGTGCATATAATCAGCCCCCGATAGGATACACACCTCCAACTCTTCGACGAACAGCTACAGGTTCTAGTATGGGATCTGGGGAAGATCGAGTGGGGGCTACCAGGTGGGACACGGGGGCTGGAGATATTGGTGCAGGGCAGCAGGGCGGTTATGGAGGTTATAGCGATGCCCAGGTTCAGGGTGGCGGGTATGCCCAACCTGGAGGCCGCAATGGGAGAAATGCCGGGCACGGATGGTGATCGTCTCGTTGGAGATGGTGACGGAGTTTTGTCGTTGGGTATATGATAGATCTTTGGGTGATGCTGGTTGGAATTGTAGAATAGATGGGTCTCGTTATCTCTAGCTTATGAAGGACCTCATTGTACATTTATTACGTAAACCCCTTTGCGGCTTCTTTGCTTTCTGGATCTCTAGATTATTGACTTCAACTTTTCCCCGTTCAAACCTCGTCTTTCAGCGGCTCAACATCTCCATCCTTACGAGATGCCGACGCCTGTCACCACTCTTAGGCCGCAGTGTCTCGATAGCAAGGCGGATCCTCCCCTGGCTTCCTCTTCACGACTCAATCGTCGAGCCTACCTCTCCCCAGACTTGCTCAGGACGTACAAACTCTCAGCAGGCGACTGGGTTCACCTCGTGGCTAGTCCGAGCAGTTCTTCCTGCCCCTCTATAATCACTCAGCTATGGCCCAGACTAGGACTGGATGACGATGGTGAGGATTCATGACAAACAAGGGAACGAGGAGCTAACGGATCCATCCGAATTTCCAGTGATATTACTTTCCTCTGTGCATTATAGGAATCTGCCTGTGGATGTTCCAAGTGTGGAGATCTTCCGCTTTGATTCCAAGGTATCCAAGGCTTTGAAATCGATTCAAGTCCGCGAAGAGGGAGGGGAAGGTCTGCCAGCGGGTCCGAAGAAGGTCGTAAGAGTTTCGGCGGACAGTCCAGGTCATCAAAGGGAAAGAGAATGGCTACGCGCAGCTGTGAAAGAAAGTCTGAGTACGTCTCACTGATCCAGTGAAAATGATGGAATTGGACTGATTTTTGCATCAACCTCAGCTGCTCTGAAATACGTAACTCGTGGGATGCGGGTGGTGGTCGATGATCGGATATTCGAAGTGGCCGAATTGGAGATTTCGTTGAAGAATGCAAAACTCGTTGAGGGCGAGGGAGATGTGGTGAAGGGCATCGAAGGGATGAGATTGGATAACCAAGACGAAGTAGTTGAGGTTGATTGGAAGACCCGAGTTGGCTTTGAGGGCGAACGTGACGGTGCTCCCCAGGGTGCACCCGCGGAGGGTTGGACGAAGAGTAAGGGGGTGATTGCTGGGCCTGGGGAATCTGTGAGTGGAGGCATAAAATTGCTTGTGTATTGCCAAAATTGACGGTCGTATTGCATCGTTCGCAGGCGTCCAGACGCTCCGACCTGAATACCAATTCCATCCCTTCCTATATCAACCTCTTCACCCCGTCGCAATCCTCCCCATCCTCCTACTCCCAACTAGGTGGATTGGATCCGCAAATAAAACTCATAAAATCCCTCCTAGATCTTCCTCTCCTTCATCCAGAACTTTTCACCACCTTCGGACTGACCCCACCGAAAGGTATCCTCCTACACGGTCCTCCTGGGACTGGTAAAACGGCGCTGGCCAGGGCGATTGCATCAAGTACCCCCGGCTGCAGCTGTATCGTCATTAACGGACCTGAACTTTCGTCTGCATATCATGGGGAGACGGAGGAGAGGTTGAGAGGTGTGTTTGAGGAGGCGAAACGACGGAGTCCATGTATCGTTGTTCTTGATGAGGTGGATGCGTTATGTCCCCGTCGGGATGGGGGCGAGGGTGGAGAAGTGGAACGTAGGGTGGTGGCTACACTTTTGACTTTGTTGGATGGTATGGGACGGGGTGAGGAGCGTCTAGAGGGCGAGGAGGAGAGGGTTTTCGTGATTGCTGCAACGAATCGGCCGAATAGTATTGATCCAGCTTTGAGGCGACCCGGGAGGTTTGATAGGGAGATAGAAATCGGTGAGTCAAACATATTCTTAGTGGTAAGGTCATTTACCATACTGACATTTTATGTAGGCATTCCTGACGCTATAGGTCGACGTCAAATCATTGAGATCATGCTATCAAAAATGCCAAACTCCCTTACGTCTACCGAAATCTCGTCATTAGCAGCCAGGACACACGGCTACGTCGGTGCCGACCTATCTTCCCTCATCCGGGAATCCGCTTCAACAGCCATCCAGCGATGGCATCTTACCTCCAACTCCACAACATCACCAACCTTAACGAACGCTGACATCCTGCATACGCTTCCGCAAATCCGTCCCTCGGCCATGCGGGAAGTGTTCATCGAGACCCCTACTGTCCGGTGGTCTGATATCGCGGGTCAGGAGGAGGTCAAGCAGAAACTCAAGGAATGCGTGGAATGGCCGTTGACGCATCATGAGACTTTTAAGAGGTTGGGAGTCGAGGCGCCTAGAGGCGTGCTACTTTATGGGCCGCCTGGGTGTAGTAAGACGATGACGGCTAAGGCGCTTGCGACGGAGAGTGGGATTAATTTCATTGCTGTCAAGGGGCCTGAGGTGGGTTTGGCTTTTATCATTGTGATAGTGGGAGGAGTGGTATGGAGGTCTTGCGGAGAGCTGATGGTTGAATAGCTGCTCAATAAATACGTTGGTGAATCTGAAAAAGCTGTTCGGGAGATATTCAGGAAAGCCAGGGCTGCTTCTCCGTCTATCGTGTTCTTCGTGAGTATTCAACAGACTTTTGTTTGCTGTCTGTCGATCGCTTTGGCGAAAGCGATACAACGTTGACGGCCCCTGCTTTAGGATGAGATCGATGCCCTTGGGTCCTCGAGGGCAGAAGGAGGAGGCTCATCCATGAACGGCGTGCTCACATCCCTTTTGAATGAGATGGACGGAATTGAGGAATTATCAGGCGTGACGGTAGTAGCAGCTACTAACAGACCTGACGTACTTGTGAGTTTATATCTCTCACTGTGCAAAGCAGATGCTCTAGGTCTCACCATCGCTATGCGATTATGGTGCTGATGTCATCTGCTTCTAGGACTCTGCATTGATGAGACCTGGTCGTCTCGATCGGATTTTGTACGTCGGTGCACCGGATTATGCGACTCGACGGGACCTATTCCGGATAAAGTTGGGGACGATGGCTGTGGAGCAGGGAGTGGATGTGGATTCCCTGGCGAAAATCGTGAGTCCTAGCACATCCATATTGTTTCCTGTCCCCTATCGTTGCAACAGATAGATTCCAGGCCAGATGGTATTGCCACAGGAGATAGTCGCTGACAAGTTGGGATGGTGTAGACTGAAGGCTGTTCAGGCGCAGAGGTAGCATCCATATGCCAAGATGCAGCGCTGGCGACGATGAACGAAGACCTGAACGCTCCATTTGTAAGTTCTTTTTATCGTTCATTCATCCAGCCCATGGCCGCGTGAAGGAAGACCTGACGATATTTGGTGATAGGTGAAAATCTCGCATCTCGTTCACTCAGCGCAGACTGTTAGGCGACGTATCACGCCGGGAATGATCCGGTTCTTTGAGGAGTGGAGGGATCAGAGTGGGGTCCGGAGTGCGTGAGCATGGGAAGACATGGCGAGAGGGCATGCTTTAGTGTGAGGACTATGTGTAGTGGATGTGCTTTGTCATGTCGATCTATGATACAGCTTCTATTCCCCATTTGCCCCTACACCACATTAGAACGGGCACTACGAAGTTCCCGTCTTCTTCTTGAACACAAATCTCATCCCATAAGCGTCCTCTCCATCTGCGTCTACAAAGCAACCAACAGAATCAGCATCACGTCACTTTCGCACCGCAGCTAATGAGAGATAGGTCGCACGGAAGGGCGAAGAGGGAAAAGATAGACCCACAATATGCTTTCTCCATACCTGTGACTTCGAAGCCTAGTGTATCTCTGTATAAAGAGATAGCGGCTCTATTTGATTTTCGTACGTGGAGTGTAATGTGGGAGGCCGAGTAGTGAGCTACCATCGCTTCCTCTGTTGGGTGTTAGTGGGTTACTTCTGACCATTTGAGCTACATGATATGATGAATGGAGCGTAGAGGATGATGACGGACTGAGATTTTCAGGTATTGGGGCAACGGAGAAGTACTGGATGATGGAAACAGAGGAGATAATGGTATATGAGAAGGGAGTAACTCACGAGACTGCTTCATCAATTTGTTGGCTAGTCCCAGTCGACGATAAGGTCTCAGAACGGATATGGATGTTACATGACCACTAGGTTCGTCACTCGGTTCTTCCTCCCTGATAGCACGAAGATTAGCTTTCCTGTACTCTTTACAAAAGGATCTCCTCCTCATACATATTTGGCATACTCCTATGAGAAAAGGAAAGGTAGCAACAACAAAGGACTCACATCTTTGCGAGAATGTAGCCCACAATCCGGCCTTGGGGGTTGACAGCAACATACGATAGTTCCGGCCATGTGAGGGCATGATAGAGGTCTGCAGAAAGGGTATTTAGTCGTGAGCTACTTTTTCGAACAAAGCAGAAATGGACTGACAGTATTTGAAGGTGTAATTTTCGGGGAGGTTTAGGAGGTTTGCATTTTGCATTCCTAGCAGGTCGTCGATCTTTTTGTCGAGATCAGTACCAATCCCATCAGAGATGAACTCTTCTAGAGAAATCGGGATAGGAGCTCTCACTGTTGCTTGTCTGATGTCCATTTTTGCTACTTATCCAATAGGGATTTGGATACTTTGTGTTGTTGTCGACGATGAAATTGACGTTGAATGACTGGGTGAATGCCAATGCCCCGTTTGACGGAAGCAAATTCTCGGAGTGATTCGCAACTGGAATCGATAGTAACGATAGCCCATAAACCGTACATTTAGGTGAAATTTCCTATCTACTCCTATCCTTCTTCTCCATCTGTTGCTAGCATCTGGCCGACTCACCCCTCGGTCAGGATGTCGCCCATAGCCCCTCTCCCACTGATGTCGGCCTTTCGGAATCTGCGCACCCCGACTAGCAACTTGCGAGCTCTCGCATCTCTCTCAATTCGTCAACAACCCCTCCTAGCCGCTCGATCGTTCTCCATCTCGCACTCCTCCAACTTGTCTTCCGTAGTATCCACACGATCCCGGCCAAGTCCTCATAGGCCTTCATCTCTATTTTTCATCCCATCATTCGATGCTCGCCTTAAGAGCTCTAGATTCACTTTCTTCTCCCCATCTCACCGATACACTACGACGATCCCGCTCTCCCCCTCCACAGCCGGTCCAAACCCAACGATAGCTCCAACCCTATTCCAAGCGCAGACCATACCCCGTTCCCTGCCTATCTGGCTGATCGGCTGCTCAGCGTTGGTATTTGGGATTATCGTCATAGGCGGACTGACCCGGCTGACAGAGTCGGGGTTGAGTATCACTGAATGGCAACCTTTCACTGGAGTCTTACCGCCGATCACCAAGGAGGAATGGGATGCTGAATGGGAGAAGTACAAGGTCTCACCAGAAGGTATCATGTGGGTGTTTGATTCTGTGGAGCCAGCTTTTATCGGCATCAGATCGAGCTGATGATCATATCGTAGGATGAACTCCAAGATCGAGATGAGCGAGTTCAAGAAGATCTTCTACATGGAATGGGCTCATCGGATCGCTGGGCGGACTCTCGGTTTAGCGTACGTCATTTCTTCCCCCCTCCTCTTTCATGCTGGTTTTGCTGACATGTTTGTGACATTCCAGATTCGTTCTGCCTGCGGTGTACTACGTCTCTCGTTATCGGTTACCCGGAGCTCTTCGCGCCAAGCTTCTCGCTATCGGTCTGGGTATAGGCTTCCAAGGATTCTTGGGATGGTACATGGTGCAATCCGGCCTCGAGCAGGAAATCATCGACACCAATTCTGTTCCCCGAGTGTCGCAATATCGCCTAGCCGCCCATCTCTCTGCCGCACTAGCCCTTTACATCGGGATGATTCACACCGCTCTTAGTCTTCGTCGAGAGGTGAAGTTCGCACAGGCACTTACAACTGGTTCCGAGGCGAGTCGCCAAGCTATTTCGTCACTCGTTGAGACACTCAACCTCCCCGCTGTCAAACGATACCGAGCTCTAGTGACAGTCACCGGCTTGATGGTGTTTCTTACTGCTGTCTCTGGGGCATTCGTAGCTGGTTTAGATGCTGGGTTGGTGTACAATGAATTCCCGACGATGGGCGGGCGGATCGTCCCTCCTGTGGATGAGCTCCTTGACAAACGGTATGCCAAGCAGGCCGACGGCGGGGACAGGTGGTGGAGAAACATGCTGGAGAATCCGGTGACTGCTCAGTTTGATCATCGGTTATTCGTGAGTTTCCCGACGCTCTGTCTCGCATGGGGCTGGGTATCCTTCTGTTCGCTCCATTCAATCATGTGGACACAAACGCTGACGGACGTTGGTACAATTCCACCGCCCAGGCCATCACGACGTTTGCTGTCGTTTCCTCCCTCCCTTTGGTCGCTCGTCGAGGCAATCTCCGAAACGTGCTACCAAGATCCGCCAAGAAGCTCGCTCATTGGACAGCGATCGCCGTGACCGCTCAAGTCACACTTGGCATCACGACGTTGCTGTATCTAGTCCCCATTCCGCTCGCGGCCATGCATCAAGCGGGCAGCGTGGTTCTCCTCACATGTTTACTGGGACTGGGGGCGAGTTTGCGAAGACCCGGAAGAATGGTTGCGGCGCTGAAAAGGGAAGTGCCAGTGAGGCGGTAGCTAATCTTTTGGGGGTCTGGTCAAATACAGAGGTAGGGAACGGGGGTTGCGAGCGGGATTGATGGATGGCGATGATGGTAGGATGGTGGGATGACACTGGATATACCCGGCATTGCATGCATTACCTCACTCTTCCTCTTTGTCGTGTGCACCGTCCCGTGTGGATCGTATGTTCCCATAGGTAACAGGTGTGATCACTGTGACATGGTTTGATGACAACATACCAAGCGGTGATCATGTTATGGATGGTCAACCTGGCTGGCAACCTCAAACGTGATTCGGAAGCAAAATGGCCTCATTGAGTGCTCGCTTGGCCACGTGACTGCGGGTGCTGGGATGCGGAAACAATTTGTTCGAGTCGTTCGAGGCTATGAAGATGAATCATCAGCAGCGAATTCAACAGATCAACAGAGATCCCCATTGCCCCCCATCATCCACAAAATTCATCATCTCATCACCATCCCACCCATCCACCCATCTACATCGTGTGGTTCTCATCGCCTTCCTCCTCGGTATGAACACCGCTTAATCATACGCTAGACGCTATATAACCACGCTCACAAAGCATCCCAAACTCAAAATTATCAACGAAAAACTAGAACTTTCTCCCCCAAAAAAAAGTTCAGCTTTCGCCTTAATCATCAGCCGTCTTTTAGGATAATCAGAACTGAAAGTTATACTCCCCTCATCTCATCACTGTATCATCTAGTATGATTCCCCGACGTACCCCCTCCCCACCGCCAACGGTTCCTCGGCAACCACTTCCACCGGGACATTTCCTCTCGCTCCCGCCGTCCTTCTCCCAAGCAACCCCGACTCACCCCTCGGGACATCCCACAACCTCCTCCCACGCCTCCAACGGTCTAGCACCCAATACCTCCTCTCTATCTGCTGCCGATTTCCAAGTCGACGTCCGAGTAGGATTCTTGCCTTCTTCCAAAAATGTAGCGAGACTTGGTGGCGAGTATGAGATCTGGGAGAGGGCTTTGGATGCTGCTAGGAGTGAGGGGTTGCGGGTGGGTGGGGGTAGGGAGACGGAGAGATTATGGAGATCGGGCATTGAGAGTATGCCCGTCCTCTCGATTGAGACGCTCAAAACCTCGCTCCCTTTGCTGCAACGCGGGCATTTGGTGCTCACGTTCCTCCTTCATTTCTACGCTCACACCTCCCCAACAATGACGAATCTCACCACCCCCGTCCCGATTCCCGCCTCTATCTCGGTCCCACTCATGGCCGTCTCTCCTCTCCTGGGCCTACCGCCAGTCATCACGTATGCCGATACGGTTCTGTACAATTTCCACGCCCGCGACCCTTCACAACCCGCATCTCTCCCTTCCAATCCCCCCCACACGGCTCTCACTACATTCACCGGTACCCGATCCGAAGAACAGTTCTTTGTCATCTCTGCCCTCTGCGAAATAGCGGGCGCGGAGGCTTTGAATTTGATGCGAAAATCCCTGGACGAACTTTTCTTGGCAGACGACGTCACCCTTCGAAGAGTGACTCGATATCTTAAACAACTCGTCACTCACATTGACGCTGTTGCCGATTTGACGGTATCGATGATCAAGGAGATTGATCCGGAGGAATTTTACCATCTCATCAGACCTTGGTTCAAGGGTGGGGATGGTGAAGGCCCAGGAAGTGCTGGATGGGCGTTTATGGGGTTGGAAGACGGGGCTGATGAAGTGTATTGGGAGGCTGAAAATAAGCTGGCAACGAATGAGGCTCGGTGGGAGGGTGTCAAGGGACGCAAATTCTCGGGTCCCAGTGCGGCTCAGAGTAGTTTGATTCACGCTATCGATGTTTTCCTCACGGTCGATCATTCGGCTCGAAGAGACTCGGAACCCGACTCCAGCTCTGACTCTCACCTCAACCCCATCGCCAACTCAGAGTCATCCTCAACCCCCTTCTCCGCGACTTCCTCGGCCTCGACATCTGGCTCCAGCTCGCCACGTACCCGAGTCTCCACCGCCCCCTCTTCTCCGGGATCAATCAAAATCGAGCTGAACCCCACTCCAGTCACCGGTTCCAACGCCTCGACCCCATCTCCAGCCCCGGTTGAGGCAACCTTCTTGGAGAGGATGCTCTCGTACATGCCTCTTCCGCACCGCACTTTCCTCATCCACCTATCGACTCATCCCACCCCGCTCCGGAAGCTCGTCATAGCACATGCCGTCTCCCACCCAAAGCTCGCCGAAGCCTACGACGGTGCCCTCGAAGCTCTCAAGCGATTCAGGGAGAGGCACATGCGTGTTGTCAGCTATTTCATCATCCAGCAGGCTAGGCGGCAACCGTCGCTGAGGATCAAGAGAATCTTGGGTCAAGACGCGGGTGAGAGCGATACTCCGAGCGACAGTGATGGTGATAGCGAGGAGGTTGAGGACGAGAATGACAAAGTGGACGGGAAGGTTACGGCACCACTCAGAGGGACGGGAGGGACGGAGCTGTTTAAATTTCTGAAGATGTGCAGGGATAACACGGCTAGGGCTATGGTCAGTAGGAAGGGGATTGCAGGGTATGATTTTTGATCGAAGTAGGGGGTGAACGAGGATTACAAGCGTATGGAAGTGAAAGTGTATCTGGGGGAAATGAGTAAAAGCAGAAGGGGTGGCGAGCAGGTCTCGGACACTCGCTCTGCGTTGTATGATGTATTGTACCTGTGTAATGGTCGGGTTGAGCGTGTGTTGTAGATGGTAGAGACACGGTGATACTGGTGGATAGAGTATCCGGTATAGGTCAACTAGATTGCTTTATCCCATCTCATGAATATCATGTCTAAGTCTGTTTTTACAGAAGAATATCTGCTCGATCATCTACAAGCATTCAAAAGGCACAATTGCGTCGTCATCTACATCTGTATGGACTATGTACGACCATCCTCGACCCCGGGTTTGCTTAATCCACTTGCCAGTATATGAAAGTCGTCTTTGAGTCGGTGAGAAACCGTCCAGATATCGTTAATCGTCGAATAAAACTGGGCAGGCTCTAGATACGTAGATAGTCGTTCAATCAACTCGAGGAGGGTCTGACAATCGGCCATTGTCTGTTTGTCGGGGTCCGCATAGGTACACTTACTGTAAGGAGACAACGGTTGGGAATCTTCAGAATCCGGATCAGTGACCCAACTCGGTCGGTTTGAAAGACTTTTTTCGCAAAACCTGCATGCATCTTCACACCATTTGCCGAACCGTTCGGACGTAGCCTCGAGGGACATGTGCGTAAGATAATTATCTTGATGTTGGTTTACTTTCTGGAAGGATTCATCGAATGAGGGCTTGGCTCGTCGGAATTTTCCGATAATTTCATTCTTGGATGTGACCCATTTGCTGATGGCCGCTACATCAGGACTTTGAGAGCTGTCGGCGGTGGCGTTTGTGGCTGTGGTGACGGAGATTGTGTGGTGGTACGGCCAAAGTCGTGTCATTGATTCACGCGAGAAGGGTAATGAAGTGACGAGGCTGGATAATTTATAGAATAATTTGGAAGTTGAATAGCGACCTGTACGTAGTTGAAGAGAGACGGTAGTCAAAATTGTATCTGAAGGGTAGTTCAGAGGGCAATCAGCTAAGCCGAAATAAAAGTCAACTTGTATGCTGTCGACATGACCGAGCTGACATCGGAGCAAAAAACAAGGGTTTATTATACTTGACACGCCGTTCTTGGCGTGTCCTTTGTTTCTGACGCCCCCTATCATCCATCTATCGGGCTGATAGGTCTTCCGATAGAAGGCTGTACTCTGAGCGCCACGTTGAGCTACAGTATAAGACAAATCCGCAACCCTCAACCACAAGCAGACAAAAATACATAGAAACACTATTCCAGCCGACGGGCTTTCAGGATAAAGGGGATCGACTAACGGACGGGTTTGTGCATGCTAGTGAACTACAAACTCATGAGGAAACTGGCTGCGATCCCCTCTCAGAGGGTAGCGGACGTCTTGTAGAGATCTTGCCACCCCGCCGCCGACGTACAGTACTAGTTGCTGAGTTGGTACGTTTTGTGGAAGCTTCGCCGATCCTCTGAACCAGAGTATGGGAGAGAATGTTCATGTTGCAGCCCTGGGTGTAGTAGTCGTCCGTACGGTATATGTATATCTTTTCCGTGTCACGATTATCAGCCTTGCCAGCCTTGTCTCCTTTGTCAATCTTTTCAGTCCTGATACCGCAGAGCCGAATGAGATCTGCAAGAATGTCTATGGTGGCGTCATTATCAGTCGGGACATCGATTAACAGTTGCTTCAGGGGAGAACGAGGATGGCTTTGACTCTCCTCTACAAGCTTCCCGCTATATTCGTCGACTTTTTGGAGGCGCACGAGCATTTCCGACCGATTATAGGAGGCTACCGCATGACGTTTGTTTCTGGCAGCGTTCCAGAAGTCGACAGCTTCTTCGGTTTGCGCTACCGCAGATTCCAAAATCTCTTCCAGTTCCTTACAACTGGTATTGGGACTGGACTCATGTGATTCGGACTCGCCGGTATGATAATTGGTGGAGAGTAGAGGCGTCGTCGAACGCTTCGGGGTAGTGGACGAGTCTTCGTCGCTGGTAGGGAAACATGCGTCTGGTCGAGACGGTGGACCGTGTAGGAGGAGATCAGGAAAGACTGTCGAGTCCTGGAAAGAAGAGTTTGTGCATGATTGGGACTTCGGCCAATCAATCGGGTTATCGAGCAAGTCTTGGAAAGTCATTGAATCATCAGGTACGTCAAGGTCGAACATTGCTCAAGGATGTGTTAAATAAGCAAATGAAGTCGCTCGGATTAATCCTGGGCCATAAGAGGCATCAAGTGTTCAAAAACCTCTCAAAAGCTGGAAAGTGTGCTTTGTAACACCCCGTTTTTCAGACTCACAAAGTGGCCTTACACTATCCTTTGGTGGCTGAAAATAAAGGTGGGAGGTGGAGTCGAGTCTTCGATGATGCTCAATGACCGGCACAGTGTCACAACAGTTTCAGGGCTCTGTACAGCAACCGACATTGTGTACTTGCTAACAACATAAAGGAGCTGTAAGTAGGTTCTCAGCCATACAGCCTGACACATATGCTCGTTTACCCCTTTTCCAACGCCAGTACATCGATCTATCACTTGAGACACCATCAGTGTCCCTCCTTTGTTTCCCACGCCCTCTTCACCCTTGACTCTGACCTTCTGGCAAAGAGGTTGTCAGAAGGTATCGCCACCAAGACGCTTCACCTGCCCGGTTGCTCACAAGCAGACCAAGTTCTAGAGTATCACTTTTGACCAACGACATTTCTGGCCTGAACGGATGAGGAGTGGGAGCGTTATCTTCAGCGTGCCAATGAAACGGCATCAACTGGGATAGTCTCTGAGAGGATAAACTTTTGACGCCAAAGAATGCCTAGATTTCCCATCGGTCATCAGCTCTAGCAGCGGCTTCAAAGTCATGGAGAGGCTCTGCAGACGATAGCCTTTTTCTGCGTGCTCGTCGGCACTGTATTGAGCGTCCTTTTCTCCGCAGACCTTAATGAGTTCAGCAAATGTTAGGGTCCACATGGCAGTCAGTGGCTCCAGATACGACAGCTTAGGCTGCGACAGCCCAGGTTGCGACAGCCATGAATATGGAGCTGGCTCAGGTTGTTCCACCCACGGAGATCGAGCTGGGTTATGATGCGCCAGCCATGAATTTGGAGCTGACTCAGGTTGCAACAGCCACGAATATTGAGGTGGCTCAGTTTTCAACGCCCCATCTCGAGGTGGCTCAGGTTGCGCCCGCCATGAACATGGAGCTGGCCCAGGTTGCGACAGCCACGGAGATCGAGCTGATAAGCTTTGACCTCTCGCCATGAGTTGTTGACCATATGTTTCTATGTTTCCCAGGTGCTTAATCATGGCTTGTAGTTGATCCAAGGTTGTTTTTGAGAACCTCTGACATTCGCAGAACGATTGCCAAAGATGCGCAGCTTCTACACTCTCATCGGTCGCATCTTGAAGAAGTCGTTGGAATTCTGCCTCACTGGCATTGGAATCACCCCCAAGCACTTCGCAGTGGCTTGTACCTTGGTTGTGGCTGGGATTGTCGTCGTTGCTGGTATTTTCGTGTTGGCAGGTCCAAGAGTCTGTGCAGAGTGAAGACCCCAGCAAATCATTCGGCGTATCGGGCAGGGAAGCTTGGCTTGAGTGGTCTAGATAGGAGGTATTAAATAAGTTCCAAAGAGCATTTACAGCAGCGTTTCGAGTGAGTGTGTCTAAACTCTCATCGCAAGCAACGTTAATAAGCGGTTGCAATTTGTTTTCAAGCTCGTCGGAATCACCCTCAACCCCTTGATAGTTGCTGGTATCTTGGTGGTGGATGGTGTCAGAGTTTGTGTAGATCGAAGACATCACCAAGCGATTCGGGATAAGAGGCAGGTAGAATCGGATTGAGTACTGCTAAATAGGTGTTCAAGAGCATCTAAATCAAGGGTAAGAGTGCATGCTTTATTTACCTAGCCCTCAGTTCACTGCAACCGAAACACACACACCTCTGAAGGCCAAAAACAACGGAGGTAGGTCCATTTGGGCCTTTCAGTAGCGTTTTGCAATGGATGACGTACAGTGTCATAAAGGGGCTTTGGTGGCGACTGCAAACACTTTTCCTTGCACAAATGTACTGAACGAGGATGGTCGGGTTTGGGCTGCGTGTCATGATACATCGGCTCCCACCTCTCTTTCTCGACTGAATAGCAATCGGGCTATTGGACGGGGAATCCGGAGTTTGGAAAATACCCCTAACTGCTCTTTCAGAAAGCGCAAGCAGATTCCACTTTGTGCGAGGAACTTCAACAAAGTATATTCATGGTCTAAGAAAGACTGCAATTCTTGGGTCACATACGGCTTCTCGGGGCCCAGTAGGACTGACGAAAAATTCAAGAAAGACACAACTTAAGAACAAATCGGCAGTAGCTTGCAGTCATGTATAGTACATAGGACAATCCGAGAAGGCATCTGCTGTCTTTGCGGCGCCTTCTAATGACTCGATCCCAAATATGTCTTCAATATCTGCTGTCGCCATTGTCAAGTATTCGGAAGCTGTCCTAGTAGAAGGGGGTTGATCAGTCCCAGAAAGGCTGATGATATATCTTTCCGAAAGAGCCATGAAAGCCTGAACTTTAGCTTCGATCCCTTGCATTGTCGGCTCGAAAACAGTCTCTCCCAGAGCGGCTAAGTAATCCGCATCCTTGATATCCTGTAGAGAAGCATTTTTGGCATCGTTGGTACTCCATTCCAACTCCTTTCGGTCAGGTTCCGTTGAGAATTTATGCCCGTAGTGCGTCGTAATCTGTCCTAAAAGTGCCCTAGCCTTTAATACTGGAGCGACAGCGTAATCGAAGTCTTGGAAAGCGGGAAAGCTTTTGGCGTTTCTCCTCAAATCAAAACGTGTCTTGATATCACGGACGGTCCTCACGAAATCTCCGAGAAGGTCCCACAGGATAGGAACGTCTGATGATTCTTCATATGGACAGGAGGAGTATTGTGTCGCTGAGCTTGGGAGACCTTCAGGCGGGAGTGACGCAGAGCTGAGGTGAGAATATGAATAAGGATAGGCAGATGGGTGTTGACTGTATCCTGAGGTCATTGACATACTAATAAATTGACTCTCTGTCAAAACGAGGGTTGTCCTGGTCAAGAATCAGGTGGCGAGGTGGCAGTAAAGGTATTCAGCTCTGCACCCGCCTTTTATCAGCCAGAAATGCCCCAGAGCGAAGCTGGACTGTGTCGGAGAAAGCCAAATGGAAGCCGCCTCCTGAAAACATCCCTTCAAATATTTTACCTGAAACCTCATTTACGATATACGGAGGTGTCCACATACAGTGTATACAACACATCCCATTGTCAAGTTATGTCATGACGTTGTACCAGCAAGGAGAGCCGAACATGAAACAGGTAAAACTCCACGATGGAGTCAAGATGTGTAGACGATGACAGAGGTGATGTGGTGCAACAGGTTTCAAGTGACTTAAATTACAATCATCCCCTTTTTTTCTACGCGTCGAGTACTATCACTCGCGCGACATTGTAAAATGCCTTCCGCGAGTCCTTTCACGAACGCAGCGCCCACCGTAGCGTAAGAGAATAACGCATAGTGACCCGGTAAAGCAGTATTGGGACATGGATGCTGAGTCGTCACAGTGTTACACCTCGAGGGACAGGTATGTCTGCACATTTTCGCATCAAGTTTGCATTCACCCAGCTTGCAAACCTGAAACCCGTGAAGCTAATCGTACTGTAGGTGGCACTTTTCAGTTTGCCACATTGCCAGCAAGAAGGTCATGAGGTTTCCCTGTTCTGGCCCACACTTAGGTTTAGCGTGATTGTCGCAGATACCGAAAATGTAAGAGGGAGCTGCTCGACTGAAATGAACGAACGCTAGGGCGTGAAACACCCCTCCTACAGAGTCCAGAAGCGTTGACCCGTAGATTGCTATCAATCCGGCGGTCGTAATTACTAAAACCGGAGCCTGGTCACCATTGTCTGATACAGTATACACAAGCCGTATGGTCGATTGCCCTCTTCAATTCTTCGATCTTCCTTATGGGCAAATCCCGGTTGTGAGTTTTACGGTCTTTATAAGGCCGAATACTCCTTACATTCAAAGGGTGTAACTGTTTCCTGAGGGACAGACACACTTCCATGTAGTACAGTATCGACGGCTGCCTGAATTCCGCCTCTTGTGGTAGGCGAGTCTGATGTTCTGCTAATACCCGAAAGATAACGACGAACTTGCAAAAAAGTATTCCGACGCACACATACGGTGCTCAAGGCATATTCGAAATCAGCATTTTATCCACCGTGCCTAGCCGGCAGTCAATATCCCCATAACCCCAAATGTTGAAGGTACTCTCCAACAGGACGAAGCCACAAGCAGTCACATTCTGCATCCTCGACCATGGCATGGCTGCATCTAGTATTATTCCGCTCTCTCCCCGAGACCTTAAGCGATCTGACGTTGTCTCTATGCTTCAGCTCTAAAATTTGAAGACTTCTTCGGCCTTGTAGCCGAGCTCAGCAAGGGCACCCTTGAGTTCACCCTGTCTCGGTCCATCTTTGTCGCCAGCTACGGATTTGACCTGGGGTGGTGGGCCACAAACGAAGGCCATCACTTTCTCATCGGGTTTACGGGGGAAGACCTTCGATATCAAAGGGGCAGTAATGAATCCCGTCTCGCCTAATAAAAGGTTTGTAAGATGGTTCAATGGGGTGATGATGGTACGGATTCGAAACGATTGACCCACCTTTCCAGCCCCAAGGAGCTTTGTCGAGGACGTATTTGACTTCTAGGCGGCCCGGATGCTGTTTCGCGAGGTCGTCCCACTCTTTCCTCAAAACTTGTAACACATGACACATGTCAGCTGGGGTCGATCGGCTTGCCTCCAGAATCGCAGTGACCGCTGAACCTAGAACTCACGAATATCCTTTTCGGTCACATTGGAGAAGACTAGCGTCCACTTCGTTTTATCCTCACTTAGACCGAGAGAGTGACTAATGAGTTGGTACATAGGCGTGATCCCACTTCCACCGGAGATGCAAAGTCCCCGGTCAAACTGATTCGGTTTGTACAGATACTTCTGAATCGGGCCCTTGAATTGAAGCGAGTCTTTACCAGGCGTCATGGACGAGATGAAAGAAGTCAGTTTACCACCCTAGTTTTGATCATGTCAGTCATCTATGCCACGTATCTATAAACTATAAGACCCACCTTGTACTCCTTGATCATGAGAGTGAGAGAGCCAGTCTGGTCGGGAGGAGAAATGGGAGTGTAGGGCCTGGGGTAGGGCATATCCTCCTATCAGTGCCTTTTCCTGATACACATCTGTGAGACTTCACCTGATGACAGGCTTTCCTTTCTCGTCTTTGACCTCGTTGTCTCCGGGCTCGGTCTTCACAAGCAGAGCTGAAGCGACTTGTCCGCCCGAGATCTTGGATTTTCCATCATCGCCTGGGAACTCAAAGTGGTAGATTTTGGTATTGTGGTTGTAAGGCTCAACCTTGGTGAGTAGGAAGGAGGTCCAAGAGTCCCTGGATACTAAAGTCAGCGTTCCCTGATAGCCCGCTGAAAGACCCTTGTGGTGAAAAGGTAGGAACCAACTTGACAAGAGCACCAATGACACCAGCGCCTTCCCCACTGGCCTCCTTTTCTGCGATCAAGCCCTTTCCCTTCGCTTCGACCTTCTCTTTCAAATCATGAGCCTTGCCCTGTGCGGCAGCAGCAAGAGCCTTAGCTTTGGCTTCGGCTTCTAGAATCTCAGCGGAGATCTCGGATTTGACAGCTAGGAGGAACGATTTGTTAGCTGATGTATACTATGCACACTCCTAGTCTAAATAAATGACTGTGTTGCAGTGACCACCAGTTTGTGTAGTCAGAGTGAGGACTCACACGGGTTTCTCTGGAGGTAGACGTATCCACCCAAGCCGGCCTGCAAGTTAGACATTAGCAAAACTTCACTATCGTTTGTTTTGGGATAGACTGACAATACCAGCCAAAGCAAGCGCCATGGGCCAGTCTGTCATTGCAACGTCAGCTAAAGACGCTATGAGCTCCCACAAGCAAGCACGTACTGGAAGGACTGCTGCCCGGAGCGGTAGCGTAGCGTCGAGTCTGTGTCCTCGATTGGCCCTACCTTGAGTCAGCCAATTATACGAGCGATCCCGACAAAAGAGTACCCACGAACACAGCACCGGAGGACGCACGCAGCGCAGGGAGAGCTCTATTGACAGCGTACATACTGTGTAGTGTACGTTTTCTAGGATTCTATGATGGTCAGACGAAACGACGCAGTAGGAAAGATGCTACTTCAGCTGAGCCAATTAATGACCAGCCAGCATGGTATCTAAGTGGGGGTGACATATAAAGTAATGGCTTTAGTCCCACATTCCGCGTTCTTCGCCTCGCCGCAAGGGTTCTGGAACCACTCGTTGATGCACTGTACAGACTCTCTCTTGTTCGTTCTACCATCCCCCTGCACCGCATACTCGTTACTACATTGGAGCTCAGCCACCGCAGCTTGAACGCTACTACTCGGTCGTAACCCATATTCCGACCCACCGGCCCGAGGTCGACGAATCTGCGGTCGTCCCGTCATGGGCCCTCGTGAGCATGTCCTTCCAAACACCTCTGCAGGTTCAAAGACCGACTCCGCTATGGCTGTTGACATCCGTTCCTCCAGTCTCTCCTTCTTCAACGTCGCATGTATCTCCAAAACTCGCTGCTCCCAATCCCAATCTGAACCCATTCTCTCCCTTGTCCCCAGATCTGCCTGAAAACAAACTGGTTTCCTACGACAACAATGGTCGTTTGGATGGCGACACTGACGACCTAGGGGTCGGGGAAGCGATGCTGAATGAATTGCTGGGACTGAGTGGTAATAATAGTCGAAAGGCAGAGCGGGAGAGGAACGAGAATGACGACCGTGCAGAGTACAGACGACGGATTGCGGAGGGCCCAGTCATTTACTACACTCGGGAAAGGATGCTGCGCATTGCTAAAACATGTAGCAAAAGAGGGTGGACAATGCCGCAAGGCATGGGGGGACTGGATAGGTGGTACGGGTGGGTACAGATAGATCTGACTACGGCCAAGGTGCTGATCATCCTGCATAGACCGTCCTCGCCAACGAAGGCAATGCATTCAGCCCATGTCGATGATCCAGCTATCGCATCTATAGGACCTCCTGCTGGATCGAGTAGACGAGGAGGTGGAGGAGGATTTGGGGAGGGGTTCGGCTTCGGAGGGGGTATTGGGGGTGGACGAGGAATTGGACGAGGCGGACGGAACATTGGGTGTGTGGCTTGTCCTATTATCTTTCTTACCTCTGCCGGGAGTCGCCCTTCCGTCCGTGAGCTTCGTGCTAAATTTATTTGTCAGGCTTCGACGGCAACCTGAAGCAGTCCTCGAGCCGAATGGACTTCCATCGCCTCCTGATAGTCGAAATAATACTTTCACCGGTCAGATGGGACGGTTTTCCGTTCGGACACCAGGAGAAAGAGGTATGCGGTTGGGCGGCGATGATGTAAGTTTCATGTACTTTTAACCATGATTTCTTTTCGGTAGCAGATCTGACGATGGAATTTCAGCAGACAGCTCAGGGGCCTGGCCAACCGAAAGGTCGGGAGCAGCTGGATAGAAGAGGATTGCCGCGAAGAGAAGAGAACGAGTGGAGGCGAGGAGGTAAGATTTCTTAGCTTGGCGATTCTGGGGTATTGCTTATTCGAGACTACAGATAGAGCGTCTGCCCCACCCCTGCGAAATGGAGAGAACCCACGCCGACCTCAAAACAATTATTCCAGCCGCTATACCATGCAGGACAACGATGAAGGTGTGGAACCAGCATGGATGGACGACGATGCCGGCCTCAGCTCAGCTGTCGTTGCTGATCCAGCAATAGCAGAGACGGGTACAGGTGACGACCCGTTGATTAAATTTGTCCCTGGTGAAGATATGATAGCGGCTCACAAGCGTGCGATGAAAGCTCGACAAGGCGGAGGCGACTGGCGAGGTGGGGCGGGGCAGGGGGAGAAGCCTTTGGTCTCATTCTTTGGTGGTGATCCAGCCATAGCTGCCAGCTCAGGACCTCCTCCAGGATTTGGCGAGATCAACAAACCCAAAGTCTTCAACGCAGCCGATTATCTGCTACCGAGCAAGGAGGAGATTGAGGATGATAACGACGACGTTGAAGACGCAGCTGCTAGTAACAACGCATTCAGGAGCCGCTTCCAGAGGTTCTTCGCAAGTCCTGCAGGAGCAGCGCCTTCAGCTGGCGGAAGCGCGACACTTGCGGTTCCATCAGGAATCGGTGGAAGATTCTCGTCTGTGAGCGGTGGGAGTGGAGAGGGAGGTGTTGTCTCCCCATCGGTCCAGTCTCCATCAGAAGCTTTCTCTCCTCCTCAACAACCTTCCTCGGCGACTCCAGCAGAGGAGGGTATCGTCAAGATGGATGATCACATGGCTAAGTTGATGGGGTTGCTGTCAACCAAGGTATGTTGTCAATCCAGGAGATGTTCTAGCCAGAACTGATGTATGTCCACAGGGTCCCAGTCCAGTCCCCGCTCGTCCATCTCAACAGGACCCAGCCATTCGACCTCCTCAATCTTTCCCACCGTTTGGGATGCCACCAAACATGCAACTCCGCGACTTCGCCCCTCTCAACCAAGACCGATCTGACTTCCCGCAAAACTCCCAAATTCCCCAACCCCGACAATCCAGTCCAACCCGCGGGACTACTTCTGCCAACATGTCGCCCGAAGGAGCAATCTACGGGAATCAAATGCAACTTCCCCCATTCCCTGGTATAGATCCTCGAGGATTCCCGTACGCCCCTCAACCACCTCCATCAGGTTATGGCCCATCGCCTGGGTCCCACCCGCAGAACCCATTGCAGCATCTCTACGATCCGCAGATGCACCAAGCCCACGCTCAACAAGACGCTCGAGATCGGTCAGCGGCACCTCCCGATGCGCTTCAGCTTCTCCAGCGTCAGCAACAGCTGCACCACATGATGGGACCTGGGCAGCAACATTCGTCGATGCCCCCCGGTCCGTTCCCCAGGGGAATGGCTCCACCTAATCAACGTCTCCCCCCTCAACAGCCAATGTATCCCCAACAGGCCCGCCGTGACGGTAATCCACCTCAACCACAACTAGACCTCCTTCGTGAACTCCAACAAGGTGGTGGAGGGGGTAATCAGCCTCCCTCAGGATATCTGCCTATGGGACCCCGGAACCCGGCTCCCTCAGGATCAACACTCCCATACGGCCCCCCGCCGCCGGGACATGGCCCTCCTCCACTCGGCTATCTTCCGCAGTATGGATATCAAGCTCCCCTTCCACCCCAACAACAGCCACAGCCACAACGAAGTATGTACCCCGGAGGTATCCCCCAAGATCAAGGGATGTTCTCCCCAGGACCTGGGGGTCCGGGGATGGGTCTCCCACCTCCACCGGGTCATCAGCAGGATATGCTGGCTACCCTGTTCTCCGGTCTTGGACCTCGACCTTGAGGGGATGCGATCTTGACGGATCTGTGAATTGACTTTGACACGTTCGTACCATGGAGTGGAGTCGTCCTAATCCTGATTTGATGTCTTCTTAACAATCTCGTAATTCTTCCTACAGTTTTCTGGTAGATACTACTCCGATCAACGTCGCAGTTGTCTGCCAGCTATCACAATCATGCAACATCCATCTCAGTATGCCATGCAATATATGTACCATCCCTCCGGACGGTTGCGCGATGTTGATATTGCAGCATTGCTTGAGTGATCGCGACGTTTACTTTGGATCGAACTAGGTCTCTCGCGAGGAGTGTGCGGCATTTCGCAAGGGTGTATATACATAACCAAAATAAAGCCCTTATACATGTACATAGCCTTCAAGAGAAATGTGTAAACTACTTGACTTGCACACTGCGACGCGACGAACAGAGTCGCCAGAATTTTTGTACAATACCCCAGAACCAAAGCCTCCCAGTTCAGCTCTACTCCCACTTTTCCTCGGCCTTCGTCCCTCTTCAGCCTGTCGCTCCTGGAAGCTCTGCTAATCCCTCACGTCTTTAGCGAAACCACCACGCAAATGATCACGATGAGGAGCACGAGAATCGCAAGGATACCTAGGGCGATTGCGCATCTTCGTGCGTACTTTAATTCGGTCTTTAGGGTTGGTCAGCCGATTTCCAACAAGGCAATTTGGGAAGGCTGTGATGATTAGACCAAGAACGGCGACTTACGACACGCAGAATCGCTATCATCTCTTCCATTTTTTGAGCTTTTTCAGGATCCGTCTCCTCTTCCAGGGGTTTTAGTGGTATCCAAAGACTGTCGAATGAACTTGTCAGCTGTCTTCCTCTCGCATTTCTTGAGATCTCATCATTGAGATTGAGATTTAAAGGACACATTCCAACTCACATGCACATCCCCACAATCCAAAGTGGCGGACAAAGATAGCCCCACTTGTACAAACCTCTAGCTAAAGTTTTCGGCTCCGTTTGAGTCCTTTCAGCATATTGCGGGAGATATTCGAGACTCGCCGCACGGTCTTGGTCTGGAGGGGAGGACATATCGTCGTGTATCACCACGGAAGGGGGGTATGCTGGCGGCGAGACTGAGTCGAGAGGAGGGTCGACCGTGAGAATGTATGTCGGAGGAGAGGAAGGGGAGCCATCGAGGTCGATTTGGAGTGTATTCCGACGCGTAGTATGACAGAGGGATGGGGGAGTGGGTGATTGAGGGTCGAGGGTTGATTCCTCTAACTGTAGAGACTCTTCGGAAGGCGGGGTGGATACGCTAGAAGGGGGAACGGGCTTTCTCCGGACTGATGTCGGTTTTCGAAGATTGAAGTGATCGGTTTCATGGTATGTCGGTGACGGGGTCTCTGGAGTAGTTGGAGTAGGAGTCGGTGCAGAGTGAGTGGAACTCGGAGAGCCATGTGTAAGTCCCGGAGTGACTTGTATCTCCTCTACCTGCTCATCTGACTCGGTCTCGGTCGCCGGACGGAGGGAAGTGATAGAAGAGTGGAATGTGAGTCTCCGAGTAGACCTGGTGGGTCTGGGTGGTGTGATCGGTTCAATTGAGGGGGATGTCATGATGAATACTCTGCTGTATGTTGACAGATTCGATGGAAGAATGAACGCCATGGCCGGGGGGTGGATAGATACATATACGTATACCCCGCTGGTGATCCTTTCATGACCTCGTCCACTTTCCACTTCTCCTATCACTGACCACTCACTCGATCACTTACTCGCTGATGCCACGCCACACCATCACCTCTCCATCACCATCACCATCAAAGCCCCCCTCCCTTTCCTTCCGTTCCCTTGCTTCCTTTCCTTTCCCCTCTGCCCCCGGTCCCTTCCTCTTCCGTCTTCCCTCCTACCCCACCCGCGTCATCCGATGCATCAGATTCAGACTTGCAATGACTCCGTGCGCAATCCCTTTCCTAATCTTCGGCTCAAGCGGCCATCTGCCACTAGTACAGGATTGAGCTTAGCTCCATTCCACGGGCATCAGCTTCGCAACCGGACGATAAGTTTCATGAGCTCGTCTCTGCTAGCCGCGCCACACCACACGCATGACTCGGTTTCATCTGCGAGCCGTACCTGTCGTTCCCCCGGGCCTGTTCCTGTGTTTCACATTTGCCCTCCTGAGTAGATCGTGATACGATGTGATGGAATGGAATGGCGACTGTGTGCATGGGATCTGGGACCGGTATGCAGACACCACACATGCAAGGATATCGAGATGAATAGAGATGCATGATCCATCAAGTATTACGAGGATAGGAATTCTTCAAAACTAAATCCATTAAAGAACGGTGCTATGGCGATCCCGACTAACCTCGCCACACGGCACAGGCAGTCAGCGATCAGGCGAAATGCAGTGATTGCAAGGAAAGAACGAGAGTCGTGTAGACGCAATCGGAACTACCTGACCAACATCTCACACTCTACAGCAGGAGGTAGCCACCTCCAGCGAGAACACCGAGGAAGGCAAAGGTCGATCCGATGAGACCGTTGGTCATTCCAAGAGGCTCGGTACGACCGGCGCCAGAGGCTTTGGAAGTCGTCGCGGACGAGCCGGTAGCGGTCGCTGCGGCTGAGGTGGCGGTAACGGCACCAGTCGCCTCGGTGCTGGTTGCCTGCAGGGCGGTTAGCTTGTGCGGCTTCTTATGAACAGTGAATATCACTTACAGCAGCAGCAAAGGCACTCGAGTAAGCGGCAGCGGCGGCGGTAGCGTTGGAGGCGGAGTTGAGGAGAACGCCGTCAATGAGATGCACAACACCGTTGTTGATGATGATGTCCGACTGGACGATCTTGGCGGTCGAAGCGGCGGATGACACGAAGGAGCCCGACGAGTTGGTGATGAACGTGAAGGGCTCGCCGGCAGCTGACGTGTAGTTGCTGGTACCGAGATTTGGCGAGTAGACTACGGATCCGTTGATGATATGGTTAGCAAGGATCGTGGCGATAGAGGAGGTGTTGAGGGAGCCCAAGGCTGAGGCGATGTTGCCGATCGCGGCATTGTTGGGTGCAAAGATGGTGAGACCTGAAGAGGTAGCTAGGGGGGTGATCAGACCGGATGACTGGATAACGCCAGCGAGCGATGGGAAGAGGGTGGTAGCGATCGAGGAGATGTTGGGTGGGAGGGTCAGGACTTCGGGGATGATGTAGACGTAAAGGTTAGAAGCCACGGCGGGACCTTGCACGGTGAAGTTATCGGTGGCTTGGATAATGCTGAAGGCGGTCGCGTTGGCAGAAGCGTCGGCTAACACGAGGGGAGCCGAGAAGTTACCGGGAAGAGAGTAGCCGTTACCCTTCAGTAGGGTTCGGGCGATGGTGTGATTGGGAGCGGTGCGAATACCGGCAGAGGTGTAGGTGGTGTTGAGGATGTGGTAAGAAAGCAGCTGGGTAATGGCTCCGGTGTCTGCGAGGGTGGCAGCGGAAACGTTGGCGAACGCTGCGTTGGACGGGGCAAACACCGTCTTGTTGCCTACAGCCAACTGGCCGAGGAGGGCTTGACCAGCGGTCGTGTTGGCAATAGCGGAAGCGGCACCGACCAGACCTGTCAAGTTGGCCGCGCTAGATTGAGGATGGGTTCAGTTCAGCACAAGTCCTGGAGAACTGGGCAAGATGCCTTGGGCGACAAGCAAAACTTCTGGAAAAACTGCTCGGATGGAGAACCACTCACGTCAAGGCACCGAGGATGGACTGTAGATACGCTGCACTAGCAGTCGCGTTTTGAGCATAGGCCACGGCGGGAGCGAGGACGAGGGAGACGAGAATGCTAACACGCATTTTTGTAACGACAGAATCTGAGCTGAGTGAGAGAACGATCGAGGATTGGAGAATACCAAGATGAGAGAGGGGGCGAAAGAAGTAGAGTGGAAAGACTGGGCGTGGGGATGGATAGGGGCTGGTTATAAGAGGTTTCCAGTGGATGTCAGGGAATTGGAAAAAGGCTGAAGGTTGAGTGAGGCTAGGCCGTTCAGCTTCGAGGAGGGGAAGGGGGGTGGAGGGAGGGAGAGGGAGAGAGACTCAGGTCTGGTGTGGGTGGAGGCTCAAGAAGCCAGAAGAGGGGGGAGGTCACGCGCAATGAGTACATCTCGATTCGATTGGATTAGGATCCAGACGGGGTGCCCAAATGAACCCCACCCTTCCCCTCTTTCATCGTGTGGGTGCAAGAATGCAAAAAGGGTACGTTTGAGGTAAGTCTAAGAAATTCCCGAGATCTCATTGGTAGATCCCTACAACTTAGTAGATCGCAGTTAGTCCCTCGATTTGTTACGATCCCACCGATGAAAGGGGGGGAGAAATGGAAGCTGTAGCGGGGGAGAAAGGAAAGTGCGGCATACTCCAGCAGACGAATAACGTATTCTGTCGATGATTGGCGAGCTCAATCACCCAATGGTCGACGCCCGGATCGACCTCCGTACCCCGCACATCGACAGGCACAGGCACGACGAGTCCCGCCAGAGGTTACCCGGAGGTCGACCGTTCCGACGCTAAGCTGGGGATGGGCCAAGGTGTGTGACGCTGATGAAAGAGGCTTTTGCGTGGATCTCTCGGAGGCTTAGCGGAGCCGAATATTTTACCAAGCTTGGCGCAGGAGCGGCGCTGCGTGAATGACTCCGAGCGATGAGGATGAGCGGAACGCCGGAGCAGCGGAGCAGCGGAGAAGGGAGGTTTGAATGGTGTGACGGTTACCCGCGGGTCGCTCAGCTTCCCGCTCTATAAGTGCTCTATTCCAGCACGGGATATCCCATGTCCAAACGATCCACTGTGGATCGTGTGCTGCTTCCAACTATGCAGAGCAATGTGAAACAATTTGAACTCAAAGCACCACAAAGCATTCAACCCTCGGCTAGCTCGGAAATCCAATAAGCTGAGAGTAGCCGCACGCCTCGAGAATAAAAGAACGAGATCACAGAGTCGCACAAGGTCGCTTAGATAGACTTTGACTGCGCTTGGAGTTATTGTTACCCTCAGGAGTTATTGTTACCCTCAATGAAGTAATGTCAGGAGAGGATCAAGGTTCTCTGGAGATGAGGGATATAGGGAGGGAAGGGGTTTGATCACGGGATCTCGAAATAGGGAATGGTGTGCTTTAATCCCCACACATAAATTATTTGTCTTTACTCCCGAGTATTCATTCATAAAGGTCCTCGTGTGGGCTATATCGAGATTCACTTGGAAATGACGATGGATGTAACTGTCTACTATGTTACTTGACCTATACTGATAAAAGTTACTGAGCTGCATAGGTTATACCATTCAAATAGGGGCAACATCGACTTCGGCAAACCGACATTTCGGCTCTCGGCCCGAATCATCCGTCCGCGAAATGCCGTACGTATACCGGGACACCGGGGCGGTCTTTGTCTTTAGACCTATTGACTTAACCACGTCTTCTCACTCGTTGACATTCACCAAAACATTCATTTGAGCCTCAATCAACACCTAACTCAAGACCACCCGAACACGCACCATGCCGTCATTCCTTTGCTACTGTCCTGACCACCCGGACTACCTCGCGAAGCGTCTTGAAGTCCGTCCTATTCATTTGGAGAAATGCAAGCCCGAGGTCGAGTCTGGTATTCTTGGTAAGTCTTCACTAAACTCTCCCCTTTCCTTTCCTTTGATCAATATCACCACCACACTAGTGCCAGCTTCGACACGGATGTACAAAGAATATGAAGAAAGGATGATACTGATGGTTAAATAGAATACGGACGACCCCTCCTCCCCCCACCCGGATCTAAACCGCACGGCCTAACCCTTCCCCCAGGGACACCCAACATCGGTGGAAGTTTCATGGTATACAAGTTCGACTCGCTGGAGGCCTGTTGGGACCGGATCAAGGCTGATGTCTACTGGACTGCTGATATCTGGGACAAGGAGAAGGTGTTCGTTCGTGAGCTGGCTGCTTAGAGGGTCAGATTCATATCCGAAATTGGTAGCAAACGAGTATGCTATCTATGATTGGACAGCTGTCCATTCAATTCACATGTATCAGAGAGCAGAAATGTTCAGTAAGATATCGACACGCCTCCATCTTTCCACAGTCTTCATCTCTCTCCACTGATCACCTATCCCAAGCTGTATACACCCTCTTCCCTCTACACATATGTAAGCCGGGAGCACCTGATCCACACCTTCCCGAAAACTTATACACAGCCTCCAAAAGTTTCACCAAGAAGGACCATCATTAGCCTCCGCAAGCGCTTCGTCAAACGCCCGCAACCCCTGATCGCCCACATCTTTCACACCCCTCATCTCCCCACTAATACCTGGGAGGGTCGCGCTACCCAGTGCCCCGTCGAACAGCCTCTCGTTGAATTGCACATGACCTGACGGGGTTTGTTGTCCGTCCTTAGTCCAGTCTCGCATCCGCGGATCCTCCCCTCTCTCGTCCTCGTCCTCACCATCGTCTCTTCGGGCACTATTTAGCGGACGCTGAAAGTCCATTCTCGTTTCTTGGTTTAGTGTGAATACTGGTCGGGCTCTATGCACACCGGAATGGGTTCGTTCAAGTGGGTGGTACCCATTCGGGGCGAGGCCGCTGATTGAGCTCATGTCGACTGTTCCGGTACCTTGACCAGACGAGGCGTCTCGGCCAGCATCAAGAAGTGGCGGCAGACGATTGCCGTACCCGCCACTTAGTCCGGCATCCCCAGTCATTCCGACATCCACATCCATCCCCACCATTCCAACCAGGCCATCGCCATGAATGCCCCCACCGACATACTGCATCCCATCGTCGTACCCGTGTGTCGATGAATAATAGTCATCAGGTGCTTGATGTCGATGATGAGAGTTCTGTTGCGATAGCTCGGCGCCGTAGTGCCCGTTAGGTTGAGGGGCAGAAGACTCCCAATAGCCCATAGGGCCAGAGTCGGAATTGTGACGCTGCGGATGATGAGAATGGACGTATTCCTGTCCAGCCCAGAGCTGTCCATCATATCCCATCCCAGACCCTCCGCCAACCATGGGGTCACCATCGATCAGTCCAGAATGGATCGGAGGGAGACGGTACATCTCCTCAGCCCCGCCACCTATAGCGCCATCAACGTACCCTGGCCCACCGGTCACAGATGGTAACATCCCAGAGGTACCAGCGGACCCGCCAGTAGTGGAATAAACCCCCCCTGGCCCTGGTTGTATCCCGTTGTTCCCCGCGCCCCCAGCCGGACCGGGCATCACAGGTCGTCCGTCGAGATCGTATCCCATCGGTAGGTAGCTTTCCGCCAAGGCGTATTGCATATGCTGAGCCCCCGGGTGACTTTGGAGTCCCATTCCGGTGGCCCCACCTAGCGTCGTTGCACCAAGTCCTCGAGGGGCACCGTTGGGGTTGTACAGGTGCGAGAGATTCAAGAGACTGCTGCCAAGGAGGTTTTGACGCATTGCTTTAGCTCGATTCTGGGCGCGTTGAGCTCGAAGAGCACCTTTGGAAAGTTGCCCAACTTCACGGCGGCGTCTACGATTTTTCATGAGTATAGAAGGCCACGTCATGACCTTCAAGAGACAATGAAAGTGACAAGGCTGTGCTCACCGTCGTCCACCACCATGGCTACTCCCACCTTCGGTCTCGCTCTCCTCCCCCTCAGATCGCTGGATCATCTGCTCCTTGATTTCCGTCTCCAGCTCGTCCCCAGCTTTCCCCTTGATCAACAGTTCGGCAACAGCTTCGACTTTGTCGTCTTCTGCTGGATCCTTTCGAACCCTTCGGCGGATAATATCAGTCCGTCGGAAGACAGGCTGGTATCTGTATCCTGGGTACCTATTATTTAAGTACTTAGCTTCGCTTTCATAATTTTAAAGAGGAACAGTGAATATTACAGTAGACATCGAGGTAGGGGAGAGGGAGGCGGGGGGTGAGCTGAAAGATCCAAAACCCACTTTCGTTGATGTTCCTCCTTCTCGATTCGAGCTTGTTCTTGGAATTTGGCACGAACTTCTTGAGGCGCCTCACGCCACATCTTAGCGGCCTGACATAAAAAGCGGAAGGCGAAAAGTCAGCACGCCTGTTCGAGGCACTTCTTTCCCGGGTAAAGTCTGACAGTAAGTAAACATACCACCACAGAGATGTTCTGATGCTTGACCTCGACAGACGGCGGAATCAGGTTCGAGTCAGTAATATGCTTCCTGAACAGGATGAAAGCGTTTCGAGCCCTCTTGATATGGCCATCAGGTTGCTATACACGAGCGCCTCAAATCAGTAATAATAGAATCATATACACTATAGACGTACCTTCCTTGCATGGCTCTTCTTAGGGCGTGGCGGGGGCACCGGCCCAGAGTCTGTGTCCCCATTCTCGAATCCCGCCTCAGACGAGTTAGAGCTTCCCGTCCCTTTCATATCACCCGGCCCACCGGCGAACGAAGCCATCTCCGACATGGAGCTCTTCCTCGAAAGATCGCCATCCCCAAATCCGGTAAGATGACGGGGAAGAGTAGTTTGGGCACTGGCGTAGAGTGCCTCAAGTCCGAGTCCGAGGGGCGTCGATGGTGCTTCCGAAGACGAGGACGGTGGTTGCGAGTCCGGGTCGATACCATCCGTGCCATCCGAATACTCCGTGGTTTGTACTTCTTTCGGCGTCTGCAGTTGCCATGGGAGCTTTGGGGTCGACTGAGTCCTTTCGATGGGTGGTCTTGGGAGTGAGGCGGTCGTGGTAGCTAGGGAGGGGTCGAGTACGAAACCCGCCTCGGGTGGGAAGAGAACAATGGGCAGCGTGTTTGATCGCCTGGGTCCGGGAGGATCTGCTCGACCGTCCGCGGTGGACGAGATCCTTGAGATGACTTCATCAGTGACCATTGTCGCAGCCAGTTTGTCAGTAGCTCCCTCTTGAGGCGTTTCAATGACATTTGTGAGCAATGTTTGAACGTCAGTCATAACTTGGTCTTGACTCTGTGTCTGAACTTGACTCTGAACTTGAGCTTGGAGATTCGAGACTTGCTCAACTTGTTCTTGAATTCCTTGCATAAGATTAGTGGTCGCCTTGCTCTCATGAGCGCCATCTCCGTCCTCCACGTCTTCACCGTCTGCGTCCAGAAGTCCCGTCGGATTATATCCAACAGGCGGAGGAGGGGTGAGCGAAGATTCCGACCTCTTCTGACGGTCCTCAGCCGGCGTACGAGCACCAGCTGCATCTTTCGTCGCAGGTGCTTCTATGACGGATTGAGGTCGAACTGCGCCCTCCTGAGAAGACACGTCGGAAGCGGCACCAGGCGGGTCGGCAGTTGCAATCGGAGCTTGATCGGGATCTTCAATTGCCGCTTGGTGCTCGAGAAGGCTTATTCCAGCTGGTTGCTGATGTGCTTTAGGACTTGCTGGGTCGCCTGGGAAGGAGGCCGTCACCACGGGACTCCTTCGGGGGATCGAAGATTGTCCACTGCTGTGGCGACTTTGCATCCTTGGAGATTGGTCTGAAATGGGTGATTCCACGGAAATTTGAGCATAAACATCAGGAAGTAGGGGAATTCGGTGATCACAAAATTACTTTAGCGACTTTTCCTTCGAAATAGGCCGAGAACTTGACAGACAATCTACTCACCATTTCTATTGCCCTTGCCATCATCCACAACAAGGTTGTGAACATAGCTCCCTAAGTGATACTCGTCCAACTTAGACATCTCAATCCTAGCAAGACAGCCTCGACTGTCGCAGAAAGGGCAGTTTTGGAGCAATTTCCTTCGATGAAGCGAGTGGCGAAAACCGGCTTCTCAAGCTAATGAGGAACAGGTCAATGGATCGATAAAGTCCGAATAGTTAACTAACTTCCCGCACTCTGTTCAAGAACGGAACAATGGTTTGTTACTAAAGTAAATCGGCTAAGGGGCTTGGGGAGTGGGAAAACAATGGTAGAGAAATCTGATAAAAGCCTGGGTGACTGGATGACCAGTTAGGGGTTATGCAGTCCTGTACTGCTGGTCAAAAGTCGAGAGTTGAGAGGTGAAAGGGAAGAGTAAAACTGCCGACGACGAGTCCTCTTTTCATTAGGAGCTGGGGGTGGAGAGGACACCCAGCGTTAAGTCGACGCGAGATCATCAAGGATATTGTGAAAGGAGGTGTTCGAGGGGCTGAAACGTTGAATGGTTAGTCGTTTGGGCCGGTGAGTAGGAGTTAGTGAGGGGTACCAGGGGTGGGGAATCAGGAGAGCAAGTTAGGGGTGGGTGACTCGGCGGGTTGCGACATGCGGACCGTCTCTGCGGATGAGAGTAAGTAGGTATACGTCGCACGGAAAAATGAGGCGACTGCTCGAAGACGTCGACGTCAAGGCCACCTCGTCGACGATATTCGCAGACACATCCTTTGTTTCCCTTGAAGACAACTGTGAGTTGAAACGGTTGTCTGTATTTCTTACAGGTCAAGATATTTCAAAGCAAGGCAAGAGGTCGAGTATCCCCAGGGCTTGTAGAGGCAGCTGTAGTGAGATGTATCTTCTCCGGGATGGAAATCTAAGTCGTCGGGGCAATAAGAATGCCGGTCGAGTGAGTAAGAGGTTGAAACAATTGCTAAAGAAATACGTCCGAAACTCCGCGGCGACCAGACCATAGGTGACGAAGCCGAGCGAGCGCAGGCTCGACGCTGTTCAGCATATTCCACTTCCAGTGGGCAATGAGCAATCATGCATTCGATACTTCTTTTTGGCCTATTTTTCCATCACCCTCTTCGATGTTTTCCGCTCGCCTGAGTCATTGGCCTACTTATCCAATGAAGCCTGGGTCTGGTGGCCCTTGGCCTCCTCGTCCATAGCGACTTTTGGGACGTCGGTTTTCTATAGGTGTTGCATCAGCTTACATACTCCTTCGCTCTGGGGCCCCTTGGACGGAGGTGGTAGAGCATGAAATGTAAAACTAAAATTCACCTCTCCACGTTCGATGCTCTTCTTCTGAATTTCCTCGCTGGGGATATCCTCAGCTTTACGTGCCTCCCCTTCCTCAGCCTCTACTTTGTCGTCAGCCTTAGGAGCTGGTTTCTCCTCCTTAGCCTCTTTCTTGTCCTCTTTCTTTTCACCGCCATACGTCTTCTCGGGCGCTAGCTCTTTCGACGTTCCGACGCCAGGAGCTGCGGAAGTAGCTCCGTGTTTGTCCGTAGTGGGAGAATCGGATTTCTATATCACCATCGCTCGAGTATCAGTCTTGATCTCAAATGGACTATTAAACGATTGTCTTGGACCGGAATAGGAGACGTAGAAACATACCACTGCCTGTTCGGTCGACTCCTTCTCCTTCTTGTCATCCTCTGAAGGCGCTGCGTCACCTTTGGGCCCTTCCTCCTCTCCTTTGTCCTTTGAAGACGCATGATCATGTCCAATAGCACCGTGAGCGGTATGAGCGTCATGTGGCGTCTTGCCTCCCGGCATGAGGATGAAAGCGGTCTGCGGGGGTGTCAGCTGATTTCTTCGGCCGATGAGAGCGAGAGCCTAGAAATCTGGGTGACGAGGGGAGACGAGCCATTACATGATCGGAGACATAAAAAGATGATCAAGGTGATAGAATAGAATGCTTACCAATCCACCAAAGACAACAGCAGAGCCCATCGCCCAAGTTGCGTCGCTGGATTTCTTGGGTGCACCACCCGTCGATGCGGCTCTTCGAGCAATGGGCTGAGCGGTGAGCGACATCGCACGAGCTGTGCGGAGAGAGATACGGGCTGCTGTTCGGAACGACATGGCTGGAAGGGGCGAGTGTGAGAGGGAGTTGTATATTAGATTGAGAGAGCCGTTCAAGGTTACTGTTGGTTGAGGATTGAAATGGGTTCGTCCGGAGGAGACGGGTGCTTTGAATCGGAAGCAGATTGAATCGGGGAATCTCGTCATCAAAGAGCCTGACATGCGTTGGCTGTGGGTCTTGCTTTTTACCGTTCTATGATGCCAGGCTCATATTTTGAGTCTGGATATATGAATGAGACAGTGCTCATTGAAGCTGCATGCAAGTACAGATGAGTATGATCAGACGGCTCAGTCTGGAAAGCCTCCATTAGAAACCATGAAGATAAGCAGAATATGATTGGTATATGTCATGCAAAGAGGCTCAAAGATTCATCTAACAACTTCTTCCCCACCCAAGACTTTCCGTCGAGCACCCATCTGCGCACCGCCCGCCTTCAACAGCCGTTCCGTAGCAAGCTCATCGAGCGCACGTAGCTGTTCAGGCGAGGTCGTCATATTTGAAGGGACTGTTGTGGAATCTTTGGTCGTTGGGTCCAGAAGTCGTTTTGTTGCCTGGAAGAGATGGATGTCAGTGTTTGACCCTCGCAAGCTCTTGCGAAGGAAGTTTCGTGTTGAGCCATGGATTCATAGAGCAGTAACAGGAGATCCCATGCTATAGCCCACATGGCAGAGAAGATTCCTCGAGCTGTGGAAAAGACTTACCAGCTTCACTCCCCACCAAGCTCTCGTCTTGACCTTCTCCCCTACTGCCTCTCCCTGAGGCTCCGTCAACATCTCAACACCCCTCAAGAAATGTTTAAGGGCAAGTTGGTAATCCCTACATCCAATATCAGATATCAGAATATAATCAAGTAAACACCGAGAGCCGACCTACCCCATGGTATATCCAATCTCCCCGGCTCTTAGAACGGCCCCAGAATCCCAGCTTTGTAGCAACATTAGATGCCCGAGACTCGTTAGTGCTTGTGGGTAGAGACCTAAATCGCAGTAGATTTCTGTTAGGAGGGACCAAGCTGCTGGGTCTGAGTAGAAGGTGTCGAGGTATTTTAGGAGATAGGGGAGGGTTGATGTTGGGGAGGATGAGAGGGTGAGGGCTATTAGGCGTTGGTGTGCGGACTAATATTGGCGGCATTAGCAGAGGTTCGATATTGATTATGGGATGACGAGCTGGGACCAGGAAGTGTGTTGAGCAGAATGAATGGCAGCGACGAAGACCATAGATTTGAAAAGGACGGGACGGAAACCGCCAGAATTACCAGGATCTTGCAGTAATCACTTGCAAGAGCGCATCGAGCCATAGTATGACTGAGTATCCAAGCGACTCACAACATTAGTCTCATCAACCTGCAATAAACCCTCATACACCGCCCTTGCACCATTGAAATCACCCCTAGCCTCAAGTCGTAGTCCATGAATAATCTTCACCCGAGGCGAGCCCGGGAATTTGGATTGGAGAATATCAAGTTGGTCCTAGCGTAGTAGATACCCGTCAGCTTGGTGTTGGATGTATATCATAGGATACGATGTGGTGTTGGTTCGGAAGTGTTGGAGGACATTGGACCAGCGGAAGCAGGAAGCAGGAAGATAAGTGAGAGACGACATACAATGCCCAGCTTTAGTCGTCCAAGATCAAATGCAGCTATAGCGACCTGCTCCCGAATTGACCATTCTAGACACCGAAAGGAGATCAGCAGCAATTCTAACAACCACGCTACGACGTAACAATGCAGTGATGCTCAACAGGACATACCTTGATCCCCTAGCTGACCGGCTTTTAACACCCTTTCTCCAATCTCTATCACCTCGTCTGAATGTCGTGCACCCAGCGTCCTCCATCGAGCTAGCGTTTCGAGATCCTTCGAATGCGAATGGGATGAGCCGCTGGGAAGAGAGAGGGATGACATTGGGCTCGCTTTTCCCCTTGCGTGCGAGGGTTGTAGGTTGGATGCACAATGCTGATATGCAGATGAGAAGAGTGGTCCGTAAACCGGTTACTTGAGGCGGCAGCTGAAAACCCCCGCCATACCCAACGTGGCGCTGTTTACCACCAATGCTTTCCGCAAGTTGCCTGCTGGCCTCTTGCCGTCCTAGTATGTCCATGGATATTCTCGTATAAACGTACAAAATATATTATGTCTCAGCGTAGCTACCTCCATCATACTCAAGTGATCAAATATCAATCGCTCGGAGCTGTTTTGACGGCTTTTCTCACGGATGCTCTCTATCTGCTCCATCGTCTCCCTTAAAACGACAAATCAAGATCACAGTTCCCCCTCCCTCTGCCTCGCGTCATTCCCTCGATTGTGTCCCGTAAAGTGAGCTGTAACCCCACCGCTCCTAGCTTGGTCCCACGCATCATCCTCCTCGTCGTTACTTATCACATACCCTCTGCTTCCTCCCATGTCTCCGCCCAGGGCGTCCCGCTCCGTTGGAGGAGGCGAGGCGTGTCCGGTCAGATGTGCCGTGACTCCACCAGCCTGAGCTCGTTCCCAGGCCTCATCCTCCGCCCTGTTGGGGATGACTGATGATCCCCCAGTTCTCGTATTTCCCAGGAAAGGGTTGGTGTTGGAGTTAGATGGAGGAGCACCTGGAGGCGGAGCGTAATCGCCTTCCTCGAGACCTGCTGCCGCCCATTCCACGTCGGGATGGTAGTCTCCCTTCTCGAAGCCGCTGTCCCCACGCTGCATAGTTGGCTGGGATGGTGGGCCGGGGTATGGCGGGACCATCCATGCCTGCTGGTCTCCCGGACCTGGCGCTCCAGGCTGCTGAGGGTAGTACGAACCTGGTGGTGGTTGCATTTGATATGATTGGAGCTGGGAGAGTGTGGGCCGAGTACGGACCAAGGAGGGATCGACGAGTTGTCGGTAGTATGCCATAGCCACGGCGGCAAAAACGATCTGGAGTAGGGCTTTCGTGTTAGCACATATTCCTCAAAGGAACCGATATTCCTTAAAGCCATTAATTGGACTCACTGCCGCGACAGCTGTGACGACCAGCCATGCTATGAGCGTCCAAGTACTTTGGGTCCAGGCATTGTTACAAACTGTCATCTGGAGTTAGCCTTTGGAGATGTCGTGAGGAATTGTAAGTTGCCTCACTGGAAGCAGCTTGTGTCGAGGTGATGCTAGTCGTGCCTCCAGAGCCCTAAACGAACAGCGATCAGCATTACTGAGTGTCTTGAGAGGAAGATCCGTAAGCTTACATCGCCGATTGTTTGTCCAGTGGTATTCACAGTACATTGGTTGAGCAAGTCAGACTATTTGTGGAGGCTCAGCAGGGCGTCGAAGACGGAAACAGGGTAGTAGAACCCACCTTCAAAGTGAAATGGATAACCAGAGCCATGAGCTGACTCGTCAATGCAAGCAGCACACCAATAGGGGCAGCGATGTTGAGGATTTTACCCAAGCGGAGATTTTGCTGAAAACAGATGAACGAATTAGTGACAGAACGTGTTGTCGACAGGAGACTGGAAAATAGCACTCGTTTCTTTGAGAGGTGGCGTGCGTGGAGTACAGCGGCCAACGACATAATCTGAAACCTGACTCACCAATATCGCTACGACACCCCCAAACAGCTCTATCCCAGCGACAACAAAGAACAAAATAGCTAGTACAAGATCGAACACTCTTTTCTTGGACGTTTCTGAGATTGCAGCAGTTTGTTAGCGTCGATCTGGTACCTTGAACGCTTGAAAAGCCAAGAGGCTGAGGCGCAGGTTGACCACATACCGTTGGCATTGCTCCGGGCTCGAATGGCTTGAACCGCTTCTGCTATGGCCCAGATAAAGCCGAGGAGGGAGGTGAAGACGAGGACGGGACTAGGTAAATGGAAGGACTCGTTAGCCAGGGGGAGATCGAAGATTGTGCTATAACGAGGTTCATGAACTGCTTCGACCTACCGTAAGGAATAGGGGTACATTCTCTGGACCTGAAGGTAAGCGTCAGTATGAGGAGTTGTTCGTAAACTGAAGGTATGTCGCTCTACAAGGAAGGCCAATGACTCACAACAGCCGCATAACGAGGTGGAGGCCCTGCAGAGTTGGAAGCGACGTATGGACCCATATTCCAAGGGAAATAAGACGGAGGTGTAGGCAAAGAAGCAGCCATGAGAGGGATGGAGAAGCGGAGTAAAGTAGGCGTCGCAATCGAGTGGGACAATAGTGGAAGTGGTGAGTGTACAACCAAGAATAGGACAAGGCGGTGCGTAGTCGGGGAAGACGGTATGTGGAACAGCGGTTTGAAACGTCCAAAGGAAAGTCGTTGTGGGGGGGGCAATGTCGGCAATGTCGTTAGGGGAGAGGGGTGTGTATCACAATGTGAAGAAATGCATGGCAATCATGTCAGCGGATAATCCTATCGGATTCACAGTCAGACGATCTCGCGGAGACAAGCCACGAAGGCGACGCCCGCAGTGGTAGCGATGGCGACAACGGCGGTAAGGGCAGCAACAGGGAAACGTAGTGGGATAAGCTCATTGAACCGCCTAGTCTCATACAATCGACCAGCAGAGCCTGAAACGCAACAACGAGCGGTGAGTGCTGGTCACTACCTACCTGAGGGCTGTGCAATCCTGGTCGACATGGCCGGATGATGGGATGACGGGATGATGGGGACCCAACTGCGGGGCTGCGCTATTGAATTGAACTCGTCTTTTCCCGCCAAGCCCTTTCTGATTTTCGTTACTTATTTGAGAGCGCGCTTCCCACCAAGAGAGAGAGACGAGACAGAGGTAGGAGCAGGGCTAGCAGGGGAGTGGGAGTGTGGTGAGTAGGATATTATAGAAAGTGAATGCGATGAAGAGATTGAGATGGTAAGGCGAAGAAGAACGAGATCCTTCGGCGCCGTCGTCGGAGTAGCACAGCACAGTCACCGCATGCCGGAGAGGAAGGAGAGGAAGGAGAGAAAGGAGAGAAAGGAGAGGAGAGAAGGAGAGAAGGAGGAGAGAGAGCGGGCTCACTCGCCCCTTCCTTGCGCCGCTCACTTCAGGGCCGCAGCCAGGCACGTCGGGCTTCAGGTGTCAGCCTCAATGATCGCCCAGATCCTCTTAACGGTGTCAGTCTCACTCTGGGTTTTTCCGCAGCCCGACCTCCACTCGGGCTGTCTTCAGACCACATTGGCTGTTTGGAACGGCAAGAACTGGTAGGATCTCGGGCAACATGGCCAGCGTATCTTTGGCCCGGACACGCCAGCTGTATCCACACCTGGCCCCTGCCTCGTCTGTCGACCACTTGGTCATCGGAGGCGGTGTCGTGGGACTGGGCGTTGCTTTGGCATTGGCCAAGTCAGCTGGGAAGGATCGGGCAACGGTCATCGTGGACAGGAAGAGTCAGGTAGGTGTTTTGAACCTCAAGGAGAGCAGAGTGCAAACGCTGATTAACGTAGGAACTCAGCTGCTGCAGGGTGTGCCGTACGTTACGCTTATGAGGTTGATTTGCTCGAGGTCCATTTGGTGCTGATGAGTTTTTCGTGGTATAGGAGTACAGAGGTAGTGCAATCGGGTCAGTCTATTCCCGGTCACTTTAACCATTCTTATACGCTCACTTGTGATATAACCTGCTGACGAACAATGATCTGACAGGAATCTAGTTGGTTAAGCTGCCGCAATAATTGACTCTCAGTCTCCTAACGATCCACCGACTTGCAGTTATCCCTTAGGCAGCCTTAGTTCGCGCCTTTGCGTCAGAGGTCGACAGCTGCTCTACGACCGATGCGATCGCTTGAACATCCCGTACAGAAAGACTGAAAAGGTGGGACTCGTGCAATTCCCCAACTCTTCTTCTTATCATCATTGTAATCTCACAAATCAAACAGCTCATCATAGGCACTCAAAACTCTCAAGTCCCTTTTCTCGACCACCTACAAACCTTAACAACTCACGAAAGTCTCGTGGACCCCACCCTCCCCTCGTCACCATACCACAACAACTCCGTGATCCCCACTTTCTTCCTCTCCCCAACCGAGTCTAGGGGTCTCGAACCTGATCTAGGTAAAATTGTGGGGGCGCTGTTAGTGAGAGAAACAGGAGTCGTCGACCTGCCTAAATTTGCGGAAAGTTTGTTAAAGGAGTTTGAGGGCGAGCATGATGGATCACACAGGAAGGGTGGGACAGGGATGGTGATGCTGGGTACGAGGGTTGTAAGGGTCGACCCTCCTGATAACGGGAGCAGCGAAGATGGGTGGGTGATACAGCTTGAGAGTGGGTGGGGGGAAGAGGCGGATGGAAGTCATGCCAAAGGGGTCGTGGAAAGTGTCAGTGCGAGGGTTGTGGTCAACACAGCGGGTCCTGGAGGAGTTGGTCTGATGGCTGATGGTGGGGTCTTGTCCGGATTAGGCAGACGGATACCAGGTGCGCGGCTGAGATCGAGGAGTTGCCTATCGTACTTCTAGCTAATGAAGAATCATAGGAACGTATCTGTCATACACAGGTCCAGGACTTGAGAAATTCTCAAGGCTGATACACCCCGCCCCAGCAGAAGGCATAGACCACATCGGGACGAGATTGGTACGTCCATTATCGGTCGTTTAATCACATTCTGATGAGAACCTATTCCTTTCAGTCAGTAGACCTTGACGGCAACATCAAATTCGGGCCGGTCAACCCCTTCCACTCACTCCCTGAAGATGTTTTTCGGAACAGACTTCCAGAGGACCATCCAATCTCCGAAAAAGAGATCGAAACCATCGGTCAAACGATACAAACATATCTCCCAGCTATCGATCCCTCCTTTCTCAAACCTTCTGCAGAATCGGAAATACAAGAAATCGACGAGATGTATATCCACCCTCATCCCGATAATTCATCAGGTGGAAGGACATTCTTAGACGTAGGAGGCGGATGGGGGGAGGCTACTGCGGCGCTGTCTTTGGGAGAGGAGGTGCTTGAGATCGTTGGGCGGGAGGGTAGGGGTGGCACGGGGTGGTTGGAGAGGTTGTCGCAGGGCTGGGCCCAGTGATCTTTTTTTTTTATCTGGGTGGACGTAGATATCAGCGGATTGTCTGCATTATAAACATAGCGATGGATGAGGCCGAAGGCACGCATGGGGGAATGGAATGTTGGCATATATTAGTCATTGTCCATTGTCTACTCCATCTGCTTGATGCCACTCTGCCACGGCCAGGTGTTCCTGAGCGTGAACTTACGCGCTGAACTGCTCCAAGTGCAATGGCGATTGAATTGATTTGATCTTTCCTATCCAACTCAATCGTATCAACCTTTTCCATCGAGTCCTGCATCCATCGCTCGAAGATAGAGCACCGTCTGTATATCGACACTGTGGATCGGCTCAGCCCTCAACAATCGATTGGATAAGCTGCAAACTGTGGACTGCGTTCATATTCCAGAACAGCACAAGGTCGCGTGCGGTGACGGTCACGCAAATACGCCTTTTGTTTGCAGCATCTTAATCAACACCACTAAGGAAGAGGAGATCATCTGGGGAAGTAGTAGTGAGGTCTGCTGGGATCCACGGGATTTATAGACAGCTTCTCGTTTGCTGGACGCCGGTAGATTTCGTGGTGAGTCTTGAAAGGTGAGGCCCTGCTTCTTTGGGTGGTTTGCCGCAATCGTTCCCCCCCTCTCCCTTCACGCACCATTTGGACCAGTTGAGAGGCTTCGCAGGGACTACACGTCGATTTGTAGCCTGCAAGGCTGAGTGCCCCTTCTACGTTCCCGTCCTTTTCGCCCTCCTTTATCTTCGGCCTTTCTCTCCTGGCGCTAGTACTCAATCTGGCCTCCTGGTGTCCCTGACGTCTATTGGCTATACCCAACCATGTCTGTCTTTCCTTTGTCATTTAGCTGCTCCTTTGAGGAATTCTCTACGGCCACAGATTGCGTCAAAAGAAGACAAACTGACATCCTTCTTCATTAGCTTTCCGCTCTTGTCTTATTTCCTTATCACCTGGCCAATAGATCTAAAATCGCCTCCCATGTCCGCCCTCTCATCGCCTTATGCCTCCAGCAGAATTGAGCCGTTGTCCACGACTTCGACTTCGACCAATGCGGCGGCTGGCCCGTCAAGTGCGCCCTTTTCTGCTGGAGGCATATGGGGTGGTGGAGCGATTCTGAGGATGGAGGATGCGGTTGTGGAGACTGTGTGAGTTTTACGCTATTTCTGCTGATTTCGCTAAGCTGATGCCTTCCAGGGTAACACATACCACCCGAACCACCACCTCGTTTGCTCCTCTAGTCCTGCCCCGGATCCCTCAACCTGAGACCATCTCCATGCCAACTCATCTCAATTCGGATATGTTTCCCCTGGCCGGTGAACCCTCTCCTGACGATATGCGCTTCTTCGCCCTCAACTTAGGTGGACGTAGAGTTATCGTACAGGAGGATGGGTCGATTCCTTCTCCACATGAGATCAACGGCGAGAGTCGTGGTCCAGGTTGGGTTCGGGCTTTTGTTGGAGGAAACCCCCATCGAGAGGATACCGAGAGGATCGGCCTAGTCCAGGCGTTCAATAGAGGTGGAAAGGGCAAGGAAGTCAGGAAACGACCTCACGATTTCTCACATGCTCTGAACAGGGTGAATGAGACTGTATCGACTCCGACTCCTCCTATCTCGGCCGAACCCACAGGTACTCGTCAACGAAGTAGTCCTCCTCGCAAGAAGATACGAGGTCTCGAAGATTTGACACTCCCTCCGGATGGGAATGTCCTGCTTTCGCCGCTTCCATCACCGGAACATGAGGCTGGTCCTTCATCAGCGAATGCTAATCCAAATGTTGTCCCACCGTCCGTAGGGTCCGGAGTTGAAGTCGCTGCTCTGTATTCCCTGCCCTCGATAGTGGCTCAGTTCGACACTCTACCAGACAAGCTTCAACAGCATGTGCTAATGCACCTTTTCCGTCGAGTGCGGATGCCGACTATCCAACGGCTGTCAGCATTCACTTCAACGGCCTTGAAGCGCGATTTCATCTCTCTGCTTCCCCACGAAATTGCTGTACAGATTCTGAAGAAGGTTGACGTGAAAAGTCTGGCTGCGGCTTCGAGGGTCAATAGAAAATGGCGAAAGATGATTGATGGAGAACGTGCCGTATGGCGGCAACGACTGATAGATGACGGGATGTGGTATGGCTTGGGGGTTGAGGAGGAAGAGGAAGCTGTGGTCAAGCGAAGATTTGAGACCCTCGATTGGAAAAATAGACAATTCCAACCTAAAGCCGGAACTCCTAGCGAAGACGAACACATGGACCCCTGTCCAACTCAACCCCTGGACGATCGCCCGGTGCCTCTCAAACATGTTTACAGAAGACGTTTCATTAGCGACCGAAACTGGCTACACAATTTGCCTGCCCATACCTCCTTCCCAGGTCATGGCACCAACGTCGTCACTTGCCTGCAGTTTGACTCTGAGAAGATCGTCTCGGCTTCGGATGATCACTCGATCAACATATATGGCACAACTACTGGTCAACTGAAGAAGCGTCTGGATGGACATGAGGGAGGTGTCTGGGCTTTGGAATACAAAGGCGATACTCTTGTCAGCGGGAGTACAGATCGCACTGTCCGAGTTTGGGACTTGGAGTCTCTCCAGGAAGCACACGTTTTCCACGGCCATACATCCACTGTTAGATGTCTTCAGATCGTCGAACCTGTCTTCGACGAGGAGACTGGAGAATTTCAACCCCCTTACCCCCTTATCGTCACCGGAAGCAGGGATGCTAGTTTGAGGGTATGGAAGCTACCTAAAAAGGGTGAACCGGCTTACCGTAGACATATGGTGAGTCTTTGCTTTTGCTTCAACATCAAAAGCTGTAGCTAAGTTTATCTTAGTCGGCGTCTCCACCGGATTCTTTGGGAGGATATGATTCTCAAGTAGTTCCTCCCGAGGAAAATCCATATCACAAGCATCACCTCGAAGGACATACTCAGGCTGTCAGAGCACTAGCAGCCCATGGTAAGATCTGCGTATCTGGTTCGTATGACACTACGGTCAGAGTGTGGGATATTGTCAAGGGCACATGTATCCATACCTTAACGGGTCATGAGCAGAAAGGTAGGTCGACTTCGCCTGCAAGGAGATATGTGCTCACTTTCTTCGCAGTCTACAGTATTGTTTATGACCGTTATCGTGGTCGATGCGCTTCTGGTTCAATGGACCATACTGTCAAAGTATGGGATGTCGTCACTGGACAATGCCTTCACACTCTCACCGGCCACACATCGCTCGTCGGACTTCTCGGTACCTCGGCAAACTTCCTTGTATCCGCTGCAGCCGATGCGTCTCTCCGAGTTTGGGATGCCAACAACCATACTCTGAAACACGTCCTCTCCTCCCATGCTGGAGCCATAACCTGTTTTCAACATGATGAATCGAAAGTCGTCTCGGGATCGGATGGTACTCTCAAGCTGTGGGATATCAAGACAGGGGCCTACATTAGAGATCTTGTAATCGGAATCAGCTCAGTTTGGCAAATTCAGTTCAACGGCTCTCTACTAGTTGCTGCTTCCAATCGAGGAGGAAATACTGTGTTTGATGTCTTCGACTTCGGTAAAGGAGAAGCCCACATCTCTGGGATCGACGATGAAGGGCTGGATAGACTTCGTAGGCCATTGTGGGAATCGAAGAACCCTAGAGAACCTCGAACGTATCAGGATCAGAGTGAGGAGTGGCACGACAATTACGAGCCGCTTGAAATGATAATGGACCAGGCTCCAAGATCTACGAGGACGGCGCACTATCATGACTATCTGAATAACAGTAGAATTACCAGTGAAGGGTCTTCTACTAGTGCGCAACGCCGATCATCAAGGCTGGCGGATAGGGCTTCTGATCACCAACCACACCTCGGGGCGGATTCCGTCGCGACCTCGCAACGGTTTCAACAACGGCTGACAGCTAGAAATAATCCCACTTCTGCTTCGAGCTCTCGGTCACATCCTCAAAGTGTTCATAGGGTCCCGTCGGGCTCGAGATTGCAGATGGATCCATCAATGACCTTCTTTCCTTCCAATGTCTATAATCACGAACAGCGAACTACCTCATCGAGCTCGTCGGTCGCCCCTCCACTGCCATCAGGAAGAAGACGGAGGTCCACCGCTACCGTCTCGCAATACAGAGATTCGGGCTCACCAACTCCAGCTGGACCGTCAAGGATATCACTGTCTGGTTCAACGTCAGGGACTGGGTCCATGGGAGTGTTTTTGGGCAGCAATAGAGGCATGGGGATGGTAGGTGTGAACGGGGAGAGTTTCCCGCCTATCTTTGACGAGGAGAGACCCGAGGGAGAGTATGATACGGGACTTGGAGAGGGCTTAGATGATAATGACGAGACTATGGAGATGGAGTATGAAGGGTAGATCACATAGGGGTTAGAATGGATGGGTGGGATTGGATTGTATCCGTTTGGCACGATCGTCACTAAAGTGGGATCTCTGCAGTCGAGCTTCACGTTTTGTTGTCATTCCCTATTAATAGTCATGGCTCAACAAGTGTTTTGTCAGTCATGTAGCATGTATCATACAGTCGGACTCGGTTCATAAATCTCACCAGCATCAGATACTGTCACTGGCTCAATTATCCCGACCAGGGGGACGAGACATTCCTTCCCCCTCCCCGACCCTCGGTCGGCCTTATTCCTCTTCGAATGTGCATTTCACTTCGGCCTGTCACTTGCATTGCTGACTTCCTATCACAATACCCCGAGGCACATGCGGTGGTGGGCTATATACACCGCCGTCGCTGCGCTGGCTAGTGGCACAGCCAAAACATGCCCGAGGTATGCCCGAGCCTACATGTTGATTCATATACATATAAATTTGGTATGGCTTGGCCTCTCTTTAGCGACCATGTAGTCCATGTAGTACTGTTGTGTACATCTATCAAAGCGACTCATTGAAAGATCCATAACAATATGCTTGTTTTTGGTGAGATCCTCGATCCTTACGCGTCCTCCCGATGACACGAGGGACGCAGTCGTCAATGATAGATGACAGGCCGCTACGCTAACACACTCTGCCCTAGTCACTGGAGCCAGTGGATATATCGGGACTGTCCTTTGTAAACAACTTGTAGAGGATGGTCATCGTGTGTTAGGACTCGCTAGGTCTGATCAGTCTGCTGAGAAATTGAAGGCTGCTGGATACGAGGTCTTGAGGGGTGATCTGACAGATTTAGATGTATTGAAGAAGGGGGCGGAGAGTAAGTATTTTATCTTTCATTTGTAAAATCTAGGATAGCTGATCAAATTGACGGCTAAAGCCGCCGACGGAGTCATCCATCTAGCATATGATCACGACAACGCCTTTCGGAACTTCGTAGCAACCGGTCAGAAAGACTTGGACGCCGTCAAAGCCATTGCATCAGTCCTTATCAATACTGGAAAGCCCTTCCTCACAACTAGCGGGACGATGGGTCTCGCCGGCCGATTACCTTTAGCTGTCGAGACCGATCCAGGAATTCTGGAAGGTTTCGCCAAGATCCGACTAGAGTCTGAGCACTTCGTCATAGCCCTCAAAGACCAAGGTGTCCGTTCGGCCGCGATAAGACTTCCACCAAGTTGTCATTCTGATATGGATCGAGGATTTTTATCGAGACTCGTCGATCTCGCTAAACAACATGGGTTCAGCGGATATGTCGGTGATGGGACTAATGTTTGGCCTACGACACATGTGTCGGATGTTGCGGCTGTTTATCGATTGGCGTTGACCAGGGCTCAACCTGGTTCTAGGTTTCATGCGGTTGCCGAAGAGGGGGTTCAGATTCGGGTGATTGCAGAGACTATTGCTGAGATTCTGGGAATCCCCAGCAAATCTGTTCCGAACGAAGAGGTTATGACTCATTTTGGGTTCTTGGGAATGGTTGTTGGTGCGAATAATCCGACGTCGTCGAAAATCACAAGGGAGACCCTTGGATGGACCCCGCTCGGTCCAACCCTTCTTGAGGACTTGAAGGCTGGTCATTACTTCCAGAGGAAGTCCAAGTACACAACTGCGTAGAGTTTGCTGGACAGCTCTCAAGCACATAGTCAATACACGAAATTAGTGATATGAGATGCAGGAAAATAACTTCAGAAAACGGTTCACATGATCTATTCACAGCTTGGCTTCTAATGGTATCTCCGTCTCGCCGTCGGCTGAGAATTTCGTAGAAGGTACAGCCTTTCCGACATGCTTGGTATGCGAGCCGAAAGCGACCAGTTTTTCTGACGGCGTATAAAATGATACTCTAGTATACGCCAACGTACGACCTGGTGTGATATTAGATGGTATCGTGAAATCAGCTCAGAACAATGTCTTTTGTCTTCAGTGAGACAAGCAAGACCGAACTTGATCGAGGTGACGCCCTGACATACCCATCTGTACGACCTCTCCTATGCCTATGAGCTCGTCGCCCTCTTGTCCCCCTGGACGCACAAACTCGCACGAAATATTGACGCTTACTCCCGTAGGTGCCGGGATACCAAGCGTAGACATAGCGAGAGAGGTCACCGTGTCTGTAAGCTTTTGGTAGCAAAGCTTCAGTCTACTATATTATTGGCGCATCAATCGAGGCTGCTTACGGAGAGTAATACCCCACCGTGTATTGTCTAAGGGCAAATGGTCAATTGAATTTCCATCACGTTTGAAGATCTCGACTTGCCTTGTGATTATTCAGATGTCTCTTTTCTATTGTCATCGATGTTTTCAGACGACCAGGTGTAGCTTGTACCAGTTGAAGCTAGGGGGGCCCGTTGTCAGAACGGGGGATACCAAGGATCACACAAATCGAGACACCTACTGATGATAGGACATTATGGTCATGACCTGGAGCGTTGGGTAGCAATGATAGTCACTCAAGCACGAATGAAACGTACCACCCTTACTGATCGTCCCTTCCCAACACTACGAGCCCAGCACGCCAAAAGGTCAGCTCCTCTATAACGGGATAACGGGAGACGCTGGTGGACGACCTCCACTTGAGGGAATTACTCAACAGTTCGGACGAATTTGAGACACGCCGCCATCTTTGTTCTAAGTATCTGAGTCGGAGTGGGTCAATGACGAGGACGAAGCACACGTCGACGATGCAGTGCTCCACCTGGTGTTGGTCGTTTCTGGGCGAGGATACGTAGCAACTATTCAACTGGCGACGCTGTGAGATGGGCTTGGCTATTAATGCTTATCGCGGTGTGGCCACGTGGCTCGCAGCCCGAGGTCAGCTCGCCGTAACAAATGTCTACTGCGAGCGTCTCTTCTCGTCATTCCCATTATTTCGGTGACGAGAGACAACCTCGGCGCGTACATAACTGCTCATCCCCAGCTCGTCAGCGACTGCAACCCTCGAAGCAAGCCATGAGACACGCTGTTCGGGCTTAGAAATACCTGACAGTCTTGACCGGCCAACACCGCCCACGATTCGCGTGTTTCACCATCCTTTTTCCATCATCATCATTTCCAACTAAGCCCTTGGCTCAACACAACATTTCATGGCATCAATCGCGACCCCGAGTAATGCGAGTCAATGATGTCCGCAGTCGATGCTGGGCCATCCACACGGCCTGAACCGTCCACGCCGGAGCCAATAAAATCACGCCGGAAATCATGGTTTTCTATCGGTTCACCTAGTATTACTTCTTCTTCTCCGACGGAAAAAGGAAAGGGGAAGGCGAAGAGGAACAGCGTAACGGGAGATGAAGTTGAACTCGGCGATGTTGGAACAGCGAGGAAAGCTTCGGTCGCGTCTACTCGGTCCGAGACAATATCCCCCAGGCCAGATAGCGTACCCGCTACCCCGGCTGCGGACGGGCGGACGGAGGAGCTGTTAACCATTGATGGAGAGGTGGAGACGGTGAAGAAGAAAAAGAAACGAAGATCAAAAGGGGATCAAGAGTCTGAGGTTTTGAGGATGGAGGACTTCTCCCCCAGGAATGGTACCTCTGAGAGTAATGGTGTCGGAAACTTAGGGGGTCGGTTAGGGGAAAGCTCGTCTTCTCCTCAGCCTGTAAGACAGGTTCATCTAGATGAGTTCTGTAGCTAATTTGACTTGAAGCCATTCACCATCCGCAAATTCTCACGAACAGCGAGTGACCGACATCCTCCACCTACCCCTACACCCATTCATCCAGATATAACTCCGCGATCCTCGTCTCTCAGCCTAGACCAGCCCCTAGAGTCGCATTCGATCGTCGTCATCGATAAGACCCAACCCCCGCTCCCCCTCGACCGTCCCCTCCCACCCCTGCCTGACAGCTCAGTGGGCGAACCACCACCTCCGATCCCACAAAGCATAGTAGTAACTCCCAGTAGTCCGCGTAAACCCATCGCAGGGCCAAGTGTAGAAACGGAAAAGCGTCGTCGTAGTCGGTCACAGTCGAGCTCCAAGAATGGGTCCAGACCTTCCAGTGCCGGTCAATCCGTCACCCCTCGAGGAGGATCAATAGGCCTGGGTCTGCCATTTGGTCGTCGACGAGAAGAAGACGAGCTCCCTCCGCCTCTACCAATCAAGGGTCAGAGTGTTTCTTCACCATTTCCTTCTCGCTCTGGCAGTCCCACCCCACAAGTCAGCTTTGAGAATCAAGACGGCCCTACTGTGTCCCGGGGAAGATCTCAGGATAATGAAGGTCCTTCTGCGAAGCCCAAAACTATCAATCGAGCTCGTAGTTTATCGGTATTATTCCGTTCCAAGTCACCAGCAGTGCAGCCAACTCAAGAGCCGGATGAAAGCAAGGCGTCTGAGCCTAAAGACGACATGGCTGATCCAGCACCCGGGCCCTCGAAGTCTCAAGGAGTGTTGGAATGGCTGGGCATGAGGAAGATCAGCAAGCGACGATTCTCTGAAGCAAAACGAGAACCAGAGGGGTCGAAGTCAGAAGGCGACGTCTTCGATGTGGTGACGCTAGAAGCGGAGAGGTTGTCGAGGGAGAGGGAGACGAGAGATCATGCCAATAAAACCAGTACAGACCTGGAACTTGGGTCCGACTCTGAACGATGGTCGGTCGACGACGTGCCCAATACTCCTCGCCGACCCCATTTGAAGAATGGAAGTTCCACCACGACGATTGTCCCCCTATCGAATGCCGGAAAACTATCAAATCTATTCTCTAGACGGGCTGCCTCTAGGTCCGCAGATTATGCGGAGGAGATTCTATCCTCAGGTGCTGACTCGCCTGGAAAAGCAGAAGCGTTGATCCGTTCCCCAGCGACTTCATCCTCCCAATCATCGATCACCCTTCCGCCTGTAATTTCCACGTCTTCAACTTCTTTCTTCACTTCCAAGGAAGGAGAGTGGACATCGACCCCAACATCTGACACCGAGGAGACGTTGTTCAGCCCAGGGTCCGGTGGTCATTGGGGTCCGGGAATCAGGCCATGGATGGATGCATCGAGTGGACCTCGTATTTCCTCTAAATCGGCGCTTTCCAGTCCTCTCGGTTCTCTACCTGAACAAGGTCCGATTCTTGAACGGCCAATATCGGGGAGTGCTGTCAAGGAGAATCGACTCAGGTCAATGTCGGATGCTCCCCGTCCGGCGACTGTTCGTCCGAATAATTCCTCCAACCCTCACTTAGCGAGCCAACAATCTGTCACTCCAGACATCCTGCAAACGCCACCTACGCAAGGATCTCCTTCGCTTTCCTCTCGGCCCCCGATAGGAAATAGGTCGAATTCTGGGAACTCAGCCATCTTTGGTAGGGTGAAGAGTGTTTTTGGGAAATCGGGCTCCAGATCGCGAAGCAACAGTTTATTGCAACAGGCGGAGAACGGGGTTGACGAATTTGGAGCGCCAACAAGTGACGATTGGCTGAGCGCGACCAGGATGAGACCGTCCTCTTCGTCTTCTTCGGTGATGGACTCGCCAGGACCCATTCGAGGTAGATTGGGCGGCGAAGATGGTGTCCACAGCAGCTTACTTGGTCTTCATGGAGAACCTCGTCGGATTTTCTTGAACGATTCTGCAAGCCGATCACCTCGCACCTCGTATGCCACTTCGGTGACATCTTATGCCACTGGATCCACCAGACACTCCACAGCTCCGGATACCTCAAACGACATGCCTACAGCTGGCAGTACTACTACTTCTACTTTTACCCCTGGGTTTAGAGGAGCCAGAGCTAGGGCTTCGACTGTATCAACTGGCCCTTCCTCCTTCAACCACCATGTTCCACCTTCGCCCAATCTCTTCCCAAGTTCAGCAACCCCGCCTCGAAGACGACCCTCCTCAATACGCAGACTTTCAAACGGTATATTTGGGTCTAATGCATCATCACCCAAAGCAACTTCTCTTTTCCCGCTTCCTCCCAGGTCATCTGGTTCCATATCGTCCAGTCAGGCTTGGGATGATGGATCATCCGCTGTGCTCAGTGGCGGGGCTTCACCAAGGCCCAGTACAGGTAGCATAACGGGAGTCATGACTAGCTCGTCAATCAAAGCTGCAGCACCGAGAGAAGCTGAAGGAGAGACCCCCGAGAAATGGCTGGACCGGATAGCTGGGATCAGTAGGTCTGAAATTGCGAATGTTCTTGCTGCTAGGTACGTGTGCTAGTGGCTGTTCCTATACTACATCCAATAGTTGACTGAATCGATAGCGGGGATGACTTCCATACGGAGGCTTTGCGGCTATATATGTCTCGGTTCGATTTTACCCACAACGCCTTGGACATTGCCCTTCGACGACTTTTGATGCGGATGTCGCTTCCGAGAGAGACTCAGCAAATTGACAGAATCATCGAGGCTTTTGCAAGCCGATACGAGGAGTGTGAACCTGGTCTTTTTGTTCAGAAAGGTGAGTCTCCCTGCCGCTATCGGTACAAGATACTGACAAGAGATTCAAGATCGTGCCTATGTTCTTGCTTTCTCTATGATGATGCTGCACACAGATGCGTTTAATAAGAACAACAAGAATAAGATGACTAAGGCAGATTATGTCCGGAACACCCGGATGGATGGGGTTCCTCCGCTGGTTTTAGAGGTGAGAACTGCTTTGCCACGCATTCACAGATATCGCTGACGGGAACGATTAGGCATTTTTTGACAACATTACTTTCACACCTTTTGTTTTCATCGAGGATGATCAGGATCTGTCTCGGTCTCCAATTCCTGATCAACCCGGTTCCACTTTCTCAAGTACTCCAACGTTATCAGGCTCCATCTTATCAAACAAATCGTCAAAATTGGACGTCTACCATTTAATCGTGCGGGGACTGATCGGATCCCTAAGAGTCGATGTCGAGAGGGAGATCCCGGCAGAAAGCCCGATCTCATGCTTGGGCACCCGGCCCATCCTTGACATCGATGGATTACATCGCGCATTCACTTCGGCACATACCTTGCAGATCAGCATGCCCAGACCGAGACGGAAATCGTCTGCGGCCTTGTTACAAAAGGAGCTCAATGGCTCATCCACAGCCCTTACTGGGGGCACTCCGGAAATGACGTTGAAAGTCACGAAAGTTGGTCTGTTGAGCCGAAAAGGTAAGCTTGCGTTACTTGATCGTCGCAGACCGGATGCGCATGCAAGGCCACCGCTGATTTGACTGATGCAGACGATGTCAACGAAGGTGGAAGGAAGTCCACTAGCCGGAAATGGAAAAGTTGGAGCGTCATTCTCACAGGATCTCAACTCATCTTCTTCAAAGATCCAATTTGGGCTTTAACTCTGCTCGAACAATCACGGTCGTCGTCTATCGATCAATCTGGTCAATTGCTTTTCCCCAGGATGACAAATTTCAAGCCCGATGAGGTTTTCCCAGTGAAAGATTGCATTGCAGTTTTTGATCGAGATTACTCCAGAGTAAATTTAGTCCACCTATTGTTGTGGAATTGACACGCTGACCAGTTATCCTCCAGTATCCTAACACATTCCGCTTCATCATGCCCCAAGGTCGACAATATCTGATGCAAGCATCCGACGAATTCGAAATGAACGAGTGGCTCACTTTGATAAATTACGCTAGTACCTTCAAGACGGCCGGAGTGAGGATGAGGGCCACTGGAATGCCCCCAAGCCACGCTGTCATGGCAGGTGCCGCTGCTGCTGCATCTCATCGACGCGAAGTTGAGGGAGCTCGACCTATTCCTATTGCGGACGGGAACGGCAAGCCGATCACGCTGGGCGAACCTGTGCTTGGCTCAGGGTTTCCAGTAACTGAACCACCATCCGTACCTCAGCAGACAGCTTCCACTCTTGCAGGTAGAACCTCGATCGTGGATGTTGATGGGGCCAACGAGATACTTGTCAATGAGGGAGAACAATTGGAGCAAGTCTTTGGGGTTGTTAAAGCGGAATTGGCAGCGGGGAGAGGAGGTGCTACGAAGACCATCGCTAGCTCCGCGCAGGGGGGCAGTAGGGATGGAGTTTCAGGAGAAACTGCGGGCGGTAAAGATGGGAGTTCTGGAGTAGGATTCCGTCACCAGTTTAGGAGCGAGTTGATTCAAGTGAGTCATGAAACATTTTGTTCACTACTGTCCTGCTTTTCCTGTCAGGTCAATGATTGCTGACTTTAGATGTTTGGTTAGACCCAGATCCATCATCTTCAATCGGTTGCTGAAAAAGCGGAAGCAGATCTTGCCTCCCATTTGCGCCTTGCTCGAAATCTAGCAGTTCTCTGCCCGTTTCAACGATCGACTCGGGAGAAAATTGAGCAAGCGGTTTCAGGGCTTGCATCGACGATCCGCCATCTACGAATCCAGCTGTCCAAATACCATCTATGGATTACGGTATTGGTCAAAGACTCAGAGAGGGAGGACAGAGAATTCGCAAGGGCCCGTCACGTGGCATTACAGGCTGCTAACAGGAGCTTGAGAGATCCTGATGGCATCAGAGGGGTTGTCAGAGACGTGAGCGGTGGGTCTGGCAAGAGTGGTGAAAGTGCCGGCTTGAGGATACCCACGCTATCGTTGTCCTCAGAAGCTGGAAATGAGGATGTCGATGTGGATCGGGAGGAAGAGATGGAGAGAGACGGCGATACGGATGTTGATGGTGACGGTGACGGTGGCGCACATGATGGTGAAGGGGAAAAGGCGGAAGAGCAGGACAGCTCGAATCGATTTGGCTCCAGTCCTGGAGAGCTGCCGGTCATCATTCGCAGGTCCAGCGACGATTCAGAACGTCCTTCTCCGTTACCGGGAACGACGAGGGGCTCATCTACGGATTTCTTGACAGTGGAAGATGCTTTTACTCGAACCCGCTCTCCCACATTGGATCCACCTCTCGATTCAAACTGGACGTCTCCGTCGGAAACACCAGACAGGGACAGTACAGGTGGTCAGCCAACACCTATGATGTTCCCTCTCTCTGATGAGCCTGAATCTGCTGGCGGGATTGGAGATTTGTCCGTCATGGCCGCTAACGGTCATGAGGAGGCGGATGCGGACGACGAGAACGCCGATAGTCACTTCTCGACCAGGACGTTCCGTTCTTCCGATCAACCCCGCCTGGATGGGGCCCAATCCGTTTTTAACCACAGGGCTGAGAGGGAAGTGATGGATGAGAAGGAGCAAGCGGAAGACTGGCAGATGACTCGTGCGGCGAAGAGAGTGTCTCTAGCGGCGGTTGCTATCCCCAGAGGGGATATGAGGAGGGTCTCGCAGAAAGTGGGAGGGTTGCGGGCAACGGAGGATGAGGCTGCTTAAAGGGTAGCGCCTGTTTTCCAGAGGTAGCTGTGAGGTTGCGTGGTATATCCACTCTGGTTTGGACAGATTAGAGTGTGCTCTCTGGCTTTGTATGGGTCATCCCTGGGTTGTGTACTAAAAATGCATCCATGTTGTTGTTGGTGTTGAAGATCGGAATGTCGAGAGAGCGTGGAGCTGTCCATCCACCGTTTGCCACTGACGCCACGCACCACAATTATATAATATATCACCACCAACGACCACGACAACACTGTACTTTCTCTTGATACCTTGATACAACCATTCTCCTGACAGCTTCTGCGTCATTGTCGACGCTTGAAGCGTACAATGGACTCATCCAAACCGACAGGCCTCTTCTCCTCTCTCTCCCTTGGCCGCAGCTCTCGAACCTCCAAACCTCCTCCAACAGCCTACGAGCCAGTGACCCATCCACTGCTTGGCTCTTCGACCTCCCTCAATCAAACGTCCGACAACGGTCCTGATTCCCCTGGGCCATCTCGACCCGGTCACACGCACTCTGGATCGGGCTCATGGTCTTCTAAACCCGGTGGACAGGAGGTTCCAGTCGGTAACCTCCCATATAAACCTCGACAACGTCATGGAGCTGGTCAAGGATCAAGTGGGAGTGCTATGAGTATGTTTGGAGCTAGCGACAAAGTATCCCCTACTCTCGCACCTACTACGGCTGTTGGCACTTCCTCCTCCTCGTCACTCTCTGTCAATACCCTTCCGACTACAGCCAGCTCGAATTCAGTCGTATCGCCAACAGTAGGGGTTTCTGCTCCACCTTTGACATCAACGTCGACTTCTACTACTTTTGCAGTCTCAACGTCAGACGCTTATCCACCTCCTTCATTCTCCTCTCATCTCGATGGCTCGTCTTCGGGATCTACAATTGGAGCTCTTTCTGCGTCAACGTCAGGAGGGTCGTTGACTAGTCGATTGCAGCTGCAGAGTTTAAAGGCTGCAGCACAGAGGACGGGTTTAGGGAATGGGACAATGGGCATGGGCATGATTGATGCCATCTTCGAGAAGGCTCAACTGGGGAGGGTCAAGCCTCGAGAGGGAGGTGACTGGGGAGATGTCTTGAGAGTGCTAATCGGGGGAAAGGTAGGTTGTCTTCTTACCAACAGGGTTTGAACTGTCGAGGTCTATCGATGATGTCCTAATCATTGAATCACAGGCCATAATACTCCTCCCCACAACACCTTCCTCCTCACTTCCCATGACTCCACAAACTCTACGTGACCATATTGCCTTCCTGTCTCCAGCTATCCCTCTGCCAGCATCGACACTGGTCGGTGTCGACCCTGAAGAGAACGAGGTGTGGAACGAGAAGGACCTTGCAGTCGGTGCTTCGGGAAGCATAGCTGTTGTTGTCACTCTATCAGGACTTGTTGGAACGCTTTCGGGGTGAGTCAATCAGTATCCATGTCCCGCTGGATATCCCTTCCGCTTTGCTAAATCTGTCCGCTTTGATACAGTACTACCATCACTTTCGAATCCTCCATTCCGCCCGATGCATCGCTGTTAGCTGCACTTAGGGATACCCATCTCAAATCAACAGCGCTATCATCTCTCCGCCCGACACATATCCCTTGGCCAACCTCCACCCCCACGTTCCCCTTCTACTCTTTATCGTCGGAGTCGGCGACACTTGCTTTTCCAGCACTTGGAAAGGGGCCGACAGCAACCGATGGTTCCTCTGGGAAAGATCCTAAAGAAAAGGAGAAAGAGCCCTCGGGAAGAATCGGACGAATGTATCCCTTCACGTCGCTGTTCGGAGGTACTTCGCCAGCATTGGGCTCTTCGCCTACTGTTCCTTCGTCAGCGGCACACTCGTCACCAGCGAAATCCGAGAAAGGATTTACCGGCCAAGATGGGATGGCATCGCCCAGCCACTCCGACAGGCCGGTGTCTCCTGCGCCGCCTAGCCCGAAACCCTCCTTCCTGTCTATAGATCGTACCGACACTTCCTCCATACAGTCCGAATTAACCTCCGTTCCATCTGCAGAAGGGTTTCAAGTTACGGCATACACTGTTACGAAACCTATACGATATGCCGAGGTCCACAAGACTTTGGTCAAAGCCCTTCGTGCTCACGTCCGGAATGAGCTCTCTAGCGTTCCCGAAAAGATTGTCGAGAAAATAACGAAGCTCCTTACTTCTGCTTTATGTGCGGGAAGCTCTGGTTTAAATGCAGGTCATGACCTGATGAAAACCCACCATCAAAGCACGTCACCAGATGATGTCTTGCTGGATCTGAATTTCAGTGATCCAGGCGCTACGGGAGAGAAGTTACAGAATTTGATGGAGGAAATATATGATGAGCTTGTAGCTTATCATCGATCTTCCGATGGTTCAGCATCTGGGGACAGCGGCCAAAGGAGGAAAGTGAGCGGGACGTCTCCGTGGAGCAGAGGAGCGACATCAATGAGTGTACACGATTCTGAGGATCCGGAGGCGAAGAAGGAAAGGTTACAGAAGGAGCAAAGGGAAAAGGAGGAATTCATTGAGAAGGAGGCATCAGAGGGGACAGAAAGCGTCGAGGGAGTCGTGTGCAAGCTACTTTATAATCGGTAAGCATCTGCTTTCTCAAATTCCCTTGTCCCTGCCAAGAATTTCTGCCCTTACTGCTTGAAACTGGTTCTCACCATATACCCATAATCAGGATATTCTCTCCCCTGGGATCCGACGATGCAAGACATGACGAAGCGCTCGCATCCCGTATTGCGGCCTTGAATATGCTAGACCTCTCGCTTGACCACCTCGGACTGATTACTCGACCAGTGGGTGAGGTTTCAAATGGGAAGGAAGGGACACTGGCAGAGAGACTGGATTTTATCGTTGGTCAGGTTGGGAAAGGTGAGTGATTATCCTATTGCTCCGTGAACAAAACAGAGAGGCTGACGGGTCTTCAGAGCTGCAAAACCTATCGAAGTTGAGCTGCTTGAAGCCCAAAGAGAAGGCAGACGTCCTTGTCCGGGCGCACAAGATCGTCGTCGGTAAGTCCCCGTTCTTCAGATCCAAGCAGGCCTGAAAACTCGCTCACGAGTTCCAAGACGGTCTCGCTCAACTGCCCAACATCGAATTGCGACCCGAGGGGGAACAATACAAGCCTCCCTCTAATCTGACCGGAGAGCAACAACTAGACGGTCATGAGCTCTCCCGCACCAGTTCCGCAAGATCCACCGATAACTCTGCCACATCGTCACTGCAGTCTCCACAGTCACAACCGGAATCGGATCCTCTGACGACGATCGTCGAGGCTAACGAAGCTGTCACTCCTGTCGCTCGGCCTCCGGCCGTAGCATCGGAAATTCCAGAACTTGTTTTACCTGATTCAGACTCATCCCTCATTGAGGAAGCTATGGCCGATTCTGTTCTGACTGTGATGGGAGCACCTGTAGAGAAATTGGTCTCTGCTGATGCCTCGACAATCACGCCGCCCGTCACGGAACCACCTCAATCAAAATCTACCACATCGGGCGCCGATCTCATCCTGCCAATCATAATTTTCGCCGTGGTCAAATCCAATCCGCCCCAGTTAGCTTCACAGCTAATGTACCTCCGTCGCTACCGCTCTGCCATTTGCTTGACTGGAGAGGCCAGCTACGCCATAGTCAATCTTACAGCAGTGGTAGAATTCCTCGAACATGTTGACCTTGCCGAACTAGGCTTAGGCGATGACTCGGGCAAAGTGATCAGCGTCGATGACCTCAGCCCCATTGGCTTGACGTACATGGAGGACAATGCCGATGCTGCGAGTATCGCTTCAGCCAGTTCCAAACTTCGAGGCCGGGTTAACCAAGTCTCAGAACTAGCTGGGTCAGCCGCGGGATCAGCCAATAAGGTCTTGACTGGAGTCGTCGATTCCAGCTGGACAGCCCTGAGAGGACTGATCACCGCCAATTCCGGGCAGATTGAAAACGGGGAAGATCCAAGTGCAGCATCCAGCGGCTCGCAAACAACTGTGAGACCCGGAATGAGACCTCGTCAAGCTTCCACTTTCTCGCTCGCTAGTGTCACCGCATCCGTAGCAAACATCGCTGCAGCCGCCGCCGCATCTACAGCTGCTGCTCGTACCCGATCCCGAGCGAGCTCGAGGGCAAGTGAGCAGGTTCAGGTGAACTGGGGTGGGAATCAGGAGATGATCGAGGTCAGCAGTCGACCTGGTTCGGTGCGCGAGCCTGGCGGAAGAGGAATCTACGGGTCGGATGACGAGAGTGATGAAGAGGAAGACGAAGGTGATCATGAGCAGGGTGAGCAGGACACTGCCGATGGTGATGACGATGGCGAAGAAGGTAAAGGAGAGTGGGGACATTCACGACGTCGTTCAGACGCCAGAAGTATCCGGAGCGTCTCGTCGATGATGTCCGCGAAGGACAGTGGGAAACGGGAAGATGCTCCGAAGACTGAGAGAGTCAGTCTGAGTAACCGTCTAGCCTCCATTGGGGTTTTGGGGAGGTTGTCCAACCCAGCGGAGAATGGGTCACCAGCAGGTACTGCTGGTACATCCACGCCTGCAGAGGCAACTCAGCCGATCTCGGTACCAATGACTGGACCTAGTAAAGTGAGTCTTGCGACTCTCATCTCCCAAAGTTCTGCAAAGCACTTCCAGCTTTTCAATCAAGCTGACGGCTGCTGTCTACTTGTGTTTTGTAGTCAACGGGATTCTTGGCGAATCTAGCAAACGCGTCCCGGTCCGCTTCACATGGACGTCGGTCTTCCCTTCTCGGTGGACAGTCTGAGCAGAACCAAATCTCTCGATTTAAGATGGAAACCAACCCTTCTCCATCGGGAAGCACATCGTCCCTCGCTCAAGCCCAAGCTCACGTGGACCCGATTGAACCTGCAATGGAGAGATTCTTAACCTGTAAGTGGACTTATTCTGCGAATCGACATCGGAACTATAATTAACGAAAGTCTACACAGGTGAAGTTGCTGATCTTCGATTGTCGGAGATTGGGGTTTTGTTGAGGGATTATCGGAGACTTGCGGGTATTGTAGCAAAGCTGCAGCAGTAAAGAGGCCCTCGGTAGACTTAGCATGGACACTCATATGCATGAAAATAGTGGCATTACAACACGTCGTAGATCCCGAGAAAGGTCGTAAAAAGTAATATTAGAAAAAGGGAACAACCAGTATCAACTTTAATTAGCCCGATGGCAATCGATATCGCACAAAAATGAGTTCGGCATAAGAAGGAAGAATCCCAAAGCGAAAGACATGAAATAACAAGTGAAGGATGGTAGGCACTATCAGAACCAAGCCATGAATGTCTCGTTCATCTGAGCGAGGAGCATGGGCGATGTCGCCTGTGAGATGAGGGTCACAATACCGTGCACGATGGGTGGGGCGTTCGGTGACTGCCAAACGAGATCTCAGCACGATGATCGCAAGGTTCAGGTCGATCGTCAACCTACCTTGTCTTTGTTCTCTGAAATGTACCCCATCATCCCAGCCCTTCTGATGAAGTTATCCACGTTCTTATAAACCTGGGAAGTAAGCGGGAATTCCGGTCGAGATTCCTTGTTGTAGGTGTTTTGCCACGTGAGGATCTATGTCGGAGTCCGGTTAGCATGCAATGATATATATGCATTGGGGACGACTCTTTGACTTACCTCGTCACGGATGAAGAGACTGAGCGTTCCAGCCAGATCGAACTCAGGCAAGCTGAGAGATCGAGATAACGCCGTGGCGGCAGCCGTGACGACGCCCTCGATGCCTGCTCGGGTGATGAAGTGCTGCATGTTGGGTGTAAGCCGGAATGGAACGGCTTCGTTCGGGGTGATGATCGCTTGGCTGTGGTTGAACGCTGGAGAGGCAATGTGTCAGCCATCAACCCTCTTTCTGCGTCCTAGAGATTACTCACAAGGTAAGATCTCGGTCATGTACATCAATCCGGTCTTTCGACTGAGATGGAATCTGCTCGGTGTTCGGCTGCTGAGACAGCATATGTAGCTGAGGAACATGACGGTTGCGGTCTGGAGAGCAAATTGCTTCCTCATGAGCCACAAGCTTTCTGGGTTGGACATCGTGCGGATCATGTACTAATGATGTCTTAGTCAGCGTAGTAGAGGGCGAAGGAGGGGGTCCCTTGACTCACGTTGGTCAATACCGTCTCAGGAACCATCTTCGTCTGTATCTCCTCGATAATCTCAGCCTTGAGTTGAATGAACCTTTGATCCGTCTACCTGTCAGTGCAAGTCCTGGTCGAATTACTCACTCTTGGCACTGAGGGGTCATGGAGTTGTTTAACCCGATCGTAGAACGTAAGAATAGTATCCTCTCGCGACATGCCCTGCTTCGTGGCGAACTCGTCGTAGATATCCTGCATACTGATGTAGGACGAGTCGTTCTGGACCAATCGAAGCTGAGGTGCAAGGGCCACGGCGGTCGGTAAGTGGATTTGCAGGTTGCGTCTGCGAGACTCCTTGCGCTTTTTTAAGACACTACCAAAATTAGCTCAGTTCAGCCAGCGCGTCAGCTCACCTGTTCATAATGCGGAACAGTTGCATCAGTCTCTCCTCGCGACGACAGTGACGAGCTGCCGGAAGCTGAACGGCGAAAGACACCGACGTCCCATTTGATCCAATCATGGTTATACGTCGGAAACAGAAGCCGTGGCCTCGACCAAGCTCAGCTTTCGGGTAGAAGCGGGTGATCTTTGCAAATTCCTCTCCAGCGTCAACATGCTACGTGAGATGTCAGTGCTTCTGCCGAGATCGGTTATGACGCAGGCTGTTATCTCACCTGAACATATTGACCTGGAATTTCAACATCATCAAACTTGTTGTGGTGGAAATCGATCAGATTGCAGCCAACATGATCCAGTGGTTGAGTTTTGGAACGAGCGTCCAAAGCTCTCTCGTAGCTGTCTCGCCATTGCTGTAGACGCCTTATGTATTCCCTCATCTTGGGCATGTCCTTCATGAAATCGTTCTCGATAGCCACCTAAGATTTAAAGTCAGGTTCGGTCCCCGAAGACAGCGCAAAGCCACTCACTCTCAGATCGCCTGACAGATTGTTCGCAAACTTATTCAAGGTTTCCTTAGTTGGAGCGCTGAGTTCGCCATCGTCGTCATGCGAGCCGCTCCTCCCATTCCATTGCTATGCATTGTCAGTTGAACACGTCAAACCACCAAACGGTACTTACCTGCATAGCATCATTAAGCAGGGCAGCAAAGAACCGATAGATATCCTCATCGGAAGACGGCTTAGCTCGATAAGAGATCTGGTCAACCATCTTCTCCATTGACAGAGTCTGGAAAGGATAAGCCGTCCGCAGAATGTTCATGATCTCATCAACTAGCTCCCAAGGTTGACGGGGTGCTGGTGGATTCGCTGGCGGCTGAGAAGAAGGCGGAGCCATTGCTGTAGAAGCGGGAGTGGCAGGAGGCGCTGGTCCACCGTTGGCTGTCTCCTCCTTGACGTCTTTGCTATCGGTGCTAGGGGATGCGGAGACCTCCGTACTAAGGTTTGATTTCGCTGCTTCAGCTTTTTGGCGAGCTGCCGCGAGTCTGGCCTGTTCGCGGAGATGCATTTGCTGTCGTTTGACGCTGCCAAAGTCTTCGCGAGACACACGAAGATGGTAGAATAGTGCCTGCCGTCAGCATGTACTCTCTCCAATCAACTCACCTGTGGGAACTGCTTGGCGATGCGCATGAGGAGAAGTCTGGCTTGCTTAGCCTCGCGATGAGAGAGCGAGAGCAACAGTTGAGGTATCAGGGTTATCCAATACCAAATCACCAAGTCACCCTTGTAATTCTCGAATGCCTTTGCAATGGTGTTCTGGCTATCGTCAAGACCCAGCAACCACAGCACTCGGAGAAGAAGCGCTCGAGATTTGTGATTATTATACAACCCTGCCGCTTGGAGATAACACGAGACAGCACTTGAGGCCAAAACCGCCCGGTCCTGGTCATACTTCTGTTTCCACTGAGCATCGGTGAGTTTCGGATTCCCAGGCTCCGGTTCTGGCGCACCACCTGGCACATACTCGGGTCGTTCACGGTAGAGTCTATCGTTGAACCGGCCCCATTCCGCCCAGGCTTTCGGCAGATTCATGTCCATCTGGATTGCATGTGCGAATTCGGCATTGGCAGCCTCATTCTGTCCGAGACGAGAGATGAACATTCCTTTAAGCATGAGGAACTCGGCCTTTTGCGGTGGAGCGAAATACATCAAGTTCGTCGTGCTGATGTTCTCCAGCCCGTCGTTGAACTTGTCTGGCTTCTGGAAGAAGCACAAAGCCTGCTCTCGCAGCTTGAGGAATGCCTCGGAAATCTCGATGTTGGGAAGCGAGTAGATTTTGTTGAGTGAAACGCTGCAAACGTCTAGAAGACCGTGACGACGGGCCACCTCCCCAAACCTATTGATCATCCAAGCAGTCTCGTGATATCCTCGGTACCCATAAGTTGCTGTCTCGCCTGAAGGAATCAGAGGAACATAGACCTTTGTGACGGCAGTGAAGATATGCTGCCGCCAAGCAAGCAAGTCACTCCAGACACTTATGTCGTCCCAGAAGTTAGGCAGACGATCTCGCCATGTTTGGAAGATTGCCTTGAGATCGGAGTTCACCCTGGATTCGAGGTTGGCCTGATTCGTCATCTGCAAGCTATCAAAGACGGAGGCAGCTTCGGTAAGTTCGACGCATTGCTGGAACATCTGGAGTAGGGGCAGATGAGCGCCGGTGATCTGAGATGGAAGGCTGGTCCACTTCCTGACAGCAATCTGCTGAGCTTCGTCGAGTACTCGGAGGAAGTCGTTAGGCGTTTCACGAGAATTGTGGGCTTTGATGAGGGCCGTGAAGGCTTCGAAGACCTTGCGCCGTGGTGTAGGGATATCTGATACCCGGTTCAGATTGGTCTCGATCATCTCACGGTCCGCTGAGCCCCAGTCCGAAAGTCTCCAAGCGCATTCCAGCAGAAGATCCGAATCTTGGTCCGTCCTCGCCAGCTCGGTGAGCGAATCCCAATGCTGGAGCTTCTGAGCGGCCAAAATCCAGTGATCCTCCCACAAGCAGTATTCGTCCTCGCTGAACGGCAGAAGACCTTGTCGAGCTTTCATCTGGGCTTGTTCGTACATTTCGATAGCCTTTGGCCATTGACCGTTTTGCTCGTATGTCAAACCGGCCGTTGTTTCTGGGAAGACACAATGACCGCGAGCAAGTCCGTAGAACATGTCGTCCTCCGATAGATCGGCGTACAATTCGCTCAAAGCCTTGGTGCAACTCTCACGAAGTAGGTCGTCGCCTCGGTAAACCTCACTGAGATTGTTTAGGATCTCAAAGCCGACATACCAAGAATTGAACGTCTTAGCCAGGAACTTGACGAGGAGCGGCGGCAGGGTGACTGGAGGTGAACAGGGGAGGATGCCGTCGAGGAAAGTTTGGATGACATTCGGTCGAAGATCCATTTGCTTTCGGTGATATTCTTTCGAAAGTAGCTTGACGATGTAAGGCGTAAAGGAGATCTGCTGAGAGCGAGACAGGGATTTCCAGCAAATCGGGAAGATGTCAATCCATAACTGATGGCAAATGGAAGAATCAAGGAAGATCAGATTGCGAATCGGCTGTATCAAACTGCCAACCGTTGCTTCTTTGACAATCTCCACCAACGGGTCAGACTCGAGAATCTTTCCCAGAGGTGGCATCAGCGATTGATTGTGGCTGGCGACTCCGAACATGAGGCTGAGTAGCTGTGGGATCCAGTAGCTCTCCGCGAGAGTCTCCCAGTTTTGCAGAGAGTAGAGGTATTGTAGTCGACCATCGAGAGAACGTGGCAAGCTTTGCTCCAATTTGTTGATGAACCGTGTCCGTTGAGCCGGATCTTTCGACCTAGTCCCTAACAGGAAGGCAGGTTCGAGCCGATGGGTAATATCCGTACCCCGAAGGCTCTCGAGTTCGTAGATCTCATAAATAAGCTCCAGGTACTGTTGAAATAGCGTCTCATCCCTCTGTTCAAATACCATCATCCGCAGGAGAAGGGCAGCCTTTTCTTTGCCGAGTGATGGTCCGTCAACGTCCTTGATGACCCATTGTCGAAGTAGATCAAGCAGGTATCCGCACAGCGTGACATTGGTCGACCGATCGATCAGCGTTCCAAGGATACTCTGCAGGTGACGGCGTTGGTCCCGAAGATCCGCAACCCGATCGCGAACAATGTCAAGTATCGAGATGATCAGTCGATGAGCTGGATCGGGGCCGTTCGTCGTATGGACCTTGACGAGATTTCCCAAAACTCGTAGAAGGGCCGAACTGATCGCCTCATTCTGGAGCTGAGAAGGTTGGGCTTTCAGCCAATGTTTGAGAAGGAAAAGAGTACCCGGGAGATGCGAGCTTGATCGCATACTGGCCGCCAGTCCGTCTGTTACAGAAGTGCGGACAAAGCCCAGCAATGCGGCGGCGTCCGGTTCACCTTGCTCGGGGTCTTCCGGCATTTCCGCAAACATTCTCTCAGTGAGAGCGCTGACAACTTCGTGCAATCCTGGATCGTCGAACAACCAGACCCTTTCTAGGAGCTTCAACAAGGAAGCGAGATTCGATTTGACCCATGTGTCGTCGCGAGCGGCAGCAACGGCAGCAATGACTTCAGCAGAATTAGCGACAATCGCGATAGTATTCTCGTTTATGTCCTGTTCCGACGCGTTAGCCATTTATCCCATAATTCACCATTCATGCCCCACCTGAGTCATTGTTCTGTTGAAGAAGGCCAGCTTGACCAAAACATTAGGAAGACCATTGGGACCCAGGATTTCCTTGAACAGATCCAGAGCCCGCTGAGTTAGTCCACCACGAGCGACTGGATCCGGGGAATTTGATACCATTCTCAGCAGATGAGAAGTCATCAACTCCCTGACCTGACCAGGTGCAGCCCATCCACCTGCGCTGCTTGCAGAAACGGCGGTACCAGCTCGATCTATCCTCTGTCGTTTGGCAGGGGAAGGTTCCGATCTCTCCACATCCATGGCTTCGTCCCTGATCGCCATCCGTCTCTTCTCCCATTTGAAGATCAGCTCCACAATGTCCACCGTAAGTTTCTTGGTCTCCGGAGTTGCAGCCTGGACAAAGCCCAGCTTAGACAGTGAGTTCGCCACTTGTGGAACGTATAGTTCTCGATAATCGTAGAACAATTCTGGGTGGTTCACCAGGAGTTCGCAGACGGTTACCAATTGACCAGGATTGTGACCTTCTTCAATCAGCACACTTCGAACCCGCTGCGCCCACTCGGGTATGACATTCGGAATCGGTGGGTCTCGGATGGACAGCGATGAGGCGAGGATATCGATAGCTTGGCGATACAGGGCTCGGCTTTCATTATCCTTGAGTCGAAGCAGACCAGTCCAAGTCAGTCGTACGAATTTGACCGGTGTATCGAACGTATGCATGAATCGTGCCGTCAGAACATAAGCCATCAACTTGACAGTCGGTTCAAGTAGATTGATACCCATCCAAGCGAGTTTGAAGACGTCTTTCCTAGAGTCACTGACTTTGACGTTACAATGTTGAACGAGTAATGTAGTCAGAGCAAAGACTTCGATGAGAAGGGTGTCCTCCCTCTGTTTAGCTGCAGAAGGGAGGGCAAGCGGTCTCCACATGAGAGTTGCGACTTTCTGGACAAGGGCTGACGATATCAACGAATCGTCATTGGGACTCGAGAAGTAGACACGGAGAGTTGGGTTAACGATCAGGCGAAGGGCGTTGGTTTTGAATGCCCAAGTCACACTCTCTGCTTCATAGAGAGCAAAGAACTGCTCGATGATCTCTCGCCGATACTCCACTGATTCTTGCAGCGCCGCCTGCTGGTACAGGAAGAACGAGACGAATGACCTTTCGAAGGAGCTTCGAATTTCGTACGCCTCTACCACATGGAATAAGAGCTGAATATGTTGCTTCTCCTTCAACGCAGCCATGAACATTTCGAGGATTAACGCGGGCATTTGTTGATAATGAACGGCGGACATGTCGGCTTGGGTTGATCTGGATTTGAAGACGATATGTCTCCAAACACCGACAAGCGCTTCGACCACAACTTCGTGGTCCACCAGCCATGAAGGCGAAGTCCGCGACAGCTCTCTGAATAGATACAACCCAGGCAAGACAAATTCGATGGCTTCAACATCCTTGAAGCAGAGTTCACAAAGTGCTTCGGCCCGCTTTGAGAGCTCTTCTACAAGTTGCGGGGCGTGACCTGACGAGATGACATTCCGGTAGGTCCAGATATATCGAGGGTTCCTGACATTCTCGAAGAGGTTAGAGGCTGCTTCCGCATGATATCGGTCGAAATATTTGCCAAGATTCTCGGTGAAGGGACCTGGGGCAGATTGGTGTAGAGCTGCCTCGACGTCGACCACCTTCAATGTGAGCTGTTTTAGGTACTGAACAGCAGTCGGTGGGAGTAGACGGAAAATGTTGACCAATCTCGTCATCCTCGCGATATCAGGGTTATCCTCCAACGGCGAAGCTGCCGCTTTGAGAAGAGCACCTCCTTCTGATAGAGTGACGAAATGATCGAGAAGCTTGGAGCCTATCTCGACTTTGAAATAATTGGTCAAGAGCTCTAGGAACCTCGCCAGCCCTTCTAACCCGGAAACACTGAGTCGCTTAGCATCGGCCAAGTTGACGAGGATCGGTCGAAGACCGGATTGTAGAACCTCCTTGGGAAGTTTGGTCTGATGTTCCAATACGTTCCGGAGACCCTCGTGAGCTACATCAACAATTTCGGGTGACGACGAGTAAACATGCTTGAAGTACACAGCGATGATCCTATAATATGGATCAGCATTGTCTATGTCAGCCGGAAAGATACTCACCTCGATCGAACAGGCTGCAAACTTGGCTTGGCGAAGAAATCGGCACAAGCCATAGTAGCTCGCAGTAGTCGCAAACAAGCGACTCTCAGGGTCTTCAACCAATAGTCCTGCTTGTGCGTCGACTGCTTCCCCACCATACTCGCGTCATCCACGTCGGCAAGCGCCAAGACTTCGTGTAGCAGCCTGATAAACTCTTCCGAAGTCTCCGGAACCGACGGTCGAAGGTCCAAGAGGTAAGTGACCGCATCGATATTGCCCACCTGCATAGGGAACGGAAGAGCTCTGAGTGGTTTCGAGAAAACTGGTCCAGATTGGGGATCGAGTAGTCGAGCTTTAGCAGCGGGTGTCACTAACTCCGAGATGGTTTGATTGGTGACTTCCGCCAACAGGGCTATACAGTCTTGAGCTGTTTGGCGAGACAGGGGTGACTGACTGAGGAGTTCCCCGGTGAGAATCTCTGTCAACCGAGCTTGACGGTGTTTCCCATCCTCCTGAGATTGACAAGTCTTGATCAAATGTTTGATCAAATCCGTGACGTCGTCTATTGACCTTGGAGCGTCTTTCCTGGCATCTCTCAAAATGAAGAAGAGAGCTTTAATGAAGTCGATCTCCAATTCGATTATCAGTTTTCGAGAGAGGTCCACCTTGAACAAAAAGACGTTCATGGCTGAAACGCCTGCCATCTTCCTCGACCAGTCTTCTTCATGGCATAGCGCAATGAATCGACCGTAAAACGAGTGGATCATCCGATCGACCGACCGAGAAGCGTCGACTTTACCGGAAAATTCAGGCGAGTATGCCACAACTTTAAAGTCGGCCACAATGGTTGCCAGGAGTTCACCGAGTGCTGGTCGGTCGACTTCCTTAGCTTCAGCAAGGGTGTTGACGTAGCAATCAGCCAAAGCTGTCGTCAACGGTAGGAATCGCTTTCTGCTGATGTCGGGAGAGAATTTTGTTGACTCGGGTTCTGAGCGTCCCAGCTCGGCGGCAAAGGCTCGACGGATGAAGTTCCTTACAAACTCCAGAGCTTTCTCCGAGATGGGAGTTTGATGACAAGCGTGAAATAAGCCTGTCATGGTGGTTTGAAACGATGTATTCCCCTCAGGATTAGGTGCGTCCTGCTCATCATCAGTATCGCTCAACACAGTTTATCATACACCTACATCAGAAAAGATGGTCATCGCTGACAGAATCAACGTCTGCAGTCCATCCTCGCGATACGCCTCATTGTCCCCCGAAACCGCAAGAGCAGCGACGCCCACCACCGGAGCCAGTTCAAATCGATGATCTTTGCCCTCAAAGCTGATCGGGGCCTTCATGTCGACTGGTGAAGCTTTATATTCCAGCAAGTTCTCCACCTCCTGGAACCGCCTATTCCTGCCACCGAGCTTCCCAAGAATCTTCACAGCCGCATTGGCGTGGGCACGATTTGCTGGTATAGGTTTGAGAAGCTGATGCAAAGCCGCCATGAGATCACGGAGCACTGGTCCCATTGTGGGATCCAGGAAATCAGAGGTGAGGTTGTCGATACATAGCTCTAACGTCCGGAGTCCTTGACTGATGAGATCCGGACCGCCTTTGAGAGCATGCACTAAAGGTTTCATGAGGTAACCCAGATGTGGCAGAAGGTTCGTCAGGCGAACAGGGACAGTCAGGGTGAGTTCGACAAATACATCCCGTTGCACGGGATCCGAAGCGTGTTGTAGCAAGTATTGGAGGTTGTCAAGCATCTCCTGAAGGATTGGAAGGACCTCTTTGTACAGCGCTTCGAAGCGACCGCCTCCGATTGATCTGAACAGAGCTCGAAGAATCTGGTAGTAGATCGAAGGATCCGGAGCTTTCGCCGCAAAGGCAAGAGAATCCATAATGAGCTTCGGTAAGTGTGGAACAAGAACGATCTCGTTGTGCTGGATGTAGGAATTGATGGCGAGGAATGACATTTTGAAAAGTCGCAGCGTAAGCGCGCCCTGGGCTTTCGTCTGATGACCCAAAGTCGGGAGTGTCGCCATCAAGCGTTTCAGGAGAATTGCGACCAATTGATGGGAGACTGATTCGTGCGTGATGAGCATCTGAAGGATTGAGAAGACGTTCATGTTGACCAAAGCATGCTCGATAAAGAAGTCCATGTGTGTCGTCCAGACTTCAGAGAAGGCATGAGGATCGAACAGGAGGAGGATTTGGGATAACAATTCCACCGCTTCCTTGGATTCTCGAGGATCTCGATTGCCATCGAAGATAGAAAGACACCGAAGACTGTATTCGAAGAATTTGCCGAGAAGTTCTCCATCAGGCTGTGGGGGTGGATTATCACCTTGACGTGTATAGGTAAGAAGGGTCCGGAAGGTGTGTAGCAACGTTTTGAAAAGGTAGCGGGCCTCTGTTGAGATATGTTAGCTTGCATGACTATATGGCATATAGAGCGGTATCCCACCTCTGCAGAACGCCTCGAGGGATTCTGACGCGTAGGCCATAGCGTGAACAGGCATTGCCTGTTCTATCTCCCTCCAGCCATGTTCCTGTTTCTCCGCCCAATCCTGAGTGTCATTCATCACAGCATCACCATCCGCCTCAGCCTCAGTCGCTTTCCCTTTACCCTTGTCCTTGAGACTAAAAGCTTTGATCCGCTCGTGCGCTTCGGTCATTGCAACGAGTTTCTCCAGTGAGCTGAGGAACATGCACCGCATGATTCGAGTGGATTCCGCGTTGTCGCCTTTACTGTGGATAGATTCCACTATCGTGTTGAGGAGCTTTGCGCACATGGTCTGGATGGAACTGGAGAATGTTGCATCGTTGAGATTGCAAGAGAAGACGAAGACGACCTTGGCAAGTTGGGCTAAGGGGAGCTCGTTACGGACGTGGTGAATCAGATCGGCAACCACCGAGTAGGCCAATGGCCTGCGATTTCGTTAGCAAACTCCAGAGCATGCACTGTAGTTAGCTGACCTTAGCGCTTCCCGGCTCGAAACTCCGGTCCCAACCAAACATCGCTCATCCAGTAGAATGTCGATATAGGGAATGAAGGAGGATCTCGAATCAACGGTCAAGATGTGTCTCGTAGCAACAAGAAGTTCCTGCGGAATTGGCGTCAGATTAGAGAATGAAAACCACGGAATTTGGAGCTCACCTTTCGGGTACCGACATCCTCTGGAGGACAATCTCGTAGCAACCTGACGCAAGCCTCGGGGAAGACCTCTAAATAATCCTTGACATTCCCCTGATTTCCTCTGAGCACATACGCCAAAAATGCCATAGTCTACATTTCCAAAATCAGTGCCGACCTACAGGTTTCTGAGATATTCAGGACTCACCTTGACTTGAGCTTTGATGAGCTCAGTGTACATATCCCTATTGACGATTCCGCTAGCCACACCGACGAAAGGTGGTTCACCCTTTTCCTTTGCTTCGAGATGAGCCAATCGTTGCGGTTCAGGTTGGATCTTGATGCTATCCATGACTAATGGGTAGAAATCCAATAGAGCCGGTGCCATGACGGATTTGTAGGTCTGGAAGATCAATACGACAGCGATCGGACACTCGGTCAGAACCTTTGGAGAGTGTAACGCATGTGGTAGAAGGGTGTGTGAGGATCCTGAAGCCTGGGGCGGATTTGGATTCGCAGATGCCTCTGATGAGGGAGTTACGGGTGCTGGAGATTGGTGAGGTGCGCTTGGATTTGTGGCCTGAACAAAGAATTAGCCGTCTTCGCGTGGAATAGGGGTAGATAATATGACTCACCACTGGTTTTGCAACGGTTGGTGCCCCAAACTCCTTCTCCACTACGGATTTCGTATTTGCGTACATGGCTTTCACGAGATCAAGGAAAGGCTGAACATGTCCTTCCAGTTGATCCTGCACATTTGTCAACTTGTAGCGCGCAGAAGCATAAACAATGACTCACCTTGTGACTCCTGAATCCATCAATCATGATTTTGATACAGAACAGAGCATTCTCCTCATTCTCTAGCTTCAGCAGTTTGACCATCAAATCCATGACGGCGACCTCGTGTTGTCGAAATGGCTCGGTATGTGGTAATCGTTGAAGGAAGGCAAGAAGGGTATTTCGGAAGCGCTAGCAGAGAATCAGATATGGGTGTATGATATTGGACTCGAAGTGGAATAACATACCTGCTCTACGTTCTCTTTCACGAAAGTGATGGATTTTTCGTCCCCTAAGATCTGCAGAAGAACGGGGATGAAAGCTTGGAGGTATTTCTCGTAGAACGCATAATCCCTGTTACTTTCCGCAGAGTCTCTTAGCTCGCTTGCTGTATTCAGAGGATGAGCTGTCAGTTGGTTGATTCTCCATAGACAAGCATATAGGCTACTCACCTATTTCAAGCTTTCTTCGCATAGCTGAATATTGATCAGTTGTGTCCTTAATGGTTATGTCATACGGAATTAGCAGCAGCAGCTCGACTCACGAAGACTAGGATCCACCAATTGCGCTGCCATCATATCACAATCCGCTGCTGTCATCGGACCATTGCTAGTCATACTAGGAGCTCCGGGCATACTTGGACCACCACCTCCACCAGTCGTACCTCCAGCAGCAGACGGTGTCGACGTTTCAACTGTAGATGCACCTGTACCTCCGGGCAAGGGGGTTGCCGCTGATGTCTTCCGTGGACGCCCAGACCGGTTGATAGAGGGAGCTGCGGCGGACATGGTAAGGGTGGGTAAGGAGGTTGAGGTAGGTAGGTAGCTCCCTGCTGGATTGAGATTTATTGACGATCCATGTAAGTGGCGGTTGGTCGTTGACTTTCACTCAATTCCAGCTTAAACTAAGGTTTCTGGGATGAGGAAAGCATCCAACAGCAGATCCTGGGAGTGTTATGGACCGTCGGATAGCGGGTCGGCGAGGATTTAAGGGAAGGTCAAATGACTATTTTGTGGTGAAGGGGAATGGATGATGATAGCGAGAAGAGTAATGAATTTGAATTTAATGAATCTTGTCGCGAAGTGACTCTGAACGGCGGGGTAAGAAACCGGGGACAGCGAACAACACCCACTCACGAAATCAGAGCAATCCCGGCGTTATACCGGAGTTATCCTCGGCCGACGATGAGCCGAAGAGAAGCAACCCTGCATCACGTGACAGCCAAGTCCGTCTCACCACCTAACTATCCCCCCGCCTAATCCATCGTGTCCGGACAGCGATTTGACAGCAGCATTCCCTCTCTATCCCCTCTTGAAGCAGTCCACAGCGACCACCATGCCACCCCGTCAATCAAAACCGCCCTCAACAGAATCACTCCTCCCTCCAATCCTATCCCTCCTGACATCATCGCCTCCAAATCCTTACTCCGCCCACCAAAAAGCACTGACCACCACTGCGCGACTCGTCCAATCCGGCCATCATGCTATCGCCATAGAGATACTGTTCGCCACAGCGCGCGAGCTCCTTAAGCTAGGTGAGGGTGGGAGTGGGAGTGAGCTAGCTGTGAAAATGATTGGGGTCATGTCTGATGGTGATGTGAAGGTTGATGAGAAGAGTCGAGGTGAGTTGACTCTACTGAGCAAGCTGGTCGAAACGGGTTATCTGCATCTGGGAAGCATGCTAATTTTTATGTTTTAAGCGTCAATCACTCAGCTGTTAGCTCTGACTCCACCGTCCGGTCCTTGGCGCAAGAAAGTCGCAGACGCCGCTGTGAAATGGTCCTCTACGCATGGGGAATGTCCAACAGGTGATCCGTCATTACACCAGTACCTCGGGGAGATGTACTACAAGGGTGGGACTCTATCTGTCGCCATTTAAATACATCAAAAGCTCATCGACTCAAATCTCACGTAGATCGGCTATTTGTCCCGGCTGAATATCATCTTCTTGCGTCTGGTAAAAGGGATGCGGCGAAAATGCTCGCGGAGATGATGTTTGAGTGGTGAGTTGTTGGCGTTCTGAGCAGTGTTACACGGGGACCCGCAATAGCTGACATACCTCTTGTCTGTAAGGAGCGAGAAAGGTCATCTAGATCCAGGACCATATGCCGTTCGAGGCACACTTCCGTACGTCTTCGTCTGTCGCTAAACATCTTTTCCTCTTCTCTGCCTCACATCATTCCTCGTATCGTTAAAGCTAACAAGGAATCCAGCTACCTAGCCCAAAAACCACCAAATATCCTCGCAGCAACAACCTTCCTCACCCACTTCCTCTCTCTCCTCTCATCATCCCCTCACTCCACACACAAAACGCACATAATCTCCACCCTCCCCTCACAAACCTCCCTCTCCCTCTCGGAGATCCAAATAACCTCTTCGCCTACCCTCAACTTCCTTCAACTAGCACTCATCACCGTCCAACGCGCTCCAGCACCAGGAGTTAGCGGGGTACAAGCGCGCGGGATGGATGGCGGGATTGCGAGGGAATGGGAGAACTTGGTAGCAAGGTATCGGCGGTTTTCGGGGGCTGCGGGCGTTTTGGGGACTGCCGAAGTGCAGGAGGTGTTGGGTGTTATTTCTACGGAAGTGTTTTTGATACCCCCGCCCAGGGGACCGGGGGGTGGGGGTGATATGTTGCAGAACCTTATGGGGTCATTGTTTGGCGGGGGAGGACGATAGTGCCATTGAAGCATGGGTTGGGTGGGAGATGAGAGAAATTGTACCATGGAGTCGTTATGAATATCACGCCATTATCGTTGTGTACTGGCATTCAGCTCAATGATGACCGGGACAGCGGTTTGTGGGAGCAGTCACGCCCTCGTACGTGGGTTACAGCCTTGCCTGATGTTTGACGGAATGATGGCAGGTTGTCCCATACGAGTAAGAGTATCACAATATTCTCTCCCCCTCCCCTCGATGCCCGTAAGGAGAGTAGCAATCAGTCCCTCGCAAAAATTCATGACTGTCACTACTGATTATCCTACAACATACAACTCAACTCATACACAGACACCACAACCAAACAGCATCACCACAACCCATCAACCCCACTCTTCGCGCAACCGACATTCCATCACCCATTGCCCACTGCTTTCGCTCACGCTTCTGATACCAAAACGTCCATCTCCCTCTCCTAAGCTATTCTTGTCTGTCTGATAACCTCACCCCCGTACAAACAGGTCGACGGGACCAAAGAAGACTTAAACATGGAGATTACTCTCACCACCCTTCTTGTGGGCCTTGGCGTTCTTTTTCCCATCCTTGTGGAGCTTGGTGATCTGTTTCTTCCATCCGACTACGTGATGAAAATTAGCCTCAGCTTCTTACAATCAAAAAAATATCAGGGAGAAGGAAAGAGGATGACGGGGACAGGGTTTGGGTGAGATTTGTATATGAAACGATTCAACCACTCACAGCACTGCTTGCAATCAGAATTACCATGTTGCTTGCAATGAATACTCCCATCTTTTGGGGAACGGGTATAAGCTGGAAGTTCGAGGGGTGCCCTCGGGGCTGGGTCGAACCTAAGCGGTCGGATCTATGTTAATATGACATAAATCGAGGGATGGTGTTCTTTCAAAGAAAGTAGGCCATACCCAAATTGAGCATCATTATCTATGACCAAGAATCAGTACCTTTATAATGTTACGCTGACTCACCTTCCCTTCCATCAAAATCGCACTGCTGACAAACTTCCTTCCCATGCTCGCAGAACAGGGCGTCTGCAACCTCCACTAAGTTTTATGGTCAGGTCCTTCTCCACTATATCTCATAGAACGTCATAAAGGCTGAAGTGGTGATCCGTGCTCGGTGGAGGGGCTTACCGGAGGAAGAGGAACTACGGGGACGTCAGCGCCACTTCTACATGTCCACTTGATCCAAGATGAAGGAATTATAGGAATGTAGGTAGTTGAACGGTCTATGGTCGATACCTCGTCTCATGCGAAAGGAGGTGAAAGGGGGGACGGGCACAAGAAGCCGGCCCCGGCCCAGGAAATCAAGAAAGCAAGAACAGAGCACAGAGATTCTAACCAGTGCCACAACTCACTCAGTAGGTGATGTCCCGAAGTTCTGCTGCATTATTTCTTAGATTTCTATGCGGTGTAGTTGTTAGTGGATGAAGATGAGAACGAACGATTTGTCCCCTTGTTCATCATCCCCAGTCCAAGAGTCACACGCCCAGTGTATGTACACCCCCCAACCCCCCAATGCAGATGGTCGGGGGGATACGGGTCAGCTAACATAGTGGTCCTAGTCATGGGTCAGCTGGACGGTTCTCTTCTACCCGGTCCCGGCTGGGTGTTTCTACCGGGATTGATTTACACACTACCACTGCTGGTCACGGGAATGGGCTGTATGGCTGTACATGTATGCATGCAAATGTGGCATGCGTTGTAGTTCTTCTAATACATCTAATACATACATATGCACAACCTGTCACCGAATTATGAAGCCGCACGATGCACCCCACTCGTCAGGTAATGTCTACCTTCTATCGCCCAGTCTATGGTCACGAAATCATAGCAACCATGAAATCATCAAGTCAAACCCCAACTCTGGTCAACTTGTCGCACAGAGCTAACTCCCACCCCCACCCGAACCCTCCCTCTTCACCCAGTCCAACCGCGTCTGACCTCCAACACCCATCTTCAACCCCTCCCTCAATACCTTCGCCTTGGCCCGTTTCCGGCGCTTGATTGCCGACTCGGTCTGCATCCGTATATTCCGTCCGAGGACTCCTAGACGAGACTTGGTGATTCCAGGAAGGGGATCGCCCTGACCAGAGTCCTCTACGGAGGGAGTCAGCGCTGATCCTTAGTACGTCGATGCAGAGGACGATGACACAGGAAGGTCAGGTAACTTACGGATCTTGTGATGCAGTTTCATGATCCCGAGTCTGAGATGTTCAATCTCGTGTGTATCGCTTGAATCCGAGTCCGACAATCCCATCCAGTATCCCACTAGCGCATCGACATCGCTAGCAGCCTCGAAGAGACAGGTGAGAGCGTCACTTGCGAATCGGTAATCCGGGGTTTCGCCGAGTTGAGCTGACGAGATGACCTGGACCCCGCGAAGAAGGTCTGGGATAGTGGGAAATGGCTCTTCGACGATCTGAGGTAAAGATTATATGTCAGTAATAGGCCCAAGGATATGATGGCAGCCGAGTGTGATTTATCATAGATGGATGTATAAATACCCACGGTTGAAGGACCCAAGCAATCAGGAACCAAAAGACCCATTCCCAGCCACCTGGCTACCGCCCGAGAGCCTTGACTGCGCTGCCCAACACTGATCAGGACTCGGGTCTTCAAGCTAAATGAGTAGCTTTCGAGGGTATTCATTAAATGATGAGCAATCTCCCTTGCAAACTACACAACCACAATGTATCAGCGTTGTCATTGTGAGCTTGTGGGCGATGAGCCTGGATACCAGCTTGGAACCTACCAAGCATGTCAGCCAGACGGGCCAGAGGACCTCGAGCACGTCGTCAATGGTCCGAAGCAGCGCTCGAGATGTCGTTTCGTCAACGTGCAAGAGGAGGAGGATCGGCACGAGGGCTCCAGCGATGTCGCCATCTATCCACTGGTGCTTCTCATTTCTTCTAGGTCCCGTGGTTGACTCAGCGCCGAACCATGTACCACGTTAAGGATATGATCAAAGGACTCACCGCGTCAAAGCGGAAATTATCTCGCACAACAGCCCGCACGACGCTTGTCGTTCAGCCGTCACGGAAAATCGGTCTTTGGCAGATGGCAATGAATCCAAAATACTGGACCGAGCGCCTAGCTCTGCAAGGATTGATTGGGTGATCTCGAGGATGTTCGGGAAAGGATTTATAGAAGCTGAAGAAACGAGATTGATGAGATGCTGAGCGGCATGGTCTGGCCAGGAGCTGTTGTTTCGGGATTGCAAGGCTGAGACCTCATTTCAGTGCGTGCCCGCCACTCCGGCACATGCGAAGGACGTACCACATCGTAGGAGCCAATCGGCGATGCAGACCAATTCCTCTTGATTCGCATCGAGCGACAGAATTATGGGAACGTAAGCTTCCACAGCACTGATATCTGTGACGACACAAAAGTATTAGCAGGCTCAGGTTTCCAAGTACCCAAATACCCACCATTCTCTACTACAGCACGCTTCAGCATCCCAACAAACTCATCGCTACTCGATATATCAAGCCTCGGCAAGCTCCCATCTTCGATCAAAGCTTGAGGGGCTTCGTCCGCCAACCAGAACCCTTCCCAATCGGCTTCAATCTCCTCGGGCGCCGCATGTCGAGCAGCAGCTCTACTCCGCTTCAGGTCCTCCAAAACCTCCGGATCCAACTCCATTCCCTCTAGCACTTCCATGCCAAGTCTCTCATCGCCAGCTTGCAGAGGGACATCAAATCCATCCCGACTATCCGGTGTCGGATAGGGTGCCCTTCCTACCTCTTTTTGTGGACTGACCGATCTGGATGCCTCTAGTTCGTCCAAGGCTTGTTGAGCGTATACACCCCCTCTGCCTTCTTTGTCCGCCTTTTTCTGGGTCCTCAGGAATTGCCGTAAAGCATCCGGGGAGTGTTTAATGCGTCTCGTCGGTGGACTGGAGCTACGTGGTTGGGCAATGGTTGAAGGGTTGTTGAGGTCCTGAATACGGGTTGAGCGCCGAGAGCTATAATGGTCGGAGTTAGAATGAGTTTCGGTCTTGGCGACAATATCGACAACAGAAGAGGCGTTGCTGATCATTGTGAAGCACATTCAGCATAACATATTGACCGTTTGCACCATATCGGCAACACCAGGAACATGTCCACTCACATCATGAAATCTGTAACATCGCCGAGCTCCTCATCGTCGTCTCCGTCCTCCAACAATTGAGCTATCAGCTTTTCCCGCTCCTCGTGCTCCTTCCTCCGCTGTTCGGCCAGAGCATGTTGACCTTTCTCTAGCGTCGTCATCATGTCCGCCAAGCTCTCCTTGTTGATGCTCCGCTCGTTATTTTCCTGCTTCAGTCTAGTCGGAGATGGAGATCTGATCTTATGTGGTAGGGGTTCTGTCTGTCGTACAGAGTGAGTGGATGATGGTGCCTTTAAGCCTGTATTGGGCGAGTTCGTCTTTTTCGAGGGTGTACTTGCTTCAATCTGTGAATTCGATCCTGACCTCAGAAGAACGGCTGAAACGGCTTTCAGAGGGGTCAAAAGCGCGCTTAGTCGGCTTCCAGACTTCTTCACAGAAACCTGAAGCCCTTGTGAGATCTTAGAAGGAGTCCTAGGCGATCCCGCCACGTTAAGCACGGTCGATTGTTGGGGAGTCAGGACGGTGAACTCGAAGTCCGCGAAATCATCAAACTACGATCATCTCGTCAGCCATGATCGTCTGATTTGCGGTGCATGAGGAGAATGAGAAAGGCTTACATCTAGAGTTGCGTCTTGCTCAGTGGGAGATCTATGACTGTCCTTCGAATCTCTGGGTGTGCCGATGGGGTCTTGCTCGCTGATAATTTCCGTATCCTGCGTCTTGTTTTCGACCTCCACCATGACCTCATCGCCAAGATTTAGGGCATTCAGAGGGGATGGAGTAAGGGATGGTAACGGACTAGACTGAGATTTTCCCAATCTACTTCGCTCTGCGGTCTTTGCGGTCTTTGAAGGGTTGTCCATTGTAGCAGGAGTCGGGTTAGGGTGCAGATTGCCAGTTGTACCCAGGAGATCACTGGATTTGCGTTTCTTTCTGGGTGGTGGAGATGACTCCTTCGCCAAGAGCCCATCTTTTCGGCTCCCATTACTCTTCGCTTCTTCAGGCTTCCTCTTCTTCGTCTTGACCACCTGAGTACCAGGCTTAGAAGGCCACTGATCTAGAGGTGTTTCCATAGTCGGCAAGGTGTATTTCCCAGGTTCTGGGCGGGTTCGAGTCGGGCGACTAGAACTGCTGCCTCTGTCGATGAATGACTTGTTCGACTTTGTCTGTTCTGATGAACCCTTCGTGGGGCGATATGCCATTTCCATGGGATCAAGCTTCCGCTTCGCGACTGAAGCCGACGGAGCAGGTGCATCCTGCTGTTCCGGCTGAGGAGTGACAGACCCAAAGAGAGGTCTAAGGTTGGTGGGTGTTGTGGCCAAGATCGAAGGTGAGATCATTGGTGTTCTAAGAGAATGATGGACATCGTTGCCGCTATGTGGTGTGGTGCTCGGCGCATGTGATGTGGAGGGGGTGTGCATGAAGATGTCACTCCCGTCATTCCGCTGTGGTCTCTCATCCTTCACCAGGGACCTTCCCTTGACGGCCTGGTTGTTCTCCTCAGGCTTTTTGGGTTTGGGAACGTTTCCGCTATAAAGCATACGCACGGCTGTCGGTTTAGGAATACTGAGGGGAGTCTTTTGTCGGACGACGATATTATGCGCCGGTTGAGCAGGCGACGAGTCCGACGGAATCGAAATCGCATCCATCGTCGAGGAGCCTTTCTGGCGGTTGGCTGGGATATCGTAAAAAGAAGCTACAGACTGGGTAGGTGCATTAAGTTTATGTCGGTGCGGGGGTGGTTCGTGCACCGAGCTTTTAGAATGGGAGACGGTTGTTTCAGATGACACATGGAGCTTGGTCTGTTTGACAGGGGAGAGGGAGGCTGAAACAGCGCTAGCAGCAGATTTATTGCGACCGGAGTGATGGGATGATGGGAGTGATGGATGGGGGATGGTATGTTTATGACGGTGAGAGGTGGATGCGCTGTTCATCCTGGAGGTCGAGGGCGACAATGGTCTGGAGGTGGAAGTGGAAATGAAAGTGGAAGTTGCTGGTCGAGACATGATGAATTCAATAGAAGACGAAGAAGAGGAGCCGTCGCCGTCGCCGCGTGACCTGCCAGTGCCAGGTGCGTAATGGCGGGTGCTGGCTGCAATGGGCGAGAAGGCTGGAGTCTTGACAGCTACGTCCCTCCTTTCGTGTCCAGGCGTCCGAGTCCGAGTCACTGATCTCGCCGTGATCGCCGTCCCCGTCGACGGTCCGTGCCCAACCTCCTTCCTCAGGATATCTGAGAGAGTAGGTCCCAGAGAATCGTCATCATCTGTAGACACTGTCGGGAGACTATCAGAGTCGGAGAGTAGCTCGATGACTTGGGTAGTGGTGAAGTTTATCGCCTTCCCTTTGCCTTTGCCCTTGATATCTGGTCCATGACCGTGAGTAGGTGTTGATGGTTTGCGATGAGCCGAGTGAAACACCTGGTTCGAGGGACCGGGGTCTTGGATGTTCTTACGTGGAGTGGATGGTACTGCCTTGAAGTCGAGTGTCAATTGGCGAGTCGTTGACGACATGAGCAGAATGCCATGAGATGGGTTAATGCTTGTTCGTTTTACAGCCAAGTCCCCAAGAATCAACAATGACCTCCACACAACCGTCAACCTGTTCCCAACAGGCACAACACGCCACACATCGGTGTTATACCCGTACTCGAGAGATAACCCCGGGTATATGTGTGGCGTTCCGATGACGTACGTTGTGATGGGAACCGTGCAGATGAGCATGAGCGAGCGAGGCCGAAACGAGACGAGAGACGGCAAACGAGTTGTTCTTGTTCTTGTTTTCGACACCTGCTATTTCCATCTGCTTATAATTATACATCCAGCCAATTCACCCTCATCACAATGTCTTACGCATCTGTTGCCAGTCACAACAGTGAGTCGCACTGCTTCCTAGAACGACATACCCCCTACTCCCTTGCTATTGATCGCTTTTGCTTGGCTTCGGAATCTTCCGTTCCTTCTCTTCCTCGCGTGGTAGCCTTTCCCGTATATCTCCTGCTTATCAGGAATATTGCATGTATTGACGCTGACTTGACTCTTCTCTCGTCTAGTTCCCGATGAGCCGATGGCCCAGCCTGATCAGAGTCTCCTTGACGGTCACTTTGCCGGCGAGACTCCCGCCCACGCGGATGTGGATAACAAGGTAAGATGCTATAACAGTTATGCCACTTTTTTCCTCCTTTATATATACATCAATACACGCTAATCGGCTTTCACAACAGATCAACGTTCTCCCTGCCGGCACAGACCTAGAGCACCCCGACATTCACCGTTCTCCACCTCCTCACCCAGAGCCCATCCAGCTTCGTCCCATTCCCGTTCCCGAGCCTCATGTCTCAGAAGTCGCCCCCGCTCCTCTTCCCTCTCACCCCAAATCAGCTGTCGAGCTCCCCGTCTCCGGAGAAGAAGCAGCTGATTCTGAGAAGAAGGTTAAGCAGGAAGTCAAGGCGGTCGAGAAGGAGGGCAAGAAGAGTGTAGACAAAGCTGAGAAGGAGCTCAAGAAGGGTGTTGCAAAGGCTGAAGAGCTGGGAAAGAAAGCGGAGAAGAAGGGCAAAGAGTACCTCAAGAAGGGGGAGGTGTGTGATCTTTGTTGTTATTCCATGACGTCGTGATAGTCGCTGATCTGGGTGAAACGATAACCACTCAGGCTGAGCTCGAGAAAGCTGAGCACGCTCTCGCCCCATACTGGGAGAAGACTCAGGAAGTTGTCCTTCGCCCAGGCACTCTTGGCGGCCTTATGGGTGTCGGTGAGTTTGGAAGCTGGATGTGTAGAAGCCCAGAGACTGACGTGTTTGCTGCAGTTAACGTCGGTCTCCTCGGCACATTGGGCTACTTTGCATACACACGCAAGGATCAGCCATGGGACCGCAGGATTATCGGTGGTGCCATTGCAGGTACTCTCGCTCTCTTCGGTGCAGAGGGGTGAGCTGCATTTCATTTCACTTCACTTGCATCTTGTCATGTTTGTACTAGGCGAAAATGAAACCCGCTGACATGGTGGTCCTTTCACTAGCTACGTGACTGAGTCGTACCTCAAGACTCCCGAGGGCAAGCAGGAAGCTGAAAGGGCCAAGAAGGAGGGATCCAAATTCTGGCTGCAGACCAAAGAGACTGTTTTGCGTCCGGGCGTAGCGGGTGGCTTGGTTGGAGCCTTCAACCTGGCCGTTCTATCTACCGTCGGATATTTCAGCTACAAGAACTGGAACCAGACCTGGGACAGACGGGTTGTGTCGGCGGTCTCTGTGGGGTTGATCGGCTTGAGTGGTTTGGAGGGGTAAGTTGATTGTGTCGCACAGGCTTGGAGCAAGCATGGAGCACACATGGCTAACTTTGTTGCGTGTTCTCTTTCTAGGTGGGCGGGAAAAGTGTACAAAGATAAGGAATTGCCGAAACACTAGGATCTGAATCTGAGACATTGTGGCAGGATATATAGTTTAGGGAGGAGAAGGAGAATATTCGGTTCTTAGAGTTTTCCCAGGTGAACCGAGCAAGCGGTAGTCGTTAGGTTTTTCCGTTGCCGTTTGTGCTGGTGTTGGTAGTGATCTTTTTTTGAGTCCCCGCTCTTCAAGCAAATGTACAAGATAGGTTAGATGAGTTGCCAGTGACTAGCTGCAATACCCGTGAGATGGTGACTGGAATAGACACGTCATTCCCCCAAGAACACGGGAACGCGTTTTCCTTGGCCGTGCCTGGCTGTCTAGCTGTCTATGGAAGAATCGGCCAGACCAGGAGCCAGGAGAGCAGCAACCCCCTTCCCGTAGCACGACGTTCCCGCTTTATCAGGCATCGAATGCGAGTCTGGCTGCGGCACTCTTCCTCTTCCTCTTCTCACCCACATCGTCTCCACACACACCTCCTATCCTAACTGCAGGGGGGCCATACACGACTGATTGTACATACCACCACCTCCCCACCCTCGCTCCACCTCACCCCACCCTACCCCCCATCCCATCCACCGCCAGCATGTCCTACGACCCGCGATCACCCCACACCGCCCCGACAGGTTTCTTCCGATCTCTCCAATCCACCGACATCCCACCTTCCCCATCGTTCAATCATCCAAGCCATTCCAACATCTCCAAAAGACCTCTTATCACCTTCCGCCCCACCCGTCGAGATCTCCTCCTATGTCTGCTAACACTATCCTTCGCTTATCTCCTTTTCACACCACCTTCTAATCCCGACTCACTGGGATACACCCATCTACCACAGAGTGTTTCGCAGGATTCTGGGCAAGGTCAGAACTCGGGAGACGGATCTTCATTCTATAAAGATGATGTTGTACCTGAAATCGGTTCTCCGGGTACTGGTACGGGCTCAGGATTAGGAGCCAAATACAGTGGTGGAGGTGGTTTAGATAGATTGAAAGAGATCTCGCATCTATTCACACCATCTATTCAGAAGAAACCGATAGTCTGTCCTTCGCCAATACCGGTCGTGAGGGAACTTACGTTTCCGGAGACAGTTCAGCCTGTTGATGCCAAAATCGCTCTGGACGAAGCACCATCCACAACGTCGGGAAGCAAAACTACGAAAGAGGGAGGACTGACTAGTTGGGATGGAGGGGAGGAGGAGGCGGAGGACGATGAGTTTCAGGCCATCTCGACCAAATTGTTCGCCCATTCGCCTGGGTGGACGTTGTTCGAGAAGCTGTATCTTTTTAATGGGTCATTCTATGTCGTTACGTGAGTTGTTGGTTTTATTTGTGATCCTCATCTGCTGGGACTCCTCTCGTAAGAGCCGTAGTGGAGGGCAGGCAGGTCATAAAGTTACCCGTTGTTTCGAATCAATCCTCTCCTCCCTGCCACTACCACGTTGCTGAGCTATTCCCTCTTCATGATTTCTGTTCTGGGATCTTGTCCCACCAATACATCGCGCTAACCATTCCAAGCAGCGATAACCGAGCCGATTGGCCAGAATTACGTCTCTTGACATCGACCGGTCTACCAGCTAACGGCGACTCGGGAAACGAGGCAGCCCGAGAACCAAAGGGGGACGAAGTGAGTGATCCGGCAGGGTCCAATGCGGCTCTCCTTGCTGATTTTCGCCATCGCACTCCCTGTAGATCAAGTTCGTCACACCCCGCGAAGCTTTGAGTCTCTGGGGAACGAATGTATACAAAATGAGCGGGATGACCTGGTTGTTCCAAGATGGACAATGTGTGTTGCATGTTCATTGTTTGCCAATTGTAGGAATGGTTGCTAACGGTCAACAGTTATGGACCATTACTACCATTTCGCTGCGGAGTTACTGCTGGGCGCATGGAGGGCTCATTGTGCATATGACGAATCTATCTCGCCTTATGGGGACACTAAGCTCTCTCCTCCTAGTCGTATGTGGTTTATGCACCAGGACGTCAACGAATGGTGAGTGTCTGTCCGCTTGATTGTTTTGCTGCCCGCACCATCCGCATTCCACTTCATTGGAAGCTTGGACCAGTAGCTGACCCCGTGCGCAGGCGTGATGGACCTCGGTTCAATCCCACAATCCTCTTTGGCCTATTTCCGAACGTCGCTACCCTCTATCCGGCTGACTTTGCCGACCTGAAGAAAACCACTTCCTCCTCCTCTGCACCCAAGGCTTTCCTTCTTCCTCGAGCGCTGTACGCCGACCGCTCCGCTGCCTTCCGAGAACGATTCACGGGCTGGACCCAGCGAACCGCCGCAGGTGCCTACGAGGTTGGGAAGACCTCGCGGTGGTTCTGGGAGCCTGTTCGGCGGCAGATCCTCCGATTCTCAGGGGTCTCGGAGGAAATCATCAACCGGAATTTGGAGGGATACGGGGCAGTCGATCCAGCCGATCTCGTTAATCCCGATCCTGACTCGGAGCTAGCTAGACTGAAGCCACTCGCCCCGTTAGGAACATATAGACCTTTGGTGACATATATCTCGCGTCAGAAATCTAGGAGACGATTGACGGAGGAAAGTCATGAAGAGCTCGTCAAGGCTATTGAGGCACGGGCGGAGAGGTCGAACTTTGAGTTTATCGTTGTGGAGGCGGAGAAGTTGACTCATGAGGAGCAGTTTGCGTTGGCGGCTAGAACTACAGTAAGTGGGCCTATGATCCCCCTGCTCGGGTGGAGTGACACTATGTAAGATAGTTTTGGCTGAACGCTGACGATATTATAGATCATGCTTGGTGTTCATGGAAATGGGTTGACACACTTGCTGTGGATGCCGGCGACGCCACGAAGTGCTGTGATAGAGATGTTCACAGTCGGAGGCTTCGCTCATGATTGTATGTCGATTTTGCGTTCCATGTCCATTCTTGCCTCATGTCTTCTTCAATCCACAAAGAACATTCCACTGACGCGCTCATCTCGCTTAGATCAATGGACTGCACATGCCCTAGGAATTCGACATTTCGCAGTCCAACACGACAAGACATTTACGAGACCTAACGAAGCTAAAGTAGATTACCCCGAGGGGTTCCAGGGGAGCAGTATCACAGTGGTTGGAAGTGTGGTGGCGGATCTGATCGACGATCGGCTGGCTATGAAAATATGACCGGACTCCCCGACGACGTCGTGATAAGACGCGATGGGGGGATCTTTCGATAGACTGAGAGCAAGAGAAGCGGGGCTGTTGGATTTCTCGGGTTCGGTTCGCTTTTGGGAGTTTACAATTTCAAGTTGGTTTCTTGATCTTGGTTTTTGGGTAGATTTTGAGACAGAGTTTTTGTTAGGGATCCATGGGACTGGACTTGTCTGTTATTTCGATGGTATTCGATCATAGGGCTGTGGATGCATTCATCTGGACAATATTGTTGCACTGAATGGGGCAGAGGTCATTTATTTTGCCACCGACACGTCCACGCGACGGAATCTGTGTCCTTGATTGGCTTAAATTCCAACCATTGCAAGGTACATTTCGACGACAAATGGTTCCACCATCCAACTCCAAACGATGAGATGATCTCAACAGCCCGCTCCGCAGAATTTCACACCTCCTTCCACCTCCTCAAAAGCGGTGGGTGCCGACTCTCTTGACCACCTTCATTCCATCATCTCCCTCCCCAGTCTAGTCGCTACTAGCGCCTGCCAACGGAGTAACAGCTAACCTTCAATGCTTAGATATCCTAGCCGCCCTCGATACCAAACCTCCACTCCCTGTCTCGGAGGTTTCCCACAAGGTTTCAGATTTGCGTAAAGTGCTCGAAGGAGCTCTATCGTCTTTGACGAGCTATGATCAGAGGAATTATGATCTGGTATGTCTTCCTGCTTCTCTTGTCGTCATTTGTGATTCCGATTGGGGATGAAAGTAGCGGAGATGTGGATCGTCATTTTGCGCTGATTGATTAGGATAGCAAGTTAAAGATTTAGAACGGCGAGTGACAGCTTTGAAAGCTAAGGAGGGAAGACAGCGGTTCACTTTCAAGACCAAAGCTGCTGTTCGTAGGGGTATCTCCACGGCGGAATCAGCAATAACAATCCAACCTGGACTCTCAGCTTCCCCTCCTTCCACCGCTCCCTCTCTTCTTGTCTCCAATGCAAGTCAGCCATCAACGTCGTATACCCTATCGTCAAGGTCCGATACCTGGCTGTCAAATAACGACCTCTCCCTTCCTACCTCTCCGTCCCATGCCGATAGACCCTACACTTATACCCTAACTCTCTCCAACCTCTCACATTGTGTTGTGGACCTCCTTCCATCTCATTCGATTCAACTCAACCCTGTCCCACCTGCTACAGGTACAGGTGCGGAGTCTGGCAATAGTTCCCAACTTACAGCACTACACGCAAAAGATCTTGAGGGATGTGTCGTCTTGGTCCCAATCATCAAGGGGAGCGTTATGCTCTCCAACCTCAAAGACTGCCTGGTAGTCATTGGATCTCAACAGGTATGTCTGAGATCCCTATGTCACCCGTTTCTGACATTCTCCATCTTGGCAAAATATGTGGTAAGGCACTGATGTACTCGTAGTTTCGACTCCATTCATCTAGCAATACGACCATACTCCTTGCCGTGGCTTCTTTGCCGATCATCGAACATTGTCAGAGTATCCGAGTTGGGGGGTATCCATTCGTGAATTTCGATGAACCCGTAAGTCAGTCATATGGACCACAACTCTCACCTGAGCCATTCTTGTCCTTCGCGCTATCCATCTACATACTCAAAATCTGATACGCGCTGCTGCTGACCACGTCTATTCCTTATCTCCCTCCATAAATCAGACATATACAAGCAAACACACGCAGGTACAAGATTTCGACTGGGTCAGATCGGGTGTCTCACCCCACTGGCGAACGCTCTCCACCGACGAGGAAGTCATGCTGCGGAACAAGGTCTTGGACGTCGTGCAACGAGCGCAGGGATCGGAAGTAGACTTGTCATCGGCGAGGGAGACAGTTCTAGCTAGCTTGTTACCTGAAGCTCCAGATTCCAGTGGCGGCGATACACAAGTCAAGTAAACTGTTACATTCAATATCTGAATCGGATATCAATCCAGCGATTATTCGCACTATACGAACCCTAATCCCACATTATATTCTCACAACATCTAAATCTGTAGGATACTCACTATCTCGACCTGTCAGTCGTCCGCAAATCCACAACAAGGGAAGCCAGAAACCAGAGACAGACTCACTGGCTCGCTCTCGTTTCCCCTCTACCCCCGGCTCAATCTCCGAAGGAGCAGACCGAGTCCCGTCCTGTGTATCCCTCCCATCCTTATCGGTGTCCTTGGCCACTCGATCTCCCTGGGTTGACGAGCGACTCATATTCTGCGCCTCCTTGCCCTTACTCTCCTCCTCCTCGGCTTCGCGTTCCATGTTCTCGGCGTCCGCCGCGAAATTCACGCCAGAATTTGGGAGGACAGAGCCTTTGCCTGAGGTTGCTTCGGCAAAATTCTCGTATAAGTTGTGGCCGCCTTCGTCGCCTCGTCCTTCGCCTGACCTGGGGTGGGTTGATGGATACGTCAGGATTCCTGCGACGGACATTGAAGGATACAAGTTGGGGGACTTAGGGTAGAGGTAGAGTATGGAGAGGGATGACGTGGATGCACTCACCAGAAGTGATAAGCCCTTGAAAGGACTCCGTATGATGCTGGAACGACTTCAACCAGATCCCCTCGGGCTATTTCAACTGCTGGGACTTCGTTCGGCGGTAGACCAACAAGATAGGCAAGCTGTGGGCGGGTCAACCCACTTTCTCTCGCCACTGGCAAACATGAAGCCTCAAGAAAGGCTACTCACTAAACAGCGAATAACCGAGGCATGTCCAATGATCAACAGATCATCTTGACACCGCTCCAGCTCGAAGATGACAGGTTCGAGACGGACTGGTTAATACGTATCAAGTCAGCCAGCTTCGGTACTCCGCGATGAAGCCCGCTCACCACTCAGATCGTGGTAAGATTCCGCCCGGGGAGCCCGATGGGCGTAAGGATCCGCCAAGAACCTCTCCCACTCGTCTGGATACCGCTCCATCGCCTCCTGAGTCGAGAGCCCGTCCCATACACCCCTATAAAATAAGTCAGCGCCGATACAAAGCCATACCTGACAGAAAGAGATGATGACACTCACGGGTTGATCTCCGCCATGTTGGGTTTCTGAACGACTTTGTAGCCAGCATGATAGAATGGCCAGGCGGTATGGTGAGCTCGTCGCCTGGCTGACGTCCAGACCTGTGATTTGTCAATCTCTACGATCTGTTCTAGCAGGACACGATGGTCAGCGGAAGACCACTCACCAAAAGCGGGTTTTCCTCGGCGACATTCTCTCCTCTTGCTTTTCTCTCCTCCCGGAGGGCCTTTCTCCGTGCTATGACAGCTCCCTTTAGTCTTTCTGCGTAGTCCCAACCAGCGGGAGAGAGGTCTGAGTCGGCCTTGTACGAGTGTTCAATGAGGGATTGACCGGACTACAGGATCCGTGTCAACAACCACTTTGCAAAATTGGCAACGAGACTGTTTCTCACCCTCGCAAAGTAGATTGTTCGATACCGATTATGAATGTTCATTAAAAAGAAACAGCATCGAGTTTGGAGATAGCCTATTACGTTTGTGAATTCTTGGTCTCGCCAAGAGAGAGACGAACGATGAACTTACCTTCTATCCGATTGACGGTGATCTGTTCGCCTACATTCATGATCTTGATGAACGGTCCCTCTTCCGCTGTAACCGTTTCGTAATTTCCCTCTTGATCTCTGATGCGAGACCAGTAATCGGCAACAGCTCTGTCTGCGTCCCAATTGGCGTACTACCCCCGGGATCAGCTTCATTTCTCCTGAGCGGCAGTGCATTAAACTTACGTCTGGAGACGAAAGCTTGACTGAACGGATATTGGCCGTGATAATGTCATCTTGATCACATAATGACTCTACGTCAAGTGTCAGCATTCACGAGGGCCGTCATGCCGAGTTATAAAGACGTCACTCACCGAGGAAGATAACATGAACGCCCTTTGATTCAAACTTCTCAAGAGTCTCCTTCCGAGCCTGAACATTCGTATTATTCGCATCATAGATCACAACCTGTCCACCTTGCACCCCGAAGAAATCCCATATCTGGTCCTCCAACCCATCTTTGATCCTCCTCCGAAGCTGTTTTGTCGCTTCTGACCGTTCTGACCTCTCGCTAAAGTAGTCTGCAGGGATGGCTTTGGCTCCGCCTAGGACTTTTCGTCGGTAGTCGCCCAGAGAGTAGACTCGAGTCTTGACTCCAAGCCAGCGGAGATAGCGTTCTAGAGAGCGGGAGATGTGGGTTTTTCCTCGGGCTAAGATTGGTCAGGTCAGTATGAGATTGGGTTTCGAGTGAGTCCGCTCCAACCGAGGAAACAGGGACAGTCGTGATACGAGAATCTGTTGATCAACCTACCTGGAAGTCCGACGGTTACGATCAATATAAGACCAGCATGCCAGAGTCGTCCAGACGAAGTGACGTAAAGCGGAGCCGCCATGTCGACGGTATAGACTCTCTGAGTCTAGGCTGGACTATGCTCAGTGGCGGAAGCAGAAGACCAGGTTTAGGATTGCTTCCAGGCAGCTTGCAGCTCTCAGAGCAGTACCACCAGAATCTAGGGAATGAACAGGTGTTATGGGCAGAAGGGCAATGCCGTTGCAACTACTGGAGATATGAGTCGAATAAGCGGCGACAAGGGAGCCGCAAGGTCACGTGCTGATGTTTGAGTGAGTGGCTCCTCTTATACACGCACAACCGTGTACAGCATGTACAGGTTTATAAACTGTAAGTAGTAGCACGGCAGCCATGAAGCAGTCACGCCGAAAAAGTCACCATCCCCACTGCTGCAACGAGCACACTCATCAAAAAGGAGGCGAGGAATCAAAGGAGTTACAATAGAAGAGGACTAGAGGACCACCTAGCATACTTGTTGAGAGTCAATGCCACATGCTACTTTTTGCTTCTGTCGTCGCTCTTCAGTTGTCCAAGCTGCAGTGCACATGTTATTCTTTGACCCGATTGGGGTGAGGATCTCACGCCTCAAAGTTGAGCTTGTATTATTCGTCGTCGTGACTTCAAGACTGTTTCTGGAAAGGCGGTCGAATATTTGGAACAGAAAAGTATATTTTGTTTCGGATCTGGAAAGATACCTCGTCACGTCATACCACTGAAAAAAACATTATGAAAGCTCTTCTAAGCAAATACCCCTCAAACAAATCAAAAAAGACTTGGATTATCTTTCTCTTTGAGCAGGATACACTACTTGCAACTCCGCAACCAGCCCGAAGTTATGATATCATGTAAATCGCCTCAATCAGTCTCCCGTTCCATAGCCTCTGCACAGCCATATTCCTCGAACCCGAGGTACTTATCTAGTTTGATGCGAAAGATGATTCGGACTGACCATCGACAGTAAGTCAGTATCGAGAATAGTGCGTTGTGAGACGCACGATATAAGAAGCGTTCAACAACATCATTTGTCTACTGGCAGACCGGTTTGACGAATACGGGGAGATAATTGACTCCCATGATATCATTAAACTGCGTACGTATGCGAAAAATACAGTGCTATCCGTCTTCAACAGTCGTTAATCGACTCATAGCCTCCTTGACAGGCGATAACGATCCTCCTCCACCCCCACCTCCCGATCCTCCTGCACCACCAAGACCAGCACCACCACCGCTACCGCCATGGGAAGTCAACGCAACTGGCGACCTTTGCCTCTCCGTCGTCGGCCGATTGCTAGCTGGGACACTGAACTGAACCGATGAATCGGACAGTGGTAATGACCCTCTATGAGCTGTGGGTGAGTGACCATTTGGGTAGCCATTTCCTGTTGTGGGTATCAATCCACCGCTTTGGTTTCCTATTGAAGTACTATGGTTGAAGATGGCATCCTCGTGCAGCTGGCTACTTGCTCGTCGCGAGAGACGACGTGACAGTCTATCTTCAAAGGCATCTTCTTCGGCAGCGGTAAAGTCTTTGGGAACTATGAGAGAAGGAGAGTCAAAGAGATACTCGACGTTCGGAAACTGCAAACTTACGCATGACAGCACGATCGATAGCTACAGGCAGACCACGATGACGACCTCGAAGCATGACGGCGCATACCACCAGTTTCGATAGCACACTGAAAGAACCGGAGAAACTGAAGTTGTCGTATGGCACCCCCAAGCTCAGTCCAACTGTCCCGTACGCGGACACTAGCTCGAAGATGATGTTGAAGATATTGAACCACGTTGCGTTATCGGTATCATCCAAATTACCCCGCTGACGTTAGCCGTTGAATGACCCATTGACCCACCTCAATGATACAAACCAGCCACAAGGCAAAGCCTAACCACCAAATATCTGCAAGTCAGTCACCACCCAATCAGGCTGACCCACCGAAGGCAAGCTGTTTTCGAGCACTGCAATGTGTCAGCAGTGAAGAGCACAAGCAATCCTGCCACTTACTGCCAGGCAAGATATCTCCCAACAGCCTTAGCCTGATCGTCCTCCAGCTCGTCTTCAGTCTCATCATTGAAAACCCCAAGAGAACGTTCCTCATATACGTTGGTCGCGCGGACCTATGGAAAGTGAGCAACTGGGTGGATGAGTTGATGGGCAGAAACTCACACTCATGGCCAAGGGGTATACAGACACATACTGCCGTCAGATTGAACTTTATATTTACGCTTACCATCATAATCACATACAACACTCTGACGGAAGACGTTAGCCAGATCAATCCATTGTAACTCACTTTACAGCTGGAGCCAGTGCGGCAAGCGGAACGATAGCAAAGCCGGCAGCTCGGACAGCCGCCGATTGCAAAATACCTGCGGCTACTCTGGTGCCTACCGGAATGGACTCGATAGCACTTCATTGTCAGTCAGGTTCTTCAGATAAACTCACGGTGTTCCGATATCCAGCACCAAGAAACTAACCCAGTCGACCGTGCTGAAAGGCTCAGCCACGTCCCGCATTTAAAAACTTACGTCAAACTTGCCATGACCAGTACTAAGACCCATGTTTGCGTAGAAGGAAAAAGGTACGTATAGCATCTGATTATTAGTGAAGCTCCTGCATTGGTCCTCACCTTCTCGGGTGGTCCAGCAGGAACTTGAGTGACTCGCTAATTCGGGACGTCGATGGAACGACCTTATAGACAGACCAACTAACGGATCGTAAGCTGTGTCTCCCCAAGGAATTGGGAAACCAGATTTAACTCACACAGTCAAACGAAGGCTGAAGGCGGAGAGAATTAGTAATGGAACACGCCGACGCCGTAAAACAGCAACCTGTCCTCACAAGATTGGCTGAAAAGGGTCAGTATATAGGACAATCCGGTGCGGACTCCACTCACCAATGCAGTATTCCCAGCAAGGATAATGATGATGAGTACTGGCGATCATTAGCTCGAGCCGACTGCGTTGTACTCACTGGCCACCATCAGGTATGCTGTCTGGAAGGGAATCATACTGAGATCGACCAAACTCATGCCAGTATTCGTAAAGGCCGATACGGACTGGAAGAAGGCGAACCACGGGATCGAGACGTGTTTTGGTTGTTCGTCGAAGACGAAGTTGTACCGGTTTCCCGCGGCGATATATGGGGCAATGATAACGAACGCAGACAGCTGCACGACAATGAAGTACTATCTCGTAAGCAACAATTGATCATTCGCGACTCACCCCAGCAACAACCCAGACGAGTACTTTCAGGGCCCGATACTCTACTCCGCCTAACTCGTCCATTTGTTCCTCTGTCAATCCATGAAACTGACTGTTCCGCCCCACCACAGCATCGAACGAGATGTATGGCACCTCCTTGCTATCCCCGTTATTGACGCTACCTCGTCCGCTAATGGTGTTGGTTCGAGACAGCGACATAGTTCTTGTCATCTTTCTAGCAAGCTTGGGGTAGATTTTACGCAATAATCGAGAACCGATCTCGATAGGTGTAGGAAACCCTCCAAAACCAGACATTCTGGTGTCCGGCTTCAGACTAGCAGTAGGTTTGAGCGAATATGTACGGGGGAATGATGCGGAGGTAGGCAATCGATCTGAAGTCAGCAAGCGTAATACACACGGGACTTACTATCGCCAACACTTCTGATGGTGCCTGTACGGGGAAAGAATCCACCTTCTCTAGCACTCGTCAGGCCTCTGGTATGATCTTGTCTGTCCTCTGCATCTTCAAAAGCGATTGTCTTGGACCTAGGGAACGCCTCTGGATCGTCAGCGAGACATACTGCTGCAGGGACTCACCTTCCGTCATAGGTCGCCCGGCATAAGGAGTCTTGACAGGCATTTCATCTGGTGCAATCTCCATAGGACTATCCACCATGCGATGGTCGTCTGCCTCCCCAATTTGAGTACTGACATCTAATATTCCAGGACCGACTTGAACGTGATTTGGCGACACCGTCTCGGCGGGAGGAGTAGCCCTCTGTGCGTCGTACCAGCCCATAGGGTTCACTAAGCCCATTCCTCCTCCTTCAACACGTTTTATCATGTCCTTGTTCACTTTTTGACGACCTTTCTTCACCGACTTGGGACGACTTGTTGAGGGGTGCAGTCCATTGGTATGCAGGGGTTTCATTTCAATCGTTGACGGCGTTGACGGTCGATCGTCAGGTGTATCCTCTGCAGCTGCATCCTGCTACACGTCAGTGATATACTGTGAGGATCAATGTACCTTGTCCGCTTTGCCGCTACTGAACTTTCTGCCTATGGACGAAAGAGGTCCAGAAACTGGATTGATCCGCGATATAGTCTTGGAGATATTGAAAGAGGGACGACGGCTTGCTTTCCTCTCTTCGACCACATGACGGAAAGTTAAGCGAAAGAAGTGTCTGATAGTCAGCACTGGCTTCAAACCTAGACCTCACTGTCTAACCAGAATCATCACAATGGAGACAAAGACCTGACGTCAGTTCACATTCGAATAAGGACAACTCACAGTGCTGCCGACGGTCATTTGAATGAATATGATAGCTTGCTGCCCTGGCGATAAGGTACTCAGATTGAGTGTAGCCAGTCCCGTCACCGTCATCGCCGAAGTGCACATGAACAGACAATCGATATAGGCGATAGGATATTCAGTGGAGCAGCCGTACATTATGCCCGACATGATTAGAGGGACCTGCCGTTAGCTCAGCTACCAGTTTGGTACTCACGATAGTGAAAGTGAGAAGGTGGACACGGTAGAAATTCAACGAGTTCAGGAAGACCGTCTTCATCTGTGCCGCTGTCGAAGGCATCGAGAGATGCCGCGGAATAGACGGCATTTTTGCGATCGACCACTAGTCAGGACTGCTATCCGGGAGGGAGAGAGGTAGGTGTTATGATTCGGAAAGCGGAATGAACATGGTCCTCAAAACATGGACGGAAGGAGGCGGTATGTACAGGTGGTGTCAGCCCAGGAAGGGAGGTGAAGGGATGAAAGGCGATGAACAGGTCAAGAAGAACGAAGATTGTAGATCTCGCGAACCAAATACTCGCTGCGGAGAATTCTTCAGTTGGACACCTGAGCCCAGCTGATTTACAAACGAGATGGTAATTCGGTTGTAATCGGTTGTAATCAGTTGTAATCAAGTTGTCATCAGATGTCCTCAGAAGTTGTAATCAGGTGTAGTGGTATTCGATTCCGCCGATTAGGTCCAGCCCCTTATTCCCGCTAAGGAAAGCCTGGCCACGTGTAGGCGCAGTGTCTCGCAGCCCCACGCCTACTTTTCAGCTCTCCAAAGATCCCATAGGCCCCATGGTCCCCTCCTGCCTTGTCGCCCAATTGCCCAACCAACACATCTCGCATACATACCTCTCACTACCATCTGGTACTCCCTCTTTCGTCTCGGTCATCCCCCGTGTCGCTGCATCGCACATCGTCTGCTGACGACCGCCGTTCGCGCGGCCGCCGAAACAGGCCCTGGTAGAGTTTCGCCCCGTCGACGGTGTGCCCGTAGTCGTGTCCATCATGTCCCTGTTTGGTCAAACGAAGCGTCACACACCAACATCTAAACCTCGACGATCCCCTCTTCCCATCTTCTCATCTGATGCTGAAGTCGAAAAATTCAGTCTAACCGGCGCAGGTGCTAGTGCGAGCTCCTCCGGATTGGGACGGTATATCACCGTGTTCCTCCTACCTCTTCCTAGACTCTCGTTTCGACCTAATTCATTATCAGACTCCCCCATTGTCAATGGAAATGGGTCATACTCTGCCAAGCTTCATCCATCACATCGACCTCAACGTTATGTCCGAGTTTGTCTGCCCATCCCACCACGAATCTACGCTCGGATCCCGAGATTCAATACAGCAGCGCGTGCTCTCATCCTTCTCGTCATCCTCGCAGCGTTTGGCATCTTCCTTTTGGGGTTCAGAAAAGCCAGAGGAGGAAGGAACACATGGTCACCGCCTTTCGTAGATCCCAATACACTGGTGCTAACCCCAGATGAGGTGGCTATGATTTGGGAGTGGGAGGTATTAAGCGGCCACCATCCAAGTCTTCAAGACAGTGAGTTGTCCGTACCTGCCTGAGCTGACATGTAGTCCCCGAAAACATTCCAATGGCTTCGAAACTCTATAATCCGGCTGTTCCCAGCTCCCTCCTTCCGGCTGTACCATCTCTCTCCCCACTCGTTGCGTATCAACAACGAACGCCTAATGTGCCGAAAACGCAACTCATTGGTGCTGGTCCTGAACGTCGGTATCTTTCTCCATGGGATAGTACCGAACCCCACCCTGGGTTCCCTCCTCGACCTACTCCTGGCAGTGTCTTAGATCTTGATATGGTGTTGGAGAGGTGCGATTTGACGACGAACAAGGTGAGGAATTCTTGCCAGGGCAGAGCTGACGGAAGTATGTTCGTGATTGTCTCGAATACATCCGAATCGGAGGAGGATTGGACAACGGCAAACGAGTGAGACGAGGCAACTATCTCGGAACGTACAAACAAACCTACTTGGAAGAGGGGTTCACACTACCGAAATTTGAGTGGAGACCTCGGACTCCTGCCCTCAGTCGAGCTCCGCACCTTTCGCGGACCGATCTCCAGCTACCAGCTCCGAACCCTGTCCCCGCTGTACACAACCCGGCCAACCCATGCGATCCATTACATCCAAGGCTTTTCCATATGTTCTGGGCCGGTCCTTTCTCTGACAAGCCGTATATGGCCGTCATGTCGTTCCTTTTTACCCAAAATCTGGGGTTGGATATGCCTACTACTCAAGCTAAAACCGACGTCGTCAAAGGGTCATGTCGACCTCAATTCTGGGTATGGATCAATCCTGGTCCAGCAGCTGCTGTTCCCAATCCGTCCGCCAAGCGGGAAATGTACGAGCAGCTAGCTACGAATCCATGGTCCGCGCCATTCCTGCATGAGCGATTCAGGGATGTCGTCAAATTCAAGATGTGGAACACGACAGACCAGCTTGACGGTATTCCGGAGCTCAAAGACCACTGGAGGACTATGCAGATTTTCAATTCCGGTGGATTCACTTACAAGCAGCCCGCCGCTGCTGCACCGAGTACGAGGGCTGCAGAGGACGAACCCAATCTTGGCGAAATTATTGCGGATGCTGAAACCCCTGCCGAAGCTCCAGTGATGAAGAAAGGGAAGAACGGTTTATTCGAGAAAGTCGGCTCATCCTCGGAATCGGACTACGACAGATTGTCTGTCATTCTCTCGGATATGGCCAGATTTGTCTTGACGTATCGATACGGTGGGATTTACTTGGATGCGGATACGATTTTCCTGAGGGATTGGGAAGAATTGTGGAACTATCGAGGACAATTCGCTTATCGGTGGAGTTGGCATCAGAAATACAATACCGCTGTATTGAAACTGCACAAAGGCTCGGCCTTGTCTACATTCTTGTTCAAATCGGCTCTTGAGAACGGTCTCGATTTCCACCCGATGACGGTCTCAAGATACTTGAAGGACGCCGGGCTGGATAAGCTCTTATTCAGGATTCCAGATGCGTTGTTTGATCCGGCCTGGCTGAATATGGAAAAATATCAAAGAGAGCGGCCTCCTTTCCCATACTTCCCAGAGTGAGTGATGCGCCATGCCTTCTGCGGCGTCTTCAGCTATATGGGACTTCACTCCCAAGTGCTTATCACATTTAACTCTAGGTTCTCCTACTTCTTCTCCAACGACAAATTCGACGCAGCAGGACCTCAACCACTCGGATTTGACGGTTTCTTCCGCGGAGCGTTCTCGTACCATTTCCATAACTTCTGGTAAGTCTTATCGCATCTGCGTATCATAGATTCACAACCTGACGCCCTATAAACCAGGTGGCTCCCATTCGACCCCTCCCGGAACTGGCCAGATCTGGGTCCCCGATTTTCTCGTGGCGAGAAATTCCTCCGAGAGGCTTCCCGTTCGGCCGCGGCGGCACAGCAGACCACGGCGACAGACTCTGATATTGACGGCGACGAAGATGGGACGACAAGTTCGGTGAATGGTCAGAAAGTCGATGAAGGGGTCACAAGTAGGGAAGATATGGATGACGAAATCGACTTGAGTTGGTCGACAGTCTTGAAACGGACTTTCGAGGCTTATCTGAGAGCTGAGAGACCTAACATGTACGGCGAATGGTTGGAGTGGTAGATCCATCCATGGTTGGGGGGATCGGAAGTGGGCTTTCTTGGACTGTGGAAAAAACAATAGACCAAAGGCTGGGTGATGCCATTCCCACCTATGCCATGATAACGAATTCAATGAGTGAGGTTGTCAACTGAATAGCGGATCTGGAGCGTCGGCCTCGGCTGGATCAGTGGTTTATCAGGTCAGGGGGATGGGACTGTCCAGGCTATACTCGAGCATACATACACATTACCTGATATGGATAGATACCGGATGATCTGATTTGTTTATCCTCCGAGTGGGCTATCTTTGTGTGCGATTGGACAATGAAATCGGACGTATTATCGAAAGCGAGTTGGACATCTCGATTCGTTGTTACATGTTCCGATAATGATATGCATCTAGTCTACTTCCATTCGGCGATAGCGCCGTCTACAGCTGTTCTCATTTCCGTGATAGTCTGCTTGGGGTCTTTGGACCCGAAAATAGCAGTCCCAGCAACAAGGACATTAGACCCTATCGATCGTCCGCGAATGATTCTCTCATCAGCAACGCATATAAAGCCCAGCCCGAGAGGAAGGAAACAACTCACCAGCCTGGGCACACTGACAAGCATTCCCCGCTCCAACCCCACCATCTACCTGGATATGTTTGTCCGGGAACCTCTGACGAAGTTCCGATACCTTTGGAAGACATTCTGCCATGAATTTCTGCCCACCATGACCGGGTCTTACGGTCATGACTAGGAGGAGATCTGCGGAAGAGCCTAGGGAGTCGGTGATGACTGTAGATGGGGTTTCGGGGGAGATGGCTAGTCCCGCTAGCATTTTGTGGGAGTGGATGAGATCTATGACCTCTTGTGGGGACGCTGTACCATTATATGTGAGTAAACTTGCTTTAGAGGTATATGTATGGTATGGGAGCTTAGGTTGCGAGGGTTATGACTTACTGGTCGCTTCGTAGTGGAATGTGTAGAGCTTTCCACCGGCTTTGGCGACCTCCGGGACCCACTGTGCACAACGTAGTTGTCAGTGACACGAATGAGGAATGAAGACGAAAAGTCACATACCTTTGCAGGATCCGCAACCATCATATGACAATCCATGAAGATATCGGGGACGTTATCCCTAACGCAAGATAGGATGGGATGTCCCATTGTGATATTTGGGACAAAGTTGCTAACCTATCAGTAAGAGTTGTGGTGAGATAGCTTACCCATCCATGACATCTGTGGGAGTCTTTATCATCAACAACGGCACGATGGGCCTGGGGGAGAAAAGAACTCACCCATGTGAAGCCAGTCGGCGCCATGGTTTATCATTCGCTGGCATTCCGAGCTGAGGTTCGAGAGGTCACTCTGTAGGGTGGGTCAGCTGCTGGTGAGCCGTATGGATAATACAACTTACAGCCAGGACCGAGGGGGAGATGATAGCCTTGGTCATTTTGCACCTGTTCGTCGGTGGGTATGTCGATGAAGAGATGATGCACCAAATGCATCTCACAACAGACGTCAGATACGGAGGTCAGGATCTCGCCGGACCACGTGGGATATTACTTTCTCGTTCTTTCTTTACCTTTATCCCGCCGCTGTTGCCACTTGATCTCCTACTTCACGCTCAACTACCAAGTGTATCTATCTCCTTTGTACAATAACAATAATGGCGGGACCACTCTCCGTCGAGGACATTCTAGCCAAGCAGAAAGCCGAGAAGGACGCTGCTGCTAAGGTGTGTATCCTGTTGCTTTCCAGCTTAATACGCGCCCAGCTAATAACTAATCCAAATTAGCCAAAGTTCCTCACGAAAGCTGAACGAGCGGCTATCGCTCTTCAGAAACGGAATGAGGAGGTTGCTGGTCGACAGGAGAGAGAGGAGGCCGAACGGAGACAGCGATTAGAGTTTGACAGAGCTGCTGAGGAAGAGAGAAGGAAGGCTGATGCTCTGAGATACGGGGGCTCGAATGGGAGATGTATGTCGCTTGACACTCTTTCACCATGAGGTATCCCGTGCTGAATTCTCGTTATCAGATGACCAATATCGCCAGGATCCCAGGAATGATAGGTATGCTAGGCCTACAGGTCCCAACGACAGCCGAAATGGTTCACCTCACCCGAATGGCAACGGATATCCAACTGGCCCCCGGGGCAATGCTCCTCCCTCCGGACCTCGGAGTCTACAGAATGGTCATAGCAGCAATATGCCATCCCCGTCGCCCCTCGGCAGCACCTCCACAACTCCAGCTTCTCCTTCTGCGACTGCCACTCCCGGTACGATCACGGGTGACACTGTGCCTCTCAGTGAGGCCGAGCTGAAGGTCATCCACTCTCGATATCTTGGACAGGGGACTAACAACAAGAAGCCGCGAGTCAGGAATCTGGGTGGTAACGACAAAAAGTTCGTCTTTGATTGGAGTGCCGCTGAGGATACTTCGGCGGCGGAGCAGGGGACATGGGTTAGTGAAGTCAAGTCGCAGGGGACTGGAGGGTTCACATTCGGCGGCCGTCTAGCTGGGTTCGATGAGGGCGGTAAAAGGCGTGGTCAGGGCGCCGTCTCTACTGACAAGTGGGTACATTTGACTAAAGTAGAGTAAAGAGACTGACTGTTCTTAGTCATGCTGATGCGCTGGAACGCCGACACGCTGGGCGGGGTAATACCGATGAACGACATTGGTCGGACAAACCATTAGAAGAAATGAAGGACAGAGATTGGCGAATCTTCCGAGAAGACTACAGCATCTCGGCACGAGGTGGACAAATCCCCTTCCCACTTCGGAGTTGGCGTGAATCGACTATTCCTCCGGCAATCCTTGACGTCATCGATGAGATAGGTTACAAAGAGCCGAGTCCAATTCAGCGTCAAGCTATTCCTATCGGAATGCAAAATCGAGATCTTGTCGGAATTGCCAAAACGGGTTCGGGAAAGACTGCGGCGTTCGTCATTCCTATGCTGGATTACATTGGACATCTGCCCCGATTGAACGACGATAATCGACATCTAGGCCCATACGCTTTGATCATGGCTCCGACGCGTGAATTGGCGCAACAGATTGAAGCTGAGACTACCCGATTCGCCACGCCACTGGGATACAAAGCCGTCTCCATTGTTGGAGGTCGAGCTGTCGAGGAGCAACAGTTCAACCTGCGAGACGGAGCCGAGATCGTCATCGCCACACCAGGTCGATTGAAGGACATGCTGGACAAATCTATGCTGGTCATGTCCCAATGTCGCTATGTCGTGATGGATGAAGCAGATCGAATGGTCGATTTGGGATTCGAGATCGACCTGACGTTCATTCTCGATACGATGCCTGCTGGCTTTGTCAAACCCGACAACCCCGAGCTTGCTAATACGACAGATGACTGGAAAGGATATCGAGTAACCACCTTGTTCTCCGCAACGATGCCCCCAGCTGTCGAACGACTTACTCGGAAATATCTGAGGAAACCCGCGACAGTCACCATTGGTACCGCTGGAGAGGCCGTCGACACGGTCGAACAACGTATCGAATTCGTGCACGGCGAGGAGAAGAAGAAAGCTCGTCTGATAGAAATCCTCCGAAGTGGCTTACCACCACCGATGATCGTGTTCGTGAACCAGAAGAAGACCGCAGACGTCGTCGTGAAATACGTACAACAAGCTGGTCTTTCTGGTGTAACTTTACATTCAGGCAAGAACCAGGAACAACGAGAACAAGCGCTCCAGTCTCTCAGGGATGGCGATGTCTCGGTCCTGGTTGCTACAGATTTGGCGGGTCGGGGTATCGATGTCCCTGATGTGTCTTTGGTGCTGAATTGGCAGATGGCGGATACGATTGAACGTTATGTTCATCGTATTGGGCGAACGGGTAGAGCTGGGAAACAGGGTGTGGCCATTACGTTCTTGACAAATGACGATGATGAGGTCATGTATGAGCTTAAGCAGGAGGTGGAGAAGAGTCCGATATCCAAGATGAATCCAGAGTTGGCGAGACATGAGGCTGCTAGGCAGAAGATTACGAAGGAGATGAAGGTGAGTAGGAGTAGATGAGCGGGATTTTTAGCTTAATTCCGCCGGATGGTCTTACGGTTTATCTTGGATTTGTTGCTGACTACGACTACGATCTCTTTAGCGGAAACGGGATGAGGACGAGTAGTTGGTGATGGATACGAGGGTACAGCGAGGAGATCTGGACAGAGGGCAATTGACTGCATATCGTCTGCACATGAAGATGTTATGCATATGGGGGAATGTATCATGTCTATAAACATCTAACTGTTCACATCTATCTGTCCATCGTTATGCTTCCTTCTCTCGACTGCACCTATGCCAGATGAACTTCATCGCGGTCTTCTTCGATGACATGTAGCTCCCCACGTCTCTCGCCCTTCACTCATTCCACCGCGCGCTTCAACCACGCCACAACGTCCTCACAAAACCCAGCTTGCAACTCAACCTGATCAACGCCATGTGAAGCCCCGCGAATAACTAGCGTCTCGAGTCGTCCCTTCTCCTTAACCTCCACGAGAGGCTCCTCGCCATCCGCTACCCGCTTCCACTTATCCATGATTTTCCACGGTTCGGGCCCGTAGGTGTATTGATCCTTCCCGGAGTAAGCGGCCAGGGTCGGTACCGGGAGTTTTCCAAACGTTTTTGAGAGCGGATGAATGTGTTGTGGGTCATTCGGACCTGGTGGAAGGATGGGGATATCCGAAGAGAAATAATCGTCATCGCCTCTAAGGGTTTGTTAGCTTAAACACTACATACTGAGTAGTCTATACGCAGCAAGTAGAAGAAAGGTGACTAACCCAATAGCATAAAGGCTGAACAAGCGATAAGCCGAAATCTTCAGACCAAGACTCTCACAAACCTGTCGAGGCAAGAGATCCTCCCCATCCCCTCTGTCGATCATCTTCTTCGCCAGAGGGATCTGATCGAGGAACTTCTGGCCGAACCCATCGCTCTTTGGGTCTTTGGCATTGTTCTCCATGTATTCACGATCGCTCACTGGGGCTTGCATGATTCCCCCATCGACTTTTGCGGTGGTGATCGACGAGGTTAGGTAGTGCATCACATCTTGGGACCCGGTTGAATGGCCCATGATGACGATTTTGGTGGCGCCTGTGGGAGTTTCAGCATTTTGGGATTTGAACTGGAAGGAGAGCTCGATGTCATCTCGCAGGAAAAGATTGAGGATGTGGTATGGAAGCTCTGGCCATCAAAGTTGGTGCCTTTGCAAGACTACTTGCAGAAGTGATTAGTAAAATAACCCACCTCGATCTCGGAGCTGCTGAACCAGCGCAGACATCTCGGTCACATCCCGATCAAGACTCCCAGTTCCATAACCATAATACGCAGAGGACCAATAGATCTGGACCCTACCGTCATTGAATAATTAGCAGCTATTCCCAACAACCCTATCACCTCCTATCAGGCTTATGCAGGAGCGACCACGATATATGCATGAAAGGTGAAGAGAGGGGAAGGGAATCAACATACAACTTCCATCCAGCTTTACCTAACGTGTCAGACAACGTCGTTACATACGGAACATCCTGAAGTCCGTTGGTGAGCCCTCCGATGAAGAGAACAATTTTGGTAGACTTCAAATCGCCCGAGGAGATGTAGGGGTAAAAGATGGCCCCGTCTGGGGAGAGGCTTTGGTAGCGAGAGGCCGCAACGGGATAGAGGTCAATCTCTCCTTGAAGGGGTGCCATGGTGTGCGGGGGCAGTTAGGTGTTCAAGTAGGAAGTAGGAAGTAGGAAATGGGAGATAGGAAATGGGAACTGGGAAATGGGAAACAGGGAATAGGGATTGGGTATCTCGTCCAGGTCTATGTTTATGTATGTAAAGTATGTATGTACAGTATGTATAGTTGGTTGACTCTGAATGGTGAAACGTCGGTAGTCTCGGCGAGGAGAGCAAAGCAAGATGACAGGCCAGGAACAGGAACCGGGCGATTATAACCTAACCCGCTCGGACCTCGTTCATAGCCGGGCGGAATGGGAATGGGAATGGGAATGGCGCCCCGGGTTTAGCTGCACAACCTACCTGGTGTATTGTTCATACTCTCTACTTCTACCCAACCCTCTCCCTCATCTCTTCCAACCCAGACCCATCTCAACCCCATCCTCTCATACACACACCTCATGTCGGACACTCTCGAAGCAGCCGCCCTCTCCGGCGCCCTTTTCTCTCCACCCCGTTCCACCTCCCCCGCACGGTCCACCTCCACTCCCTCCCCCGTCAACACCGACGAAGAACTCGGCTCAGATCTCGATGACCCAACGTCTCCTATAACTTCCAGAGCTCATCCACCCGCCCATGGTCGACAACCTCAACCGACAGTACCGACGCACGATGGTCCCCAAACCGGACCAAAAGGCGTGATGGGTGATCGTCGAGCTGCTGACAGCTTCCGGACGTCTCAGAACCAAATGGACCGGAGGAAGATAATGGTGGAACAGGAACGACGGAAGATGGTCGCGATGACTCTGGGAGAGGAGGAGGAGGAGAGGAAACGGGAGGAGATGAAGAGAATTGAGAGGGAGAGGGATGATGAGGAGGCGAGAATCAAGTGGAGGAGGGAGAGACGGGAGGAGTTGGAGAGTCTGGCAAGACTACGAGGTGGGGATGGGGTCGGTATGGGTGTAGGTGGTCTAGGAAGTAGGGAGAGAGGTGGGTTGAAAGAGGTCGGCAAAGAGGGGTTCGTCCTGGCTGTCGAGAGACGAGGTTGGGTCGTCGTATTAGTATACGAACCGGTGGGTTGGATTTCGCCTTTGGCGGTAATTTCACCATCATCCTCTGTAATGGTTCTACTCTACTGACTAATCAACTGCGTGGAGAAAGAAGGACTTGGTGTCATCTCTAAAACTTCAGCTGACATGACGCAGTACATTCCACGCTGTCACGATATCATGTTATCACTACTCCATCTCTCCCTCCATCTACCACCCTCGTCCACTCTACAAACCCCTCTCCACCTTCTGAGAGCCCGCGCAACATCCCTTTCCTTCTCCCTTCTCCCCGCTGAGTCTACACTATCATCTTCAGTGGCGTCGAGTCGGGATACCCTTGATGGCGAGGATGAATTTGGGGACGAAGACGAGAACGCAATTCCACCACGACAACCGGATCCTGATGTGCTCCCGACGCTGCTTGCGTATAAGGACGGAGAGCTTGAGAAAACTTGGGTGAGAGTTGATTGGGAGGTAGCGGAGGATGGAGTGGAGGGGTTACTGAGGAGGTATGTCATGATGTGGACTTCGCCTGAGCATGTTACTCTGGACTGACGGTATGGTTAATAACTTAGAGAAGGGATATTACCCGCTACGACGAAGCTGATCTTCGGACAAGATGAGACGAACCAGTCAGATCAGGATGAATAGCGATGGCGCATTTGGCGATGCAGAAGAAGTTAGATTTTGTTTTTGGTGCTCTGCACAGAGCTGTTTCAATAATAATCACGCCAGTTCTGGCGTTGTATATCAGATATTATCCGGTATGTATATCCATGAGGCCGACCTGCACTACCTCCCATACCAGATGAATAGGAAATGCGTGCGTCATACCAAACCGTCAAACACCAAAGCAGTCGTCCGTTTATGGATGTGAAGAACGGCGACCTCCCGATGTGAAGGTTATATCGTGCATGCTATCATCTTCTCCGTAGTCACATATGATCAGGATTCCTCATTCGTGTCTCACTCCCAAGGACCGGGCTTGCGCTGCCCACTGCTGTGATGGGATTGCTTTAGTTGGTGCGATATGACGGACCTGGGGAATGTCAGTAATGGTTGACTAGTAGATGACGAGAAATTGGGGACTGCGACACGAAAAAAGGATATGAGGGGGCAGAATTCAAGAGTTCACAGCCAATTTGTGGCCTCATGTACACTCTGCTATCCCCCTCTCTTACAGCATCGACGAAGCGTAAACCTTTCTGAGGTGAACCACATCCAGCATATTCCAAATATCGAACAGGACCCACCTCGTTCCGCGCACTGATCCTCCACACGCCGAATGTTGCGAGTCCAATACCGACCACACAGACTATCGTGTTAGTAGCCCAATTCGTGGGTCTGGACCACCATCCGCCTGTAGTTGGAAGAGCGTATTCCATTGCAATGGGAGATGAAGATGGACAAGGTAGGAGTTACAGATTGTGAGATTGGAGATTGCAATAACACATGTCGTTTGGAGATAAAGGTGAGCGTTTAGAGTAAAATATGGTCAGTCACGATGATCTAGACGCCTTCGTGATCTGTCAAGGAAGAGACATGCCTGAGGGACTCCAGACTTCTTTGGGGTATGGGTATTGTCCCTGTAGCGTGTTAGTTATCTGCACGAGTGTATGATTGTAGGGGTACTTACGCCGCCACCCTGAGCGAGACGAAAGTATCAGTGTCACATCCAGAATGCAAAAGGGGGGACATACCATTGTTGTGATTGTATAGCTAGATGGATGGTACAACGTCAAAATGCAGATGAGATACAGACAACGCATCCACGAAACCAATAGGCATACAGATAGTTCCGCGAACCAGTACACGCGCCTAACCCCCATTTGACCCGTAAACGAGCCGCGCTGATTGGCCGAGTTGAACGAAATCGGGTGTAAACGGAAGCCCGCCTCGCAAACTCCGCGACCACAGGACAGGATCCAGCTTGCACGTCCTATTTCCATCTCATTTCAATTGCACTCGACCACCGAAAAACCACATCGTCTACACCTGTTCTTCGCGTATCCCTCCCCTAAACCACATCCTTATTTACAATGGCCGGCGAGAAATTCAGCGAAGGTGTGTTTGTAGCTTGGGTCCTTTTTTCTAGCTGCGGTTTGCGAGGAATCGATATCGTCGATCTCATGATTTGGTGGAGATGATCGACCGATTGTATCTGGTGTTCTCGTTGCCATGGCTGACGCTTTACTTACTAGGTGACTCCGCCAAGGGAGCTTCCATCTTCAAGGTGAGATTTATTTCTTCACTCGCAGCTCTACCCTACCTACACCACCTTACCCTCGATTCCCTTCCCCCAACCTCCCAGCTGGAAGACTTTTCCACCATCCACAAGCTACGCGCTAACACCCCTTCTCTCAGACCCGATGCGCACAATGCCACACCCTAGAAGCTGGTGGACCTAACAAGGTCGGACCCAACCTCCACGGTCTTTTCGGTCGTCAGTCCGGCCAGGTCGAGGGCTTCTCTTACACCGCTGCCAACGTCAACAAGGGTGTTCACTGGGTGAGTGGAGTTTTTTGCATATGGCAGAGCTGCACTCGCTGTAGCAGCATAAGCGTGCTGTGCTGTACATCTTGCAGCTCAGTGATCCTCGATCCTCCATCGATCAAAATACCATGCGAGTCCTCTTATGCTGATAATCGCCCCCTCACAGGACAGCGAGACTCTGTTCGAGTACCTCGAGAACCCCAAGAAGTACATCCCCGGAACCAAGATGGCGTTCGCTGGTCTCAAGAAGGCCAAGGACAGGAACGACCTGATCACCCATCTCGCCGAGGCTGTGAGTGTTGTTTATTTTTTTGGCTATATCAGTGGTAGAGACTGGTTTCTGTTATTGGCGGCGTCACTTGGCACACCATTCACTTCGCTGGAGCTGGAGCTGGAGGCCTTCAACGCCATCTGAGCAGGCATTTGGTTCAGAATCTTCGATTCTGTTTCTTCCCGTGGTGTACCAACTCGAATCCCAGCTGACATGTCATTTAACAGACCAAGTAAACCCCCCCCCCCCACCTCGATCCTGTCCCTCGACCCCTCCCACCATCTTGATATAGAGTGTGAAAAAGGGAAACAAGAACCGTCATTGAACCTTCCTCCGTACCCTTATCTTCCCCTCCTACTTTTCTGTATGGAAGGAATCCGTGATTTGTTGCATGCATATCCTCCCCCTCTACCATCTTTCGGCCTGCAAAGTTCCATCTACCTTTCGCACTGGCCGACCACTCACAGAGGGGTCCAATCATGTTCACTGCCATATTCATCGTCGACAACCAATGCGGTAGTGCTGGCATTACAATCAGCATATTGTTCTTCGTGGATTCTGGCCAAAGACCGTGTCCGAAATCAGAAGCCGCAGACTTAATTTCGTACATGTTCGTTGTTATTGAATTCGAAGTAGGGTTTACTTCAGAATATGGCTAGAAAGGCAACTGAAAACGTAACCGTAAAATTAGACATGAACATGGACATGAGAATGCTATTCTGATAAGAACCGACAAGTTGGGTGGGTGTTTCGAGTCTCAATCTCTGGAGGACTATTGTAAAAGTGAATGAGTGCAAGGCAAGGCTGCGTCAAAGCATGCGTGAGAGTTTAATGAGGTATGCAATGGAAACGAAGGGGTGATATGGCAATGGAGGGAGAATATTCGAGGATTGAAATCGAGCTACCGTGACCCGTCTTTTAAAAGGTTATCAATCGGAGATATCCCATCATAGCCGTGTCATGGAGGCTCGGGGATGTTTTGCCGCAAATAAGGATGTCTCAGGGCCTCTCCTACTGTGATTCGACGGTCGGGATCGAAGTCTAGTAACCGAACGATGAGGTCGAGGAAGGATGCGTTGATTGGGTTCGTAGGAGGGATGATGTCCTGTTGGTTTGCAACGAGGATCACGTTAGTCAGTCATCACAGCTAGAAAATCCTGATCGAGGATCGAGGCTATCGTTGCCTTCGTGTAGTCGGTAACTGCAAAACTCACCCTCAAAGCTTTTAGGCCCTTGACGAACTTCCGACTCGACTTTGATATCGTCGAGTTGGGGTAATCAACCTTGTTCCCCTTGAAAAACTCGGGTTTCTTTTGTCTGAGAAGCAGATCATCGTCAGACAATGAAATTTGCTGACAAGAATAGTAGACTTACCTCCCCTTCTCCACCATTCTCGGCGGCATCTTCCCCATGACGACCTCCATCATTGCCAGATGTTCCAGATTATCATGAGTCTGGAAAAGAGCGTCTCCGGTGTAGAACTCGACTAGGATGCAGCCGATCGAGAACATATCGCAAGGATATGACCAGGACATGCCTACGCAATAGTGTAATGTTAGAAATGGGTCAAAGGTTGGGCTAGCAGAGGCAGGACGGCAGAATAGGCTAAGCACTAACCCAGGATGATTTCAGGTGCCCGATAGTGTCTCGTACTGACTACCGAGGAATGATATTCATTCTCAAACGTCGCACTGCCAAAGTCAATAAGACGGATGTCGGTGTTTTTCAATATCGACTTTGACTTCGCTCCAGCCCGCTATAGCAAATGTCAGTACGGGTGAGGTGAAAAGGGATAATGCACGGTGTATCGAACTCACTCTTGGACCTTGGAGTCTTGAACCGTTCTCCACCAGGAGGATGTTCTCGGGTTTCAGATCCGTGTGAACGAGTTTGAGTGAATGAAGGACTGAATTAGGAGGACCGAGCGTCAGTGACTAGTCACGATATCGCTGGTCAGTCTTACGACCAGAACTCACATTGCACACTCTGGAGGAGAGACCGAGCAAAGTCTTGAATATGCTTGTCGGGGAATGGTTGGAAACTGTTGAGTTTCAAGAAGTCGAACACGGACATCCCAAACAACTCGGAAACGATGCAAGGATGATTCCGGTAATCGAAATATTCCTCTAAGTGTATACATTTGCTACAAGGTGGGCATATTATCAGCTCATAAACCGTTATTTATCGAAAAGTAGTGAGAAGTGGTAGATGGGGCTCACTAAAAGTTCTTGGGATCGTTCTTCTTTAGAGCATCCAATACTCTGATTTCGATCTTACTAGCATCCCTGTATTTCTGCACAGCACGGATGATCTTGATAGCAACTTTCCGACGTGTTTCGATATGTCTCGCTTCAACAACTTTGCCAAACGTCCCTTGACCCAAGAGCCGGACAATTTTGTCTGCGAGCGCGACACGATGGATCAATCAAATGTTCACCCGTCAACGAGAAGGAAAACGAAAACTCATAGACACTTACATTTCCCACCAACGACGTCATCTGGCTTGACAACGTAGTGACCCTCTGCATCGTCCCATGGAGGATGAGTAGCAACCGCTGGAGCAGGGGGAGGGGCGACCTTTGGCGGAGGAATATATGTAGAAGCCGAGGTCTGGTTTAGTCAGCTTATACTCCTTCATGCTTAACTCGGGACTTGAACTCACCTCGACTTTGGCCTTCCCCTTCTTTACGCTAGGAGCATCAGAACCCTCATCGACTTTACGTTTCTTTGCACTGCCTCCGGCCACACTAGCACTGCCTCCTGCTACTGAGCCCCCATTGACAGAATGGCCGTTGAGCTCAGCTGCAACTTGTGCTCTCGTCCGTTTACGTGGTGGGCCAACAGGGTCGAGAGGGCTTTCCGTATCGTCGATGACAATGACTTCTTTTCTCTGTCCCACAGAATCAAACGTGTGTTCTGTTGTCCATCCGTTCCCTTTTTGGCCTGCCTTTCTTCGGGAGCTGACGCTACCTGAAGAAGGCATAGTCTGAGGAGTGGTGGTCGTCGTGACCGTGGAACCTACGCCTGCGGCCGGGACTGCTACTGCTTTCTTTCTTGGAGGCATGTCGGTAGGCGAGGTAGAATAATTGAACCGAAGAGGTGGGGGGATGTGAAGAGGGGATTCGCGTGGAAGAATAGAAGGAGAATAGGGATTATAATAAGCCTGCAAGTAATGTGAACGTGGTTGGGGGATTGATGAGAGTTCGCCTAAAGGGCTTGAGTGAAATGATCGATGTGCTGTACTTGAGGGCGGTGGATGTAGACGATGTGTAGTGTGTTGTTGGCCTTGTGGGTTCTGAGCGGGATGATTGATGCGATAAGGCGGAGTGGAGGACGGCCAAAGATAAGGCTGGAGGAGTGCAGCCGTCAACGGAGGATGAGGAGATCGGAGACCTCGTTCACCAATCGATGATGTAGACGAAGCCGATAGTGGATGAGAGGGATGTAAGAAAGCGGGAGGGAAGGGTGAATGTGATGGTCGAGATAGAGATGTGTATCCGTAAGTCGTACCACCTCTCCGACCTCCTGCGATGGTCTGGTCAACTCCAGCCGACGACGACGATGATTGAGCTGGACCTGTGCCCAGGGCAGCTTCGTCGTAGGGTGAATAAGAGAGATGATCGTGTTGCAGACTATGAAGTTGGGATGTGTTGTCGAGGAAATCACCTGGAAAAGTATGAATGGATGGAATCCGAATCGAGGGTTTGGAGGAAGATGTCGTTGCGCCCGAATTTGACGTTGAAGCTACGACCGTCGGTGCAGCTGCGTTTTGAGGATATGTATGTGTATGTTCCGATGCAGGCAAAGACAGGAAACTCGATCGAGACACCGTAGGAAGGCTAGGGTCACCTGCAGAATCCACGGGGTCGTAGCACGACTGACGGAGAGGGGGACGAATGGGATGAGGTACGGAGGAAGAAGGGTGAAAGTAGTCGAGGGGCAGGGGTGAAGCTGAAGTAGAGGTTGCGGTTGCGGTTGACGTGGACGACGTGTGGTATATTCTATGGGTGGAAGTGGGTGGGAGCGAATTGTTCATGGAGTGGGGCGGGGTGGGATGGTAGCAGCCAGCCCAGGCTAGGTGGTGGGTGAGGAAGAGGAGAAGAAGGGGTGGAGGGGGGGGGGGCCAAGAAGAAGGATCCCGAGCGACGGTGGGTGAGTGGTGTGGGTTGCGCGGTGCGCTGCAGCTGCGGTCAACGGGGTCCGCGTTCCACTGGGCCGGGCTCTTGTTTCCTGTGGCTCTGGTTTCTTTCTGCTGACTGTCGTCTGGATGTATGAATTAATACTGAAGGATGAACTGACTCAATAGGCAATGTCGAGCTATCGTTCACCTACATATGTATGCAAAGGCCCGAGATGGAGATGTAACGGGAGCCATGCGGGCAACAATCAATTAGCACAGGTCATCGCATCGCTCTCTTCGGCGCACACACAAAGACCACAAAGTATACTATCAAACAATAGCCCTTAACCCCTCGCCCCCTTCTCCCCTTCCCTTCCACCTTCCACCCCAGATAGTCTACTACCCTTCTACCTCCCTCTCACATCCCACGCACGCACCGACCCAATCAGCCCTACTTATCTATACCAATGCGTGGTTGTGGTTTAGGAAACCCCCGCCCCTCGTTTCCCATCCTGTCCATGCGTTCAATGCACTCGTTTTGTCTCCTCTTACATCTGTCCTGACTATACTTCAACCCCCTGTTCCCGCGTTTGAGTAGTATTATCGCAGTAGACATCCTCCTCTCTCCCTTCTCTGCCTCTGCCTTTCGTGGCAGTGAGGTGGGTAGAGAATTGGTCGTGAGGCTGCGACACTGCAAACGCTGCGACCATCCTCTTACTGATGATGGCCACCAGATCCTTTATTCCAAGCCGCCCAAGATGGCAGATAGGGGGAGTGAAGGGGAGTGAAGGGGGGAGAGCGAGGAGGCGTTGAAAGCCCGGAGGTTGCGTGTGGCAGACGCCGAGTTGTTTCAGCTCGCCCAACGCCCTTGCAACAAATGATGTTACTGCCAGCACCATTGTTCTCGATCGACTCCAAGATGCATGCGTGAAGTCAGGTATAGATTGATTATCAAGGTATCCGTTTCTAAGCAGAGTATAAACATGCTGGGTGCTCTCTGACAGCCACCTTCGCCCTCGCCAACTGACTGATAAATACACCTCGCCACCTAGACCTCACTGGTCGTACTGATGACTGACATCCATTCCGACATTTCCATCCCATTGGCAGCTTGCAGAATATACGAATTAGTTGCTGTAAAGATGGTGAACGCAAACCGATGCTATGGCATTCAAGTTATCAGCTCCTCAACCCACACTCAAACCACGATCAACGCTCACACCAAGAAGCATCTCCACGTCCGGGCTGGCTATCACACTAGCCTTTGAGAGATTGATGATCTGTACTTCTCGCTGTGATGAATCTCGATGCAGATATAGATAAGGTCTGTACACATCCTTCAGCTATGCAAGAGAGCTATTGAACCAGCCTACTCACCTGCGGAGGACGAAATGCATCTTTTCCCATTGATTGGCAGGAGAATCTCGCAATATCATTAGAGGCCCACTCTTGATGGTCGTATCGCTAGGGAACAATTAGTCAATGTATACCCTGGGAGATTTCAAATCTCACATTTTCGACTCTTGCTTGACATTGGGAATCAATTTCGGCTCGAGGTCAGGCAGTAATTTCCTCATTTTCCTAGCAATAGCTTCTTCCTCTGGGGACTCCCTTCTGACGTCAAGCTGCACATGGGAAGTGTTCGTCAGCGATTCCGTGTTTGGCTTTAGCGGACCGTGACAAACGTGTATGAGCGAGGACATACAATGATTCTCGAGTCCATCTCCTTCTTCCACAAATCCAAACATTTTCTCACTAGTCTCTCCTTTTCGCTATCACCAATCTCACTACCTCCTGGACGGCTGTCCCGACTGACCTCCCCAATTCTCTGCAACACAACCAATGTGCTCTGCAGATCCGCCAAGCCGTTCTGGGTTCTCGTGAGCCTCCTGAAATCATCCAGCAAACTCAAACTCCTAGACCTCCAGTCGCCTAAGCTTTCTTCCCCTTGGACATGTTTTTTCGAAGTATCCAACCTCCACAGATCCTCGGCAAATCTGGTGATAGGCGGAGTGAGCTTAAGGGTATATATCGCTGTAAAAGACTGGTAGATCTTTGAAGCAGCCCAGAAAGTCAAAAACGATGAGCGTTTGGAACCTCTTCCGAGGATCTGAATGGGGAGATCGAGTGTGAAACGAGCGGGCTCGTCTAGCGTGTCAACCTCGATCAACCAATCCAAGCGGACTAAGAGCTTCTGTCCACTAGCTGTCTTCCGATCGAAATGGATTGAGTGATGAGCCGCTGTATCCCATTGTCCGGTACTCTCTAATTTCGATGTCCCGTCGGGATAATATTCAACATTCTGAGATGAAATCCGCATCTCCACATCTGTCTTGCTGACACTCGCGATAGAACCCTTGTCAATGACTCTGATGTCGCTTGAAGCCAGTCGAATAACCTTCGACCAGGATAGCGTCTTACCCGAAGAATGGTTCAGCAATAATCTCATTCTTCGCTGCAATCCTTGGTGAAGCTGGAAAGTCTCCTCGAACACTTCGGAAGGCTGGTAGACCCCATTGGAGGCTAGTTCTTGAATCTCCACCGTAGCCAGAATGTCATGTGTCTGCGGCCCAATGAAGTCGGTTTCACATCTTCTCATAGACGGTTTAGCTGAATCCGACTTCAGCGGACTCGATGTCGCCAATGTAGGAGATGTAATCGAACTAGCTTGAGCTTCGCGATTACGATCCCAACGTTCTAGACGACTCAGATAGGTTCCTCGAGCTTTGGCGAAGAACTCGATAGTGGCATATCCATGCGACATGTATTTCACCATTTCAGGGCTTACGAAAATTGTGACGGTTCGTCTGAGGTTCAGATGGGCTACAGACGACTTGTCGAGTTCGATCGGAAGAGAGGCAAATGTATCTTCGGACGCGATCGTCGGTCCGACGAAAGAAGATAGACGGGTTTGAGCATGAATAGTCGCGAAGTCACCTGAAGACAGCCCTTTGACACCATCCAGGTTGATGGTGAATGAGTATCTCGCCCCAGTAGCAATGATGTTAGAGCCTACTCTAGACGATTCAGGAGTAGCCACTCCTGACCTGGGAGATGAAGGGACGTCAAGAGCGACACGACAAGAGCCGATAGCTTCCATTGTGTAGGGACAGAATATGGGGACAGTCACAGCGTAGGAGAGCTGATAGACCAATAATCGTAGTGGCACTCTGGCGGCTCCAACGAAAGAAAATCTGGGCGGTGGGTTATCGCTGAACGTCCCGTCAACCTGGAAGTGCTGAGAGTAATTGGGTCTTTCTTTCAGCGAGGATATATGGCGCATCTTCCCCAGTTGCTGACGGAAACGAGACATGTCCCACATGTACACCGCTGATGATTAGCCATATGACACAAACCATCAGACACACCTTTAGCTTCCTTATCCAACACTTTGATCGTGACACATGGTCCCGTCGTTGCTGAAAGAGTATTTGACACATCCTCGAATTCTACAACCCCATTTAGATCATCCAGGGAGGAACTAGACGCTGCCAAATGTCCTGGAACGACGAGGAGATTGTATGAGACCCGCTTCCCCATCTCTTTGCTAGACGTTGTTAGATCTGCGGCAGTGGTCAATAGGACTCACGCGATGACATTTGCCTCCCGAACATTGACAGCCTCAGTCAAAATCTCCTCCGCCATTTTAAACGTTCTCAAACGTTTCCATTGCTCCACTGCCCATTCAACCAGTCTCAGTTCCCTTGCAGTCCAGGAGGCAAGTTCCATTTCTGCTTCATCGATAGCTCGAGCAGCCGCGGCTTGAGACCGGATCCGCTTCACTTCTTGGGCAAGATTTCGGAGCTGTTTAGTGAGATGCTGTTGTTCCAAGGCAGAGTCAGCCGCCTTGGCATCGAACATTGCTATCGGGGCTAATTCGGTCCCTGCCTCCGATCTTTCCTCAATGCCGGTAATATCGACATCAACAGGTGTTCCGAGACTGTTGGTAGTCAATGTTGTAGCTTGCGCCCCACCTGCCCATGGGTTTGCCATAGTGTCAAGAGATTCTTCGGTCTGTGATGATGGCATTCTCGACTCCAGCTCTGCGGCAAGATCGAACCGCGAATCAAACCGCGAATCTGGACGCTTTCTTTGAGTACGAACTTTGATCTGTTCAATTATCAGTGTCAGCTCTTCATCCGCGAAACTTACAATGTCATCGAACAATCGGTCCAGGTCATGATCACCCAATTTCTCGATGTCGGCTGCCTCCCTTCGAGCAGCAGACCAGTCCATTAGGTCCCCACCGTCATTCCGGCTCGGGGAGTCAGGTCTGAAACCTGGTGATCCAGTGTCGGCAGCCAGGTTATCCATGCTTATTGACCCATGTATCTTTTGACGCTGGGCTCGAACAGCTGCTGGATCCTGTGGATCAGCTAGGAGCAACAGCTCAACCTACATTGAAGCGGAATACATGAGAATCGCCGAGTATGACTCGGAAGCCATTGAGCAATTTGACCGGCTGATTATGTTAGCTACGACAGTGGCTCTGAGTGCCTTGTGACTCACTGTCTCCGGTGACACTCGCTTGCCGTTGATCTGCACGAAGTGTCATAAACAGGACGTATCGTAAGCAAGAACAAACTCACGAGAGTCCTCGCATCGGGTATGGCTTCGACAGACACCACCCCTTCTTCATTGTGGAATACACAGTGCTTGACAGAAATGTTAGACCCCGACAACTTGATTTGAGCTACCTCGCCGTCCAAGCTGCCAGCTATGGTCGCTCCAGGTTTGAGCTGGTAGACGAGACACTATCACAGTTAGCCTTGCAGTTCATAAAAGCTTACTTCTGACATCAGTGGATCTGCAGGATATCGTCAGTTATGATATTCGATCGTATCGCCAGACACATACCTTCGTTAAGATTGACCAGGGAAGGGTGTTTCTGAGGCGCGTGCACTCCGACCATCTGAAGACCAATTGCTTCTTTTTAGAACTGAGCGGGCAACACCTCGCTGAACTCACATCCTTATCGACTGATATGCCGAGCTCTTCCAGGGCCTTCTCTCGCTCAATATGGATGGCCTGGGTTTTGCTCAACTATTCCGCAATCAGTATCGGGATCGAGCTTCGACAGCCTCGAGACACACTTTCTGTTCCCAGGTTAAGTTCAGACTCTCCATGAGTTTTTCAGATGCCCTGTAGTGCGCCAGTGAGTTTTGGACCTGATCCTATACTTTGTAATCCTACGTACTGTAATTGATCCTGCAGTTCGAGCTCTGCGTGGGTTCAGCTTGTATTCTGTGATCGTCACTCACTCGTGACCTTCCGGATTTCTCCCTCTTTCGTTCTGTAGGTTACAATTTGCTTCTCGGGTGGTATACTTGGATCAAACGTCGACTCCCCATCCAATGCACTGCTCGAGGCTACTCTATTCCGCAATACTGTGGGATTCCGTTAAGCATTTATCACAAAATCACAAAAACCAATATCCACTCACTGTCTAGCTCTTCCTTTAGCTCACTGCTCAGCAGGGATATGTCAGCGGCAGATCTGAGATCAGTAAGACAACACTCACCGGATCAGCTTGGCATTGGGGTCTTCGTTGACCACAGCGTGCGTCTTTATACGTTTTGCAGCATCCGCGTAGCGCAAAGTACTGTTGAGCGGTCAGTTGAATTCGTATTCTGATGAGACTAAGCTTGCCTCAAAGTCTCCTCATCTGTGTTGAATCAAGTCAGCCGGTAACATTCTTTATCACAGTGTCACGTACAATCCGCCGGACTACCAACAGCTTGTCAGCTCTGCGCATGAATCCATGGAGATATATCCATTTTTAGGTCGCTCACGAGATAGCAGCGATCATTGCCGTCTTCGAGTTCCCGCCTAAGCTCTCCTTCAACAACCAGGTAAGGACCGAATCTCGATACGGGACGTGATCATCTTTCTTCTTCCGGCCTTTGGGATCCCCGCTCGATGCTTGAGCAAGAGCAGCGATGACTTTACCTAGCGTGGTGAGTGATTTATTGATATTTGCACCTTCTTTCAAACGGGTCCCCTAAAGCAAGTTCTGTCAGTAGGCGGAGGATATTGATGGAATTAACATACTGTAGCACCAGTCGAGGCTTGGCGTTCGCTACCTGCTAGGTCGACAAGCGAGATTTTCGAAACCTTTTCTCCTGTCATGTTCGTCTCTGCGTCGTGTCGTCTCTGGGTGAGCTGTACAGATATCACAATAGATCAGTTCCTATATATGGTATTCGACAACACTGATTTGAAGAAGAGTTCGGCTTACAATCAACGTAAAGACCGCATGGGATCGAGAAGAGGTTTCGTTCATATTCGTCGAGGCCACTGTTCGAGCCTGTACAAATCATGTGAATATGCGGACCATCCGAGAGGACAATGCGGCCCACCTTGTTACCCTCATCCATCAGAGTCATCATCTGCCCATAATTCTCTACCACTAATCGACTCAAATCCTCAACGTAGGGTCCTAATGACGGGTGTTCTCGTACTTTCAGGTTTCCCTTATTTTTGGGATTGAGCAAATCCCGGACTCTGCAGAAAAAGTTGTTAGAATGCTATAAAAGATCACAACGCTTCTTACTTTTCGTTGTATATTTCTATGTAGGACACTTCAACAGAGTAGGACAAGTTGGCTGTTGTAGCTGATCGATCTTCCACCCGCCGAAAGAGCTCCAAAGTAGTCAGAGGGATCACCCCCTTATCGGCACCATCTTCATGCCCCATCAGAGACAATCATTCTTATGTTATAGCAATCGACGTACATCCCATCATTGAATCTGTTATGCTTAATCAGCAGATGTCTCCTCCTAGCTCGACGGTTGACTTACAGCTCTTGCCACTGTTATCCCGGAATCAATTCAGCTCATTACGATGCAAAATCATTTATAACTCACCTTCCGGTCTGACCATCTAACAGCATTGTCAATGGCAGAACATCTCGAAGGTCTGAAACTGAAACTTACAGGCGAAGATGCAAGTATTAAACCCCTCAAAGCTATGATCCAGCAGTTCAACACCCAAATCCTGATAAAGCGTTTGCTGCGAAGCATATTTAGGATCATCTCTGGGCCCAGCCGACCAATACGACTTATCTGTTCCACCAACACTCGAGTAAGCGAACTTGCCTCCATCAGATATAAGAATTGGCGGAGCACCCACCAAACGAGAAAGTCTGCGGTTTTTTCTCCGTCGCTCGGGCAGACGTCTGGACTGTTTCAGGGGGGTCAAGAATGGTTTGATTCCCTTCCATCCGAATAAGCTCTTTCGCTCCCCTCGCAATCTCTGTTAACAGACAAGTTGTTGTCAGACATGTTGTAAAGACATGACTTTAGCAGATGATGACCGGAACTTGCCTCGAGCGTTCAGCGGTCGGCATCTGCAAAGTACATGAGCGGAGTATTCTCATTATCGGTTGACAGAAGGGAGGATGAGACAGTCAAAATAACTGGGGAGGATAGATCCTCAAGACACACACCTTACCACCACCTTGATGTTGCCACCGGCCATTTTGAGTCGCTTAGCCACTTGGTGATGGGAAGCTCCCAAACTGGCCCAGCTCAGCTCAGCCAGTCGACTTCGAGGAGGAAGGCTACGAGCTATGGGCCAGTGAGCATCTGCTAGCGTCCTCCTCCCACGAAGGGTTCCGGCTTGCTCTGGTTTAGCTGTATAGAGTTGTGATCAATGAGTTACAAGCATTACCAAGTGTTTTGAATGGGAGGTCTGATTGAGTTGATGGGTGGTCAATGCGCGGCCACTTGCGTGCGGGGTACGAATCTGGGGTAGTTCCGGCCAGTGCCGGCCATTTTCAGTTGCCACCATTGCCAGGATCTCACATATGGGATGGGCATCGAGCTATCATATACACTTGTCGTCATCTACCACATTCTAGGCTGTAACGTCCATAGCCATTGCTCCATGACCATTCACCCCAACTTCTTCCTCGCCAAACATCATCCCACTAGTCTCTTTAGCGTACTGGATACTCCGGTCAACATCGCAGAAGTACTTGTAGGCAAGACGAACGTCCTCCACGTCGATTACTGGCGACTTGCGCCTCTTGGCCAGTAGATCAGACGGTGCGATGAGGTTGAGAGAGTAACGCAACGACGTCGAACTGCCCATTGTTGCTAATAGGTCCTGAGCGTCGGGTGACAGCTTAACATCTTCTTCGTCCGCTCTGCAGAGAAGTGATTATCAGCACCATCACTCGTCCTTCCTATTTGGTTTGATTTAGACCTACCTGATCTTCACAATCTCCCTGATCTCAGCCTCGTCGTACTTCTTCGTGGAGATTATCAACATCCTATCTAGAAGATCCACAGGAATCCCATGAGGACTTTTGTATTTTGTCCCTCGTATCCGCGTGATGCCCCGATTTGAAGCCATGACCACTAGAGGAGCAAGCTCTCCCTCCAGAGCCCGGTTTAAGAAGGAGAAACACTCAATGTCCAGCATGTGCACTTCGTCGATGAACAGAACCTGTGATCGATCAGGTCAACGACGAGACAAAAAGGAAAACCGGTTTCGAACTCACTCCTGGCACAATCTCTGCTTTACCTTCTTCTCTCCACTCAGCCACTTTCGTGTTGATTTGATCACGCAGCTCCGGCTTTATCTCCCCAGTATCGCCTTGAACCGAGTCAACTTAGTCTCGAGCTGCGACCAGAAAGATAGACTCACCTGCGAAGAGAGCCAAGAAACCCTGTGTTCTCGAATTTATGACATCAATCTCGTGTAAAGACACTGTGTGAACAACCTCCTTCCTCGTTTGCAGCTCGCCATCAGGACAGGCCACAAATTGCGTCTAAAGACAGAAATCAGCATAATTCAACAGAGTTCTATTGACAACCCACATCTGAGCCCATAGCGTCGTAATCTTTTGCTCTTCCGAAGCTCCTTCCGAGCTTAGAGATCCTTCCACTAGCTTTGTCGATACTGATGACGTCCCCTGCAAGAACTTTCTCCTTCTGTAACTGATCTATCATTTTCGAGCCCAAATCGTAGACTGTCTCCATGTCTGTCGTTTTGAGTGTTAAACGACCAGTCTTGGTGGCCTGCATGAAAAGTACCTTGTCAACTTGTTCTCCTATAACTGACTCGATGGATATGCTGGAAAACTCACCCCTGTCACACTTCTGTCCACCTGTATTTCAACAACCTCCCCCTCGATAAGTTCCGTCTCCTCCTTTATTCTCACACCGATGGACCGACGGAATGCTTGCGTCAAAGACTCAGTTTTTGACATCTACCGGAATGGATATTCGAAAATATCAATGTCAGCAGACCATATACGCGAAGCTGAATTTAACATGATATTGCTATAACTCACCTCGAGTGAAAACACCTCAGAAGCAGTCAGCATAACGAAAGGAACATCTGTCCCCAACGTCTGAGCCATTCCTGGGATTAAAGCTCAGTTTAAAGAATTCTCTCTCATCACCAGCGGTGCAAACATACCCATAGCGATAGCTGTCTTCCCTGTGCTAGGCGGGCCAGCCATCAAGATACTCCTTCCAGCTATTCTCCCCTCCTGAACCATCTTCAATATAACACCAGCAGCTTTCCGGGCCTTCCCTTGTCCAATCATTCCCTGGGACGAAGCTCGCGGCTCGAGGTTCTCATCAAGACCAAGACCGTAGATGTGCGAGTGAGCGCCTGCAAGTTCATGGTAAGCAAACGATGTGAGGAAGAATGCGAGAGAGATTCTACTAACCAATGCGCTCCATCTTGGTCGTGTCTTTGCTGGTTGTTTGAATGGATATATTGGCCGCCTATATTAGAAAGCTCGTCAGTGATTGGAGTTGACCTCATTCCAGTCAGTACTGACCATTTTGTCAAGCTGGTATCTCTAGGCTATAGGCGAGGTAAGAAAGTTGAGATATGCGAGTGAAGTCATTAGGTGAGGGAGACCAGCGGGATCAAACTAACCTGGCACCTAGTTTATTTTTCCTGTTTTTGTTTTGATTATCTCCTGAGAGCATTTGCCACGTGCACCAACTATTTCAATGGACAAGCCTAAGCAGACTGCAAGAATCCTCCCGTCTCTTGTATATCGATCGTTTGAGCGCTATGGAGTCAGTCGGACCAGCTGAAAGCGTCGCAGAGTCAGTTTCAACAGCCATACCGGTCGCCAATGATATTGCTGCTGCTACGACCGCTGCAGAAACAGCTATGACAGCAAAGACACCCGAAAAGCCTACCAAACGTCAACGGCCAGTTACAGACGCCGTTCCTCTCGAGCCCCTTGAAGATGTCCTTCACCGGCGCGTCACAGTCATTAAAGAGGGCGACAATGTCCTTTTGAAACTTCCAAGTGATTCAGTTAAAGCTGTTGTAGCTTCGAAAGACGGGTAGGTGGCTTTTACCTTCCTTCGACTTGTATGTAACGCTGAGATGGTCGTTTAATTTCAGCCTAATTCAGCTAGGAAAGTTTGGCGCTTTTCCTGCGTCCCAATTACTTGGACTTCATTACGATATCACCTATGAGATACATCCTGCCGGTCCGTCGACTTCTGGGAGATCTACGCCCGTCCCATCGGAGTCGGATGCTGTAGCTGCAGAGCCATTGTTTGGTCAAGGTAAAGGGAAGAAAAGCAAAAAGGGGAAGGGGAAGGAGAGTGGGGGTCCTGGCAATCCGCTGTACAGCAACCAGGGGTGGAACAATGTCTTAAGACCATTGAAAAGACAGCCAATCGTTGACGCCGTGATAGGTACGAGTCTCCTCTCCTTCGCCTGACTTCTCCGCCGTCGGTTCGACTAATGTGGTTTATAGACGACATTACCGAAACCAACGAACTCATCGACGATACCGACGAGACGAAACAATCGCTTTTATCTCAAGAAGAAATAGAGGAACTCCGAGCGCAAGGCGTATCGGCAGAAGAATTGATACAGCGGCAGATTGAACGGCACGAACGATTCGGCTTGAAAACAGATTTCAGCAAGGAGAAATGGCGAAGGCGGAAGGAAAAGAAGTGAGATACTCTCCTCACCTCAACTCAACGCAACGCAACTATGGCCATCATATTGATGTCCTTGTTGTCAGATTCTACCAAACTGTTCATCCCCTTTCGCCTTCAATACCAAATCTGATAGACCACTACATGCTCCGATCTCCCCAATCAATCCTTTCTTTGAGATCCGACACCGTTTCTCAAATGCTAGTCTCCGCAAATATACGGCCTGGGGGTCGATATATGGTAGTCGACGATACCGGTGGTCTGCTCACGGGAGCAGTCATGGAGAGGATGGGCTGTGATGGTCGAGTGATGGTGTTCACTGAGTCGGACAGTCCACCGGCTTGGGGAATTCTGAGCGTGATGAATTTCGGCGAGCGGGAGTTGAGCTGTGTGAAATGGCTGAATTGGATGGAGGCGGAGGAGGACTATGAAAGGCGTGAGTACGACCCGGTGAATATGCCCACAGAAGGGCGCACGCTAAGCGATTACGGCTCTCAGCTCCACCTCCCCCCGAGGACGATCTGCCTACTATCTCAGCCTCCAAAACCGCTGCAAGACTGAGGAAACACAACCTTCAGGTTGCTGACCTTAATCGAACTCGGGACGAGCTTCACACAGGCTTATGGGACGGGTAAGGATTCCCGTTACAGAGCTGACTGCAGCCCGCTAATCCACTTGAATCTCCCTGGCCAGACTCATAACCGCTACCGAGCTTTCTCCAATGTCTGTTATCACCCGTCTCACCCCATACTTGGCCGGGTCATCAACCATTACGATGTATTCACCTTATATCCAAGTCTTGGCAGAAGTTCTTCAACTGGCTAGACGGGACAACAATTACCTCAACTCTAGCATCACCGAGAGCTGGACTAGGACGTATCAGGTACGCATTTCTTTCGTTGGATGAGCTTAGTGTACTGGACTGACTCGCAGTGAGAGCAGGTTTTACCAGGCAGAACTCATCCGACGATGACAACCAGTGGGACTGGCGGTTTTTTATTCCACGCTACGCGAGTGTAAGTGACCATCCTCCTCGCGGTAGCTCTTCACCTGAAGTGCGACGGAATGACTGACGACATAGTTCCTGTATTCAGACACCCATCGACCTTCCAACCTGAATCTCATCAACGGCATAAACGTCGAAAGACCAAGAAAATCACCGAGAACACCGAAGAGAGCAAAGGATCTGATCTCGACGTTGACGACCTGATTGATAGCGGGTTGACAAATGATCTTGCATCTGAGGGGATAGAGGTGGACATCTAGGAATCGTTACAGGACTCATCTATTCATAGTCGCAGCTTTTGCGATGCAGACAGCAGCTATTCGCAACGTAGATTTCGTCCAGACATGGTCTTGAATCTTTGTGTACTCGTATCATTCATGCTTCTTTTGTACATAGCACATGCTTTTGCACATAGCACACTTCTGCAGACTACGAACTCGTGCCAGCTATTATGCTTTTCCAGCAGATTCAAACAAGATCATAAACCTCTCGGCGTTGTCTGCGAACACCTGAATCGCCGCCTCGGTGGCCTCCGGGAACGGCAAGGTTGCAAGACCCTTGGAAAGGGCAGCAGCGTACGGATCACGACACCAGGAGTTGACGTTGATCTGTAAGGGGTGAGATTTGACGGTGAGTCAAGGACTGACTGGGCAATGGAAGGTGATGGTGGAGAATGATTACATACCTTGGTAACACCGTTTTTAATACACTCTTTGAAGAGCTCGTCAGGAATTTCGTCGGTTCCGTGCAAGCATAGGTATGGGACTTTGTTGCGGAATCGAGCTTGCAGGTCTTTCAGACTGTTATTTGGTCAGTCATACATTCACGCAAACGCCAGTGAAAGATAACAACAAGCTCACATCTCCTGCTTGAATTGGGGTCCCTCGGGGAAGAACTTGTAAGAGCCGTGGAGGTTACCGATGGATGGGGCGAGAATTTGAGCGCCGGTGCTAGGCATTCAGGTGATCGTCAGTGACTTTCTCAGACAATGAAAAGGAGTTTGCGAATCCAACGTACCCTTCGATGAATTTCTGAGCCTTTTCGGGCTGGGTCAACATGGCACCTGAGATCACTCTGAGCCCAGCTTCTCCACCCTCGAGACGACCTAGTTCGACTTCTGTGGCGACACCCGCAGCCACACAACGCTTGATCCAAGGGACAGCAAGGGAGATGTTCTCCTCGTCACTCTTATCAGGGCGGTAATGTCAGCTCTGGTCAATAGTACGATAGGATGGGATAGACGGATTTCGGCTCACCTCAGCGTGACTGGCGTCGACCATGATACTGTCGAAAGCGATACCCTTCTCTGCGAGACCGACAGCTAGCTCGAGATGAGCTTCATCGGTGGCGTGATCGAGGTGAACTGAGACGGGTACAGATGCAGAGTGGGCACTAGAATTGATCATTAGCTTGGACTCGCGAATATTCTGACAGGGGCCTGATAGACTTACACGTCGAGACAGAATTGAAGGAATGGTCCACCTCCAGCGGCGAGCGTGATAGGGAAGAGCTGAAGGGAAGCTTTCAGTATTAGGCTTGGGCGTGTGATCATCTTTGCTATCTCAGCAAAACATGACACCCACCTGAATGATAGCTGGGGACTTCATCTTTTCGGCAGCGCGGACGAGACCAATAGCTGAATTGGCATCGTAGCTAGGGCGGATTAGTTAGATCCATGGCCGACGGGAGCTTCCACTATGCTATTAACATGTCGAAACACCTACCAAGTCTGGGCAATGATACCGTCTGCGCCGAAACGTCAGCATGACATGGTACATTTACGACCTTGACTAGAACACTTACATCCGCCTTTCTCAGCCTTGTCCAGGATTTGCAGTGTACGGTTGTTAGCGAGAGACATGGTGATTGTGGATGGGAAATTTCGATTAGAGGACAGTTGATTGTAAGCAATAACAAGAGAAGCTGCAAGCACTCAGAAGCAAACACTCGAATGATACGGTGAGGATCAAAGAGAATGCTGTCAGTACATGTCCGGTACGGCTTTGAGATGGGCCAAGCAAGAGCAACGTCGGGCCAAGCAAGCTGATGGAACCGGGAACCGGCCCGATAGGTCCGTGGATCGAGAACAGTATGGACGTGATGATGCCACACTCATCTCATGGCAAGACGACCCTCCCTCCCGCCCTTTACCGCACCACCTGTAAACGAAGCTGACGCTCTCTGGATGCTGGTCAACGCCATGCGTCCATCCAAGGCACCCATTGTAGAATGCCCACCGATGCTCGTCGCACAGATTCCGTTACAACTGTCGACTCCACCGAAACATTCTCCGGTAAATCCTTCACTTCTCCAACCGGGCCTACCGGAGCTATCCCAAGATATAACTCCTTCAGGCAAACACCTGCAAGATCTATCGTTCCGTTGCTCGGACATGCATCAGATGATATGTCTGTGAATAGACAGCCGCCTGTCGGAGGTTCTTCCTGGCCTAGAGGGGAGGTAGTGCGGCCAATGCACAAGTCCCATGAAGGAGCTTCGGCAAGAGCTAAGGGATCAAGACAGATGTGACGTTAATCGAGAACTGCAGGGACCTGAGGACCCCGCACCCCGCAACGCCCCGCTCATAGTTCCGAATCAGACCGTGGCCACCTATTCCTCCGGATCATGTCTCTCCAAGTTATGTTGATGTTGGCCCGGGACGCGGGATGGCGCCAGGCTTCTTAAAAGTTCGACATCAGCAGCGAGGGGGCCCGTAAATCCATCCGGGGGATTCAAAGACATAAGACATATATAAAGCGGTAAACTACAAAATCGAGTTTCGTGCCCACCCAATCTGGAAAATCGATTTCAATCTCTCGCGAACAAATAAACAAGAAGATAGGCACACAATATGCCCAACTCCCTCGATCACAAGGAGGCCCATGAATGGCGTGAGGATGGAAGTGCAACCGATCCCAATGTCGTTGCACTCGCAGCAGCCTACGTCCCAGGTTCAGCCGAAGAGAAGGCTTTCGTCAGAAAGATCGATTTACATATTATTGTGAGTATAGCGAGCGATCGAGCGCTTGCGGCTGTTCGAACCTCCACTAAATGTACGTCAGCCCTGCATCTGGGGTCTATATACTCTATCTTATCTGGATCGAGCAAATATCGGGTAGGTCGAATATTTTCTCGTTGGAGATCTCAGAATTGCCACTCACACAGCTCAATAGTAACGCAAAGACTGGCGGTCTCCAAGCCGACTTCAACCTGACTTCAACCCAATACTCGATCTGCCTGCTTGTTTTCTTTATCTCCTATGTCTTGTTCGAGATTCCATCGAACTTGCTTATCGCTCGTGCTCGTCCCTCACTTTACCTATCCGGTCTCTGTGTGCTATGGGGTGGTGTTGCTGCCTGTAAGTTATCGGCATATTCTAGGTAGAGATCTTGATGCTGACTCTAATAAATCTAGGCATGGCTGCCACCAACAACTACCAGCAACTCGCTGCCGTTCGATTCTGCCTTGGTGTCGTCGAGGCTGGATTCGCTCCAGGAGTCGCCTTCTACCTTTCGTCTTGGTACAAAAGATACGAGCTCTCCCGTCGTTTCGCTCTCTACTACACCGCCACCGCTATTTCTGGTGCCTTCTCCGGTCTCCTGGCCGGTGTCATTACCCAGTACCTCGAGGGTCGTCGTGGACTACATGGCTGGCAATGGCTTTTCCTCATCGAGGGTGTCGGATCATCTGGTCTAGGTCTCATCACCTGGTTCTTCATGCCCGACTGGCCATCTACAACCCGATGGCTCACTGAGGAGGAACAGATTCTTGCTGCTCAGCGTCTCGCCTATGATGGTCTCGGGTCGACAATGGGTGCGGAGGGCAACATTGGTGAATGGACGGCTATCAAGATGGTCTTTGTCGACTGGCGAACTTGGGTGTTTGTCTTCATGTACATGCTCTGCACAGGTGCCCAGACTATTCAATATTTCGTTCCCACTCTCGTGTCTCAGCGTGAGTTGGATTTCTTTCTACTACTACTTTGATAGGGACAGAGGTTGACCCGTCTCGATAGTTGGCTACTCCGGCTACAACGCTCAATACCACACCATCCCGCTCTACGCCTCCGCATTCGTCTTCATCTTGGTCTTCTGTTTCGCGAGTGACTACATGCAGGACAAGCCACACTTCATCACAGGCGCCGCTCTCTTTGGAGGTTTCATGTTCATCTTGACAGTTGCCATCACCAACGCTACCTCTCAATGTAGGTCGTCCCACCCACTTCCCTCTCATGTCTTCGAAGCATTCCACTGACAATTATTCCTTAGATGTTACCTTGATCTTCGCCTTCGGAGCCGTCTATGCTTTGCCACCCCTCATCCTGACCTGGGTGCCAAACGTAATCAGCGCGCCTGCCCAAAAGAGAGCTGTCGCCATCGCGCTCGTCAACGCCTTGGGGAACTCCGCATCAATCTACGGTGTTTTCCTCTGGCCATCGACCGATGCCCCCCGCTACATTCCAGGTTTCTCGGCCACAACGGTTTGGATGTTCCTGATCGCGGCGTCTGCTCAGCTCATGCGATATCTCGTCAATAAATACCCCATCGAAGCCGCGAATCCGGACGAAGTCGTCGCGAAGGAGATCGAGAAGGCGCGTGCAAAGGGCACGATTGCTTGATAAGGATACGAGTTGAGGCAGCCATCAAGGGCTCCGGATGCAAGAGAATGTATTGCTTCTTACTCTCGGTTCTCTTTGGTACTCACAATGTAGTATGCAACGATGATTCTGTCGCTCAACGCTCAAGGATTGTTTGAGGTGGCAGCATGCGGGCAATATCTTTGTCTGAGACGGAGCGTTCGAGATAATAGCGTTCGAGATAATGGCGTTTGAGGTATGACCACTCCAGAGGATCCGATCGCGCTTCCTCACCCACAATGCTAACTTTAAAGCGTCACTGGCGACAATCATCTCACTCCTCTAAGGAGCGATCAATTTTTTCCAGGAGCCGTCGCTTCGGATATTGTGAGGGAGCGGCTGATCACGATGCAAGGATTCCACTGAAGTGAGTAGAGCCTTTGGACAGATAGCCAAAGCGCTTCAAGTCATGCATGCATAAGGCAGACCGATCTAACCAGCTACCAATTATAACATCGCTCCTCACATCGGCTGGTATAGGTCGGGGTTTGGTGGATTCCGATCCAGCATACCGAAGTAGGTACCCCACTGATCCCAATCAAAATTAGCAACTGGCAGTCCATCAAGTAGACTCAAGTCGAAAGCATTCTGATCAGATCCGGCCAGCAGTGGCTGAACACGAGCGTCAGCTGCGAGCAGGGTTTCACGAGCTAACATAACATACATCCTGGTTCGAGAAATCCATCACAACAGATTCACCACGCGAGGTGACGTCCTCGGTGTTCATCTGAGGGTTGACATTCGTTGCTGCCATTTGCATGTTCTGCAGGATTTCGGTCGACTCGCTGTCGGTTTTGCGACGTTCGATCTCGGAAGGTAGTAGAATATCTGTTTTGGGTATTCCAGAAGCCTCACGGTCCTGCTCTGATTGAGCAATAAAAACCCCTCCACCAGGTCTTGACAGGTCTTTGTAGAAAATCAGATTGTCCGACGCAGATTTGAGATTGACCCCAGGTGTGGGATTCAACTTGTCCCCTCGTCCTTCGTCTGGACTGGTCTTCAGCGCAGCCTCGTAAAGCAAGGTCATGGTCTCGCAGGTCTTCCGACGGATGCTCATTTGATCTTGATTGTCAGCTGGATCACAACCATTGTAATCTTACCTGGCTGCACGGTTCCTTCCCACTTCTTAACTATGTCCTTGACCAATTTAAGTGTCTCCAGAGCCGCAGGATCACGGCGTCTAGCCCATGTATGATATTGAATCAATGCGCAGCTTGTAGCAGTGTAAGCATAGACGAAGAGTGTGTCGAGAGTATCATCATGGTGATCCAGCCATTCAATCGCATCCCGAGACCACGCAACCAGTTTGGACCACTGAGCGATGTCGAGCGTGAATTTGAGGTGCGGCGGACAGGTGTACGTTATCCGCATAAACACTCTCCAGAAAAGGAACTGAAGCGCTGCATGACTCAAATAAAGAAGGCCTAGAATTAGCTTTGACGAACAAAGACGACTCACCAGCTGCGTGGGAACTGTTGACACCGGAAAACCGAAGCTCTTCAGGTAAGTTCTCAAGCCAGCTGGTCATATCGGACAGTATAGCTTCTAGCTGAGCGTCCGTCGTGTGCTTCAATCCAGTAGGACTGTAAATAGTCTTGAGAACCCGTCCGACAAGAATTGATAATTTCAAGTGTTCCGATAAGGCCAGGAAGCTTGAATCCACAGGCCAAGCTGATGGATCTTCATCCGGTATGATTTCGTACGCGGCGGGAAGAAGGACATCGCAGTCGAGAAGATCCACCATTAAGGGGATACCCAGAGAAGCTCCGTACCTGAACATTAGCAGTGCGTGGCACAAAACCTCACCATCTGTCAAGGATAACACATGCTGCCCAAACCCTGCGCCTGAGCTCAACGAAGACCAAATCCTGGGCTGTTTGAGCTCGAGAAGTGGACTCGCGGTGAAGGCCAAGGTCCTGCGCCATACGAATGGCTGTACCAGTTCGTATCATGGCTGCGCTGGCGGTCGCAGCGGTTGGCTGAGCATGCAAATCTCCGACTTGGGACAAGAGTAGCTGGGCATCAGCTCGTGAAGTCTATATGCTAACCTACCAGAGCCTGAACATTCTCAAACCGAGCGTCACTGAGAATGTCGTTACTCCTAAGGAGTCCGTTGAGGACGCCTCGAACACTGGCAAAGACCTCTCTAGGGTATTGACGTCTTGTAGCCGCGAGGCCACATATGCTATATAGAAGTAGCGGGGATGGGCTGGTCTTGCTGGCAAAATCTGACCGCGACACTATTGGGAAGATTGGAGCCACGGCGTCAAAGTACGTATTCACCAGAGAGGAGATGAGCTGAGCGGAGAGGGTCGATTTGTTCAGTCGATTTGATTTTGCCAGATCCTCGGTGTCTGCAGGAGCATTGACTCTAATGAGGCCATTTCCACCTGCGGAGACTTCCCACGAGGTGTGATATCGAAGATCGTAAGACTCGGAAGCCGTCGAGTTGACGGCAGTGTGCAGGAGAAACGATATTGAAGTAGGACCTGATATCAGCCATACGCTTAATGATCTGCTTACCTTCAACTCGACCTTGCCATCCACTAGGTACGGATCTCTCCACTGCGACCGGGCTGTTATTGCTTACAGGGCGCTGTGCAGTTGAATCGGGCTCTGGACAGTCAGTAGCCTTACAGCTGAACTTTACCCACCTGTTTTCTTCTTCTTAAAGCGTGTCTCGGTTATTGGAAGGAAGAATGTGCATTCGAGGTCATGTTGTTTGCAGTGGGCACAGATTGGAACATCGGAAGCAGATGGCGACTCGGCAGGAGCTATAATATCGCATCGAATCTTCTTCGTCCGCTGTGATGGGCTTATCAGCATTGCTTGCACGCCAAGAGGGTCCAGCTCGCTCACACAAGCATCACAAGCTCTCCCCGTTTTAATACGCTTTTCGTTGTCTCCTGGAGGGCTCTCAGTGGCCGTGTCTTCCGCAACAGCTTTCTTCCGACGTTTCTTGGTAGGCGCACTCTTGTCCATCTTCTCTGGCGTGGAAGCAGTAGGAGTGGCGTAGGACTGGACGGTTGGTGGCGGATAGGTATTTGTCGGAGGCTGGAATGACTGTGTCGGAGGATACGAGCTTGGTCCAGGTTCGGAGGCATACCAAGGGGTAGCATAATTGCTGTCAGGTGGGAACTGGTTTGGGCCCCAACTGGAGGGTGACGAGGTGGAAGATGGATATATGTAGGGGTACCCAGAAGCGTTCGAGGGTGGGTAGCCCTGGTGAGAGCGAGAGACCTCGCCGGAGGGCAGCATCTGTGTCGGAGAGGCTATGAATGGCCTCGTAGCACCTGGAGGGGGTTGGGGTAAAGGAAGTGTCCACGGGGGAGACGAAGGAGGAGGGGGAAGCCCAGAACCCATTGTGGGGATGTTGCACTTTGGTTCGAGTGAGCTACACTACCCGAAGAGATGTCCCTCGGATGCTGAACAAAGAGTGATAGATGGGGGTCCGGAAGAGTGTATGGCGAGCGATGCAAGCACATGTACCGACGGAACAGATGGGCTTGAGTGTGTAGGGGGAGATGAGCGATGGATGGATGGATACGGAGGACAGGCAAGACACCGACAACACCGGCCGGCACAGGGTGGGTGGGTGAGCGTATAACCCACCCTGATAAGCTTACGTAAACATGGAGATGGGATCAATCACGCCTGCCTGACGCTTCTCTGTCGGTCTCTCTCTCTCTCCTCCCCCTTTACCACTCTGCTCCATCGCTCGTTCTTATATCCATATCCAACCTTCCCTTGCTTCTTGCACGCACTTGTTCCGTCACCCTATACCACCCTTCATCACCTCACCATTACAATGGCCGAGAAATCCAAGTCAACCGTTCTTCTTCAGACGTCTGATGACGAGCAGTACACCGTCGAGACCGCCGTCGCCGAGAGGAGTGCTCTTATCAAGAGTATGATCGAGGGTAAGTCACGCAATCATTGGGAATTCCGGGTCAAGTGCAATCTTGAGAACGTTAGGCAGCTTCTGCGATGCTCCTGTTTGCCTCTGTACCCTAGAAATCTGCTGGCGTTACGCTCCTCCCCGTTCCCACACCAGTTTTCTGTTGTGACTCATGACACTGATTGCTCTTTGGCCACCTGGCAGATTTGGGCGCTTCTGATCAAGTAATCCCGCTCCCTAATGTATCTTCTTCCGTCCTCGTCAAGATTCTTGAGTATTGCGAGCACCATAAGAACGACCCGCTTCCAACGGCGGAGGCTAACGATGGGGACGATGCAAGGAGAAAGACAGGCGAGATTGGTGAATGGGATGCCAAATTCATTCATGTACGTATAACGCGTGAACAGTGGCGATTCTCATCAACGGTGCAAAGATCACTCGATGCTGACATCTCTTTGGCAGGTCGACCAAGAAATGTTGTTCGAGATTATTCTTGCGGCTAACTACCTCGACATTAAGCCTCTACTGTGAGTAGTCGGGCTTGATAGTGACTGACAAATGTAGTGACGTTGGCTGTAAAACCGTGGCCAACATGATCAAGGGTAAGACTCCGGAGGAGATCAGAAAGTTGTTCAACATTGTCAACGAGTGAGTAGACGCATTACCTGCAAGCGGGGAAACGCCCCGGGCTGATGTAATTTCTCTTAGTTTCACTCCTGAAGAGGAGGAACAGATTAGGAAGGAAAATGAGTGGGCCGAGGAGTGAGTACAAGCTGAGCCCTCGATTCTCAGAGCTGATACGAGTGCTGGTCAGCCGATAAATATGCTGGCAGTCGCATTGAGCAGCTATTTGTATACCTTTCCAGTGATTTCCATCATTTCTCGCCGCCATTGACCCCTGAGGTTCTTGAGTCCATGGTTGTCTATGTAAGAGCATGTATCTAATAAGGTCAAGGCTCCGTCGCTTTGCATCCATTATCGTTGGGGTTTCATTGTCAAAGTCGGTCTTCTCTGGGTCAAAATGCCGAAGACTATTCTTGTGCGGCCAAGAACGTTCCCTCCTCTTTGGACTCTCAAAGACAGGCAGACGTAACAATGTCATTTCAGCACAGCAACTCCAAGTCGCCACCCACTACGCAGACACCAACCGTTCGAAGACTGGACGGCCATGCGGCGAGATTGGCCTAAAGCAGCATTTCTGCGAGTCTTCTCCAAACCAGCCCGCAACTGGTCATAAATAGCGTCCTTCTTTCCTTCGTGTGGATGTGTGCACTTCGCTTCCTTGACAAGCCATGTTGCATCAGTATGATTTTGTCGCCTCACCTTTCAGTCCCATTCTTGTATTCATCCCTAAACCAATCCTAATTCCTATGTTTCCTGCGTTTCAAGCTCAACTTTCTGGCCCATGATTGGCTCGATCGCCAATCAACCAGCAACTGCGCACTCCAGGCCATCGCTTCCCATCCTCATCTGCGGAGCTGGTCCTACAGGACTGAACCTTGCATTGCAGCTGCTTCGGTATGATGTACCTTTTCGTCTCGTAGACAAAGCCTCGACCATCCAACAGACTTCACGAGCGGTCCTGATCCATGCGCGAACACTCGAGTACTATGAGCAGCTATTGTTCGTCGATAAGATTATCTCAAAAGGTCTTCGCATTGATGGCTTCACCGTCGCTTGTCCGGATGATACATCCCCGAGGATACAGGTTGATTTCAATAAAGCAGGACAACCTACCACAAAGTATAATTACGCCTTGAGTATCTCTCAAGCTGAACATGAGATGGTACTGTGTGATGAGGTAGTCAATCGGGGTGGGACGATTGAGAGAGGTGTGGAAGTATGCGATATACTTCAAAGCAGAGATGGAAGTTCGGAATCTGTACGGGTGAGAGTGAGGAAAGAGGGGAAGGAGGTCGAGGAGGAATATTCATACGTCGCTGGTTGCGATGGCGAGAGATCCCAAGTCCGATATCAGACCGGTATTTCTGTGGCTCGGACATCAAACGATAGACGCTTCTTTGTCGCTGACATCGTCGGTACTTCTCCCGTCATATCAAGGGGGAACCAACTCGGTATAAACGTTACCTCCCGCGACTTGGTGATGACTATTCCTCTGGCAGAATCGAAGATTCGGTTGATCGGGGCCGTCCCACTTAGTGTGGTCGCATCAGACTCTCGAATTACTTTCCAGCACTGTCAACCGAAGGTGGAGCGAGTTGCGAACATCCAGATTCAGAAACTCTTGTGGTTTGCTGTTTATCGGTCCCGTCCTCGGGTTGCCAGTCATTTCCGCCGAGGTCGGGTCTTCTTGCTCGGCGATGCCGCCCATCTTCACAGTCTAATTGGCTGTCAAGGGATGAACGCTGGGATTGGGGATGCGGTTAATCTTGGGTGGAAACTTGCGTATACGATCAGATGTCTCTCAGAAGATACCGAAAGATTTCTCGATACATACGAGATAGAGCGTCGATCTTTTGCCATCCAGATCATTCGGACGACCGATAGACTGTTGTCAGTAATCACTGGTACCTCGACGGTTAGCTGCCTTACACGAACAGTGTTCTTCCCATACATCTTCCCTGTGATATCGAGGCTAGCCGCTGGGATTGTCAGCTCTCAAATATTTATGCGGGTTTCGCAACTAGGATTCTCATACCCTCGTGCCCGGTCAACAAAGTCTTCGAGAACTGGCCAACGTCTACCTCTCTTACCCAAAGATGATGGGAGAGTGCCACTAACCTTTACAAACTGGGGTCTTATCGTTTGCTCTCCAGCACCGTCATGGTTTTCCGAGATAGTTTCCATGACAGCGGTCGAGTTCAGAATGATCAACTGGTCAGAAGCCGCGAAACGGGCAGGATTTCGAAAAGACAGGGTATACGTTGTTCGACCTGATGGATATATCGAGCTCGACGTCGAAGAATCTGGACGACAAACTTTGGAACAGTGCATTGATCGATGGCATTGTATCTCTTGCAGAACAAGCTCCGGCGAGGCGTGAGGCCGTTGAGTCATGTTGCGCAGACATTCTAAAGAGAGTTGACGGCGGGTTGCAAGCTGTATTTAAATATCACAAGTTTCTACCGGTCCCAAGGCTTAGGGCGTTAGTGGAAAGGAGTACACGTACTCATAACTTATATGCATGTTAGACAGACTGAACCAAACACCTCGGTTTGATCCGACTAATCAGTGCCGCCAGAAGCTCCCTCCCGTTTCTCAGATCACCCCTAAGCCGCGGATTCAATCCCCTCATGATCCTCGATAACCTTGACCTTGGCCGCACTGGCGCTTGACTTGTCGAAGACATAGCCGAGCCACTCCTTAGCTAACCGCCTAGCAAGTTCGATACCGACGACACGCTGACCGAAACATAGGATATGGGCGTCGTTGGAAAGGATGGATCGTTCGACGGAGAATGAGTCATGCGCTGTAACTGCGCGGACGCCTGCGACTTTGTTGGCCGAGATGGCGACTCCGAGGCCTGCGTGAAAGCGGTCATCAGCACGAAGCTTTATTACACAGAAGTTCGAAAAGCAAAACCGCGAGCTTTTGATGTCGAGTCAACTCACCAGTTCCGCAAACTAGGATACCACGATCTGCTTCTCCAGCTGCAATCTTCTTAGCAGCTGCAATGGCAACCGTGGGATATGCCGTCTTGTCATCGCCGTTGACACCGACATCAATAACCTTCTTAACACGTGGGTCCTTCTCTAGATCCTGCTTCAGGATGTCTTTGTAATGCACACCCGCTTCGTCGGCGCCAACCACAATCGTCCAAGAGGGGGTAGCGGCCATGTCGGAAGAGAACGAGTTTGATAGGGGGGTGTCTTTGTTTTGGAAGAGGGCTGCTGGAGTAATGTGTGAATCAGAACAACAAGATCACAGAGGTCCAACTAATTCTTCGCCGCTATGATCTGAGTGCGACGCTGTCTGGTTTGCTTCCTTGCCATAGCCTCCACCCCCCCACAGACATCTGTTTGGGCAGTAGCCGAACCGGTCATAAGCTGCCTTACCGGTCCGTACTTCCGGGAAGATCCGTGTGGTATCGCTGACGTAATATATCCCCACCTCGTCGTTTCCCCGGATTTCCCTTCCATCATTCCGGGGAAGAGTCCTTTGGTCCGGGGGCGGATGCTTGCGGCATGACCACTGTGGACATTTTGTTCCTCCCCCCCGGCCTTCTGCGCCCTCTGCGCCCCTCCCATCCGGGCCACTTCATCCAGAAGCCATAGCCGGATCACCCATGCATCTATACATACATATACCGCTTCCACCGACAGCGAAAGAAGGATAGATAAAAAGTATTTCTTTCTGAGGAAATCATCCATCGAGATTATATCTACCCGACCCACTGAATCACTCATCAGATCATTATGACAGTCAACGGTACATCTACCAAGAACACTGTCCTCGTTACCGGTGCCGGAGGTTGGCTGGGTGGTATTGTGAGTCCTTCCTCGAGGGGACTTGTTGAGCATTCCGCTAATTTTTGTCTCCCTTGCTTCAGCTCGCCGAGACCCTCTTGTCCGACCCCCAGACACCCGATGTCCAGCTCATCCTTTGCGACATTGTCGAGCCCAAGAAGCCAAAAGCCGCCAAGGCATGTGTAACCTTCAAAGCCGATCTTACGGATCCCAAGGAGATCGCAAAGTTGTTCGCAACCGAATTCGGCATTCCTGACACCATCTACTGTTTCCACGGTATCATGTCCCGTGGTTCAGAAGATAACTTTGATCTCGGTGTCAAAGTGCGTGTCTTGCTTGTCCTCAGCTCTTAGCTTGAATTTCATCCGTCCTGACATCGCTGACTTCGTTCTTGTTTAGGTCAACATCGATTCCATCCGCTCCATGCTCGAAGCAGCTCGTCATGCTAAAGCTCCAAAACCCATTCGATTCATCTTCACCTCGTCTCTGGCTGTCTACGGTGGTCCCCTCCCCGAAGTTGTCACAGTTTCCACCATCGCTACCCCCGAAGGTTCATACGGTATGGGCAAACTCGTAGCTGAGATGCTTGTCAACGAATACACTCGTCGAGGATTCGTTGATGGTCGAATCCTTCGTCTTCCCACAATCGTCGTCCGTCCAGGTGTCCCATCAGCTGCCACCTCCGCTTTCATCTCTGGCATCATTCGTGAACCTCTCAAGGGAGTTCAGGCAATTTGTCCCGTTGGTGATTCATTCGAGTCGCCTGAGCTGGAATTGGCAGCTTGGGTAGCTTCCCCTGAGACCACAATCAAGAACTTCGTCATCGCCAAGCACATTCCTGCGGAGAAATTCTTGCCTCATACCAGAGTCGTATACCTGCCCGGTTTCACAACCACTGTCAGGCAAGAGCTGGAGGCTCTTGCCGAGGTTGCCGGGCAGGATGCGCTCAAGCTTATCAAGTTTGAGGTATGTCTATCAGTTGTTTTCTTTTCCAGACACGAGAGCTAAGTCAACACTGGGACTGATTGAACAATCCTTAGGACGACCCCACGAACCGCAGAATCGTCGGTTCCTGGCCTGCTAAATTCGACAACTCCTACCCCTGTGGTCTTGGTTTCGTCGCGGACGAAGGTGGAATGGTCCCCGTTGTCAGGAGGTTCAAGGAGGCTGTGGAGGCAGGGCTTGCATAGGCGATATCTGTAATTTTATCTATCTGCTGCGAAACTCGTTGAAGTGGGTCATGCATACCTCAACTTCCAATTCAGAGACTCTTTCCAAACTATTATTATGTGCTCAACAAGCCGACAATTGGCTCTATAACCCTCAAAGCCATATCACAAAGACCTTGTAATCACTCGCGGGGTTTTACATGACAATGATCCCGCCTCAGAAACGTACATAAAATCTACCTCCACCTCGCTATCACGTTGTCCAGTGTTGGCTCATCAGTCGCTGGACAGCCATCAGGGCCTGATAGCGGACATCGGCATTCCCATGCGTCATGAGTTCCATCACTTTAGTCTTGCCATTCAGATCGGCGACCGTTCTAAGAGGTTAGCTACTAACGAGTCCATTTACTCACTGCTTCGCTTTGTCACCGCCGTGTTTGATATACTGGCCAATGTCGTGCGCAGCAATAGCTAGAACCAGAGGATCTTGACTGCCTAGTAACTCCACCAAGCGCCTATCGATCAGTTTTAGACGCTTGCTCAAACATACTTTACAATCTTGCCATTATCTTCTTGGCCGACCCTTAATCCGTTCTCCTTCCAGAATTCCTCTGAATCGTGAGCGGGCGACCACACCAGGTGACCAGACTCCACCTCGGACCGATACTCATCGAAGGTACTGATTGTCAGAGATTGGTCTGCAACCTAGACCTACCTCAGGCCGTCCAGTCGAGCCTTGAGCTCGTCCTTGAGATAAGCAATGTCTTCCGTCACCTCATCATCTGACCATTTGCGACTTTGTAAAGAGGTCACAAATGGCAATAGTTTGACCGCAAACATCGAGGGGAGGTTTGCAGAGGGTGAAATGGTTAATAAGTTCTGATATTAGCTTATGATCACTCGCATTCAACCAACCCTGAACGTTGCAATCACGACCCTCGTCACTTTCTCCTTCACAGCCCCTTTGGCGATATTCGTAAGAAGAGCGATGATGTCAAATTTCCTGCCGTTAGCTAGATTCTTCAGCGAATGACATACCTGTCCAAAGCGTCCGCTGCAGCCTGTTCGAACGACAACTCCCACAGGCAGAAAATGGCCCAATACTGAGCTTGGGGATTCGGGTTGGTTTTCAACGATTTGATCAAGCTACAGTCAGCTTCTGCCAGTGCACAGGACCTACCCAGAAATACATTCTTCCTCCTCCCACACCGCAACCCGGAACTGCTTAGTACCGAGGATAGCACCAAGTACCTGTGTGGCGATATCTCTTGGGGGCAATCGGGGACCATTGATCAGAGCGGAGAGAGAGGCGAGAAGAATATTGACGAGTTCCTCAGGGAAGGGTTTTGGGTCGGTACTAATGTAAGAGCCAAGATCAAGCTCTACGACTTACGCAATAAGTACGGTCAATATCCGCAACGCTTCCAGGACAACAAACTCGTCATTCTCCATTGATAGGCATTTGACAATTGGTCCGTACGGATCGGCGTTGTGGAAGAGAGGGATTGTGGAGTAATCTACGGTCAGCAATAGTAGAGGTTTACACTCACCTGACAGCATGTCTGTGATAGCAACTAGCACCGCCTGGACGGTATCGACCCGTTGCAACTTTCGCAATAGCTCTATGTACAGCTTCGCATACTGGTTGCCTTTCTCAACGAAGACCATCGCTCGTTGTGATTTTGGCTATGCATCAGAGGCAATCTCATAGCTGCGACTCACTGTCTTGTCCAAAGCTTTCAGAAGCGATAACTCATCTGATGACAGAAGCTTTGCCCGTTGGTACCCCTAGCGAAGTCAGTCCCAGCTCACAATGCTCAAACTCACCTCCCATGGGACCGGCTTCGATGTAATTTTCGATGACTGGTCATCGAGATAGGGAGAGTAGAAGGGAGGCGGTATAGGAGCTACAAGGGCAGTCATGATCGGTCTGATTATGACAAGAGCTCGACCACGGGAAAGATAACAGCGGGGTGGAAGATGCATGGGATAGCATGCACTCTGCTAGGAGGAGCCCGACTGGAGAAGCTTATCCGGTCCCCCGTTAAATTGTCTGGATGTCTGTGTGTACAAAGTAAGCTCTGTCGCCACTACAGCTTTTGCTCTTCTTCCTCTATTCTTCATCCTTGGGCAGAATGACCACGCCCATATCCTTCACCATCCGTCCTCCCTCGGCGCCCGCCCGGCCATCACCTCTCGGGAATGGCCAGAGCTCGAGGACAGGTTCGTGGAAGGCCGGACCACCTAGTCGGCGGCACTTTGAACACGGCGGTGACGACGATGAGGAGGAGGACGATAATGAGGGTGGACGACCAAAAGTGGAGGAGATAACTGGGTTTGGGAACGGGCGAGCGCTCGGTGGACGAAAAGAAGCGGAACCCATGGTCATTGCCCCGCTGCCTAACAGGGACTGGCGTCAATCCTCCATGGCATCGACTGCCCGTCGTAACCCGTCATATCGACCAGATACATCTCAGCAAGCAGGTCCCATTGAGACCCACGAAAGGATCGGAGATGGGCCACAACTTTCTGGACTCAGGTTTGCTGGCAAAGTAGAGTCTGGCTCGGATGTCAAAGTCGAAGTCAAGCAAGAACCGGCCGATCATTCCACTCAATACACATCGTCGACCTCCGTCACCACCGTGAAATCAGAACCCCTTTCTTTGGAAGAGCAGGCCCTTCAAGCAATTCTAGCTGGTGATGCTGAGGAAACTGCTGAGGATATTGCGAAGAGGGAACTCATCATCGGCATGGAGGCAAACGAAGAATCAGTTCGACCAGTCGACGAGGCCGACGCCTTTCGACGAGATGTGGCCACCCGTCCAGATGAATCCACGTTGGACGACTATGCTACTGTTCCGGTATCGGCGTTTGGACTGGCAATAGTCCGGGGGATGGGCTATGATCCTTCAAAAGATACCCCTATCCATATTCCCAAAGCCCGACCTCATTTGCTAGGTATTGGTGCGACTCCGCTAGATGTCCCACCGCCTAAACCCGGGTCGAAAAAGAAAGGGGACGACTACAAGAAGCGGACTGGGAGGGGTTATGTCCCAAATGTTCTTGTTCGGAAGGAAAGGGAGGGTTCAGGCTCGGTCACTCCTGCTGTGAGCTCGCGACGGACTAGTCCTGAAAGTGGGAGCTCAAGGCGGGGGGACAGTGGAAGAGACGACGATAGAAGGGAAAGAGACAGGGATAGGGATAGGGACAGGGACAGACGAGATAATACCAAATACAACGAGGATCGAAGAACTGTCGATAAAAGAGACGACAGGTACAGACGGGAACGTGAAACCTCTCAAGAACGGGCGAATCGCAAGGCGAAGGAGCGAGATGGTCATTATCGAGACCGGGAGGAGACAGAGGAGGAACGCGCCAGACGGAAAGCGCGAGACAGGCGGGACAGAGACGAGCGAAACGGGGATCGAATGGTATCGAATGGCGATGACAGAAATGGGGATAGAGATAGATCTCGGTCGGAAAAGCGTGACAGGGATCGGGACGATAGACGTTAGGCTATGTAGCTTGTAGACGGGACAAGAAGTGGCCTGCTAGAGGTTGACCAAAGGATACCACGGGTAGTTCTAGGAAGAAATTCACGAACAACCCATCCATGCATACCATAAGCTTATACTATTATCTTAAAATATGGTCATACGTATAGTAGCCCTGTAGTTTAGAACGCTACAAGCTTTTGCAGGCCGATACCACCCTCGGAAATCTCGGGCAATTCGTCCTTGAACTTCTTGTAGGGTCCACCTTCACGATGGGCCATATGAGCTTCAACCGACTCGTACTGTTGAAAGCGCTCAGCTCAACCCGTCCTATCAGTATCGTGACAAGAAGAGCGGAAAGACTAACCTCCTCGAAGACGGAGAATTTGTTCGGGTTGTCTACATCTCGAATGGTCTGATACTGAAGCGTACCGGGTTCATTCTTCTTTACATCGGCTTTGATGGCCGTAAGATCTAGATGATTCGTATGATTAGCACTCATCAGCCTCACTATGGATATCCGAAACATGACTTACGTGCTTGAAGCTTGTCGGCATGTCCTTCTTTGGCGGTGATAGAAGCAATCTATAGCTCAGGAGTGAGTCGCGATGAGGTTGAAGACGAGGGGTGATGGATAAGGCTTCTGCTCTAGCGTCAAAATCACTCACGATGATATAAGGGGCCATGTTTGATTGTGGTCTTGGCAATGAGCTATTTCTGTATTATATATATACAATTGGTAAGAGAGGATGATAGTGGATGAGAGGCTGAGTGGGACGTATATACTCATATAGATACTCGGGGGAACTGGAGCTGACCCCCCGTTCTAGCCGGTGGACGCCGGAATCGGATGTGGAGGTGGAGGGCATCTACTCGCATCTACTCGCTTCCTGAATACACTTCGCTTATCGTCGGTCCTATTCCTTGGAGACCTGAATGAGCAAGCAGATTATGAATACGGTTGGTAACCATCTGACAGTTCGCATAGCTTGGGTAGTACGTGAATCACTTTCTACGAAGACTGGACAACACAGTGATAACAAATACAAAGCTGTGTGACCAGCGCAGCCGATGTATATATCGCTCCAATTCCTTGTAAATACTCACTTTTATTCTCCTGCTCCATGCACTCTTCTGATAGGTTCTTACCCGTCTGATTGCTGACCACTACCCCTACTACTACTTCGACCCCGCTGCCTCAGCCAGCTCTTGACGAAACCGTTCTTCGCAGCAACACCACCGTCGTCCTCGACCAACAACGGACCCAAGTCGTCCTCACCCATTGCACGCTTACTTGCGTCCCTGAAGCCCTCGAAAGCCGCTCTGGCCCCTCCACTCTCTATACTCGTCCTGGCTATTGCGACTCCCTCTTTCCAGTTTTCTGCCTTGCCTGAAATGTGCAACAACGCTGCGGCGTTCAACAGAACATAGTCGAGAATGGCAGGAAGCGATGGAGAGTCTGGGCCAGCTGGCGAAGATAAATGAGGAGGAGGTTCGGAGTTGTTCAGTATTGCGTTGAAAGTCAATGCGTTGAGTTCAGGCGTCGCTCCCCGTACAGAGGACAATGGGTGGGTGGGGAGCCCGAAATCCCTCGTAGGGTGGAGTACTCCAGTAGTTATTTTGCCATTCTCGAGTCGCCAAATCTATCTGTCAGAACGGATCAGACGTATCGGCTCACCCAGGTCTCCCCTTCACAACTAATCTCGTCCAATCCTTCCTTTCCACATACTACCAAGGCGCGCTCGACATTAAGCAAACGCAGAACTTCGGCAAAAGCGTCTCCGAGATTTCGCTTTGCCACGCCCAACACCATTCGCTGAGGTCGTGATGGGTTAATCAATGGGCCGAGAACATTGAAGATTGTACGGAAGTTTAGGTTGCGACGGATTGGAGCAATGTGAGCGAGTGAAGGGTGGTAGTGAGGCGCAAAGAGAAAGAGGAAAGGGGACGCGGGAAAGAATGTCGCCAGTGTATCTACAGGGAAGGACAGCCTGCAGTCAAGTGACATGAGGAGATCAGCCGACCCAGAAGTAGAAGTTGCTGCGCGAGAGCCATGCTAGTAACCGTCAGTTCTGCACAGCAAGCAGTTGGACCCACTTTAGCAACCCTGACGCCGGCGCCAGCTACCACAACGGCAGCTGTCGTGGAGACATTGAACGTATCCCATCCATCGCCTCCAGTGCCGACGATGTCAACGAGTCCTCTGTATTCGTCTCCTTCTTTATCAGAGTCCTGATAGTCCCAGCCACCAGGTTGAGGAGCCGACGACTCTGGAATGATATCTTTGACAGCGACGGCGTGCTCCCTGAGCACAGAGGCGCACGCTGCTACTATAGGAGGGGAACCTTCGAGACCAGACAGGGTGAGAGCTGTGAGAAAAGCGCCGGCCTCATGATCATCAGCGTTGCTGTGGACGAACGGCTTACCTGGGCGTCACTGGCACCTCCGAGGACGCAGAGATGGCGAAAACAGAGAGCACAATCATCTGGCGAGAACTCGCTGGGTGTCTGTACGAGCTTCTTCAAGAGGACCTTGAAGGATTCTGGAGAGTACGAGGCCATAGTGGTGAGAGGATGATGGAGACAAGAGAGGAAGCATGCATGAAGGAGGCGCAGCGTTTGGATTGATGGGTCGAGGGGGGGATGATGGCTCAGCAGCCAACGAGTGAGCATCCCCGCCCACCCCAGATACTCCGGGCCCCCGGAGAGGAATTTGGGCCAAATATTTGACTCGATCGACTGTCACGTGACCCCTCCCCCTCCACCGCCCTCCACCGCGCGGTCTGCGGATCTGTCTTGGTGGTGCATTTCATTTTAGACAATATATATACAAGTATCCATTTTGATACGCGCACACTCCCGACCACATCCTTGAGGGAACAAGGCCATTATGAAGCGACCTGCCGATGGGCCCATTCCCCCTGCTAAGAAAAGTAAGGAGACATGCTCTAAGCTGTGCTGATATTAGCCCATCCCTTCTTTTCTGGTTCAGGCCCGGTAGTAACGACCAACGATCATCTCATCGAATCACCATCGAGTCTTATTCACTATCTTCATCTCGACCCATTCAACCCCAGGCCTGTCTCACCTGTGACTATCGTGTTTTATGACCTGGATGGCACTCTCATCAAAACTAAGAGCGGCGCCAGTTGGCCCAAGGGCAAGGACGACTTTATGTGGTGGCATCCGTCAGTGCCTGGGAAACTGAAGCAGGAATCTTCAGAGGGGAAACACATCGTGGTCTTGTCTAATCAGGGGGCCCATAATGCACGAACAGAATGGAGAGCAAAACTACCTTTGATAGCGGCTAAAGTACGTTGTTAGGACTAAGCTGGCTAGGCTGACAATAGATGCCAGCGGGAGTTCCCATCCGTATTCTCGGAGCTTTGTCAATGGGGGACAAATATCGGAAACCTGGGACCGCAATGTTCGATCTGGTAGTGGACGTATATAGAGCTCAGGGATTAGAAATAGGTGAGTTGCTCATTAGATGAGTGTCATACTTACCCCAGACATGACACATTCTGTCTTCGTCGGGGATGCTGCGGGACGGATGGCAAGCGGTGCGCGACGACGGGATCATAGCGACACCGACTACAAAATGGCTTTGAATGCAGGACTACGTTTTTCCACTCCGGAGGTGAGTCTTGTCCAACCGGTGCAGAAGCTTATTACCAGGAACATTTCTTAGGTCATCAGCGCCCCGCATATCCCATCCCCCCAAACGGATTCCGTCCATCTCGTCTCGGAAACCTTGCAGATCGTAGGTGCTAATTCCAAGCTCCCGCTCACCTCCAGGAAAGTCCCACAAGTTGTACCTTCGAGCAGTCCAATTACTCGCAAAGAGGTAGAGCTGGTTGTCTTTGTAGGCCCACCGTAAGTTTCTAACCCCGAAAGCGAGCTGACTCAAGTGCTTCTGGAAAATCTTCCTTTTATCGACGGCATTTCAGTGGATATGAGCATATCAATCAGGACCTCTTGGGCACAAGAGACAGATGCCTGAAAGCTGCAGAGGATGCATTGATAGAGGGGAAATCGGTCGTTGTCGGTATGTCGACAACTACTTCACGGCGGGCTAATCTGCAGACAATACCAATCGTAATCGAGCGACCAGAGCGCACTGGATTGCCCTTGCGGAGAAGCTGGGCGTACCCATAAGGTGAGAAATGCTAACGACATGGAAGCTTACAAAGCAGGCTCTTTCATTTTCTTTGTCCGCTCGAATTGGCCAAGCATAACAACGTCTATCGAGCGCTGCATGGTCCGGAGACTGAACCACCACGAACTCTATTACCGCAGCTGGCTTTCTCGACTTATAGCAGTGCTTTCGAGATGCCAAGCAAAGACGAGGGATTTGACGAGATAAGAGGCGTCAATTTCGTTTGGCAAGGCGATGAGGCGCAACGACGGCTTTGGGACAGGTACATGCTGGAGCCAAAACGGTAGATAGCTCTTATCAGAGTTGTTGTATGCGGGACACGACACGTAGATCCATTAATGACGGGTATAATAATTTAATTATCGCGTAGAACGTAGAACGTCCACCTGACATGGGAATGAAGCTCACAACGTGGACAATGGCTCGGGAACGGTGAGCCGGTGGATACGTCGGGATGATGCACATGTCCTGCCTGGATGGACGACAGGGGCGACAGGTAAGGGAGCTGAGCTAGCTACAGGTAGACAGGGCATTGGGCCACGACATGACATACATGGTACTCCCCGCTTCTGAGCAGACGGCCCTTGCCCCGCCTCCGCCTCCGCCTCCGCACAACAAATGAAAAGCAACAGTCGAGAGACGTTGCTCACCAGTCCGTCAGCCGTCAGTCAGCTAGTCAGTCCGTCAGTCATACGACACATGAACAGTATCGTATTAGCATTACATCAGGATAGCATAGTACAGCATCGTTCATAGCAAGGTCATATTGCAGCAATCCTGGCCTCGATCGCCTCGCTCCTCCACCTCGTTCCCCCCGTCGTCTGTCGTCGACAGTCCGTGTCCGATCCGTAACTCATCCGGCATATTCGCATGCAGCCAAGCGTCATGTCACAATCCCAATCCCTGCCACTGAACTCCAACCCCTATCCTGACTATCCCTTGTACGATGTCGGCCCTTCGGCTTCGGCTTCCGCATCCGACCCACCATCTGGGACAATCGTCGACGACGCTGAAAAGTGAGACTCTGAAAAAAGATCATCCACTGACAACAGAAAACGCAGGGGAAGCTCGACGGGCGACGAGAATCAGCGTGTCCAATTGGCATGTTTCTGGTGCCGGTCTAAACGAATACGATGTAGTGGAGAGAGACCGATCTGTCAGGTAAATCCCTTAGCACGTCGCGTTCAACTGACGTTACAGGCTTGCGCCAAGGCCAATGTCGAGTGCGAATGGCCATCTGGACGAAGAAAGAAGAGAACGCGACGAGAGATGGAGGAGGCGAGACGGGCTGAGGAGATCAAGGGAGGGAACCCGGTCATGACCAGCGAGACGGTGGGTCATCAATCTTCAATCGAAGATGGAGCTTATGGTTTCCTCGCAGGAGCTGCCGCCCGCTGGCCCCAGCGCATCAATCGCCTACGTTACACCAGATTTCTGGAACATCCCTTCATCGAGCAGCTACGTGTGGCCTAGTGGCTTCACCCCGGAAGGTCTCAATTTCGCTCTCCCAGATCCGGAACCATTGAGAATAGACCAACCCCCGGCAGACATGCGATTGATCAACGCCCTCGAAAGCCAAACAGCCTACATCGAGGGCGACCCAAATGATGGTCAAGACCTTGAACTCTTCTATTACCGATTTGTAGGTATCTGGAATTGCGTCTTCACTAACCCCACAGTCCGGTTCCACTGCCATTCATCCTGGAATCAATCGTATATCTCTTAAACTCCAGCGTCGGACTGGCTCGTCGCCTATTGCTGCAGCTCCTCAGCCAGAAACAGACGTCTCGCCCGTCGGAACACCACCTGACCTCTTCGATTCCTCTGGAATGCCTCACCCCCACGTTTATCAACCCCTCTTTGATCTCTTCTTCAAGCACATGTCACAGCACTTCCCAAGTCTCAGTCGTCAGCGGACGAATGAAAGGTTCGAATCCGGGACAATGTCAGCTTTCCTCGTGAACTGTATATGTGCGCTCGCGGCCAGGTTTACCGAAGACTCCACTCCATTCCAAGCTTGTGCGCCGTTCATCGCCAAGGCCCAGGAACTCATTGTTCCCCTCCTCCATCTGCCTGCTCATGACGTTGTTACAGGTTTACTCTTCCTCGCCTGGGCCAATTTTGGACAAAATTCAGAATCAGGATTATGGCAATACTCTGGAATGGCAATCCGAATGGCTATTGACCTTGGTCTCCACGAAGTCTCAGAAATTTACGAGTCATCAGCTCACGTTATCCGAACTCGACTGCTATTCTGGAGTTTATTCATAACAGATCGCGTCGTTGCGTTCGCCACTGGTCGACCGGCTTCGATTCCAGAGGACATCATCGAAATTCCGCTACCGGAAGATGAGGATTTCTTCCCCGATCCTGCCCGTAATCTTCCCACGTCAACACCAGAGGTAGTGGAACCTGTTCCGTTTGTCCAGCTAGTCAAACTAATGATAATTTGTGGCCGAATCTCAAATGTCCTCAACGGCCGGCGAGGTCGTGCTCGAACGCTTGTCAGCACTTCAGAGCCTCTAAATGAGCTTCTCGCCGAACTTCAAACACGTCTGGTCCAGTTTTACAGCAACCTACCTGAGAGTATGAAGTGGACGGCTGACAATTTCAAGCGGCAAGAAAGTCGTGGCCACGCAGGGACTTTCCTCTGCCTACATCTTTGGGCCAACGCCGTTCTTGCTCTCGTCTATCACCCTGAATTGCTCAAGAGCCCCTCTGGGATGGAAACGCCATTGAATCGGAATATGAATCGATCGGTAAAACTCTCTTTGGCGTCTTCGCGGCAAATCTGCGAGTGCATGGTCTTTGCCGATCTAGTCTCCTCGTCGTCGTATACGGCTACTCCGTTCATAGTTCAACCACTTTACGTCGCAGCGTGAGTACATCGGTAGATGACAACGCTAATGTCAGTATGGCGCTTATTCATGAAATGCGATCGCAAGCTACCGCCGACCCTTCATCTGGCACACCACAGGATATGTTCTTGGTATCGCTGGCTCGGCAAAATTTCTCGGCGTTGCTCAAGGCCGTGATTCGGATGGAGATGTACTGGGCTGGCGTAACCTATGTCGCAACACTCCTCGAAAAACGTGGGTTCCTGACATGAAGCAGCACTAACGAAAGGGTCTGGCGTTGGTCGTTCTACTCCTCGAGCGCTGAAAAAAACATTCATCTCACTACCAGACAAGGGTTTGCTTCGTCGATTTACCACCGGTGAGCTACTTTTCCTCGGAATCTAGCTAATAAATAGATCGTGAACACCCTCATAATGTGGCACCACCGACCGAGACGTCTTTGCGAGATTCAATAGCAAAGAGCGAGGGCTCGGGGCCCAGCCCATACTGGCTTGCAGATCTGTTAACTGGCTATACCGTAGAAAATATGTCTTTCGCCCCGGCTGATAGTTTGGACCTCGCTCGATTGATACAGTCGACAGGGCCTGGTATGGGAGGAATTGGCGGGAATGGAATTAGCAACGGGACGAACGGTGTTCACAGTGGCCTGTCAGGATCTGGATTGGGGCCACCAGTGGTGCAATAGGGCAATCATTCCAATGTGCCTGATGCATCCCTGCCATCTCGGTATTACACTCATGCCTAGCTGTACCGTACTACACTTGCTGTTTGCATCCCGCTTCAAAGGGCTTCTTGCCCCTCTTGAGGCGTAATTCCGGACGAGCTGGCACCGGAGGAATGGCAAGGAGAAGAAGGGGATCTGGACGATACATCGGTCCGGATGTACCCCGTATTTCCGGCCACGTGTGAAGCGGACACCGGTTCGTCGCGGCGTTGGCCCGGAGACGATACCCGCCATAGGCCTAAGGCTCCTGAAGCAAGGCTGGGGGGGAGGGTGGATGGGATGCTCAGCAAAGACAACGAAGAAAAGTTACAAGACTACAAGAACTGGACAAACAGCCTCTTGCCGCACGCAGCTTTGTGAGCCATCGTCCACCCCCACAATGACCGACAGACACATCTTTCACGACCACACGACTCTGGTCCTCCGCTCCCTCCGGGGCCTCGTCGCTTCCCACCCACATCTCTCTCTCATCCCATCGCTCAAAGTCGTTTATCATGCCAACCATGATCCCAAGAAAGTGTCCTTGATATGTGGAGGAGGCTCAGGTCATGAGCCGGGTACCGTGGGCTTCGTGGGTGCTGGCATGCTCACCGCCAGTGCAGCCGGGGACGTATTTGCTAGTCCCTCGGCTCGACAAGTTTTCGGGGCTATCAAAGCCGTTCCCAGTGAGAAGGGTACCATCTTAATAATTACCAACTGTGAGTAGCTCTAAACTACGTGAACTGATAGATAGACACCGGGGACAATCTGCATTTTGGTCTGGCGAGGCTCATGGCTCAGAGCCAAGGAATCGAGAATGTTGAGCTGGTCGTTGTGGGCGACGACGTCTCGGTCCCTCGCTCGCGAGGAAGCATGGTCGGGAGACGGTGTCTGGCTGGAATCACGTTGATCTGCAAGATCATGGGCGCAGGTTCCGAGTCTGACATGGGATTCCAAGAGCTGGTCACCCTCGGTCGTTCATGTTCTACGAATATGGCATCAATCTGTGCCGCACTGGACCACTGCCATGTTCCCGGTCGATCGGGAGAATTCTCACAGATACCAGAGGGCACGGTTGAGATCGGTCTTGGCCTCCACAATGAGACTGTAAGCTCTATACATAAGACACCGCTAACCTAAAGGGTGTCTTCAACATCCCACAACCAACGGCCGAGGCGCTCATTCATCAGCTCCTTGACCTCCTGCTCAAGCAGGATGATCCCGAGAGATCTTATGTCAAGTTCAAGGACGGGGATGAGCTAGCCCTCTTGGTCAACAATCAAGGCGGCATGAGTGCTCTGGAAATGGGAGCTGTCCTAGACGAGACCTTGACGCAGCTTGGTGAGTGGCAGTTGCGCTGACTTAGCTGATCGACAGAGTCACGAGGTATCGTGCCAGTGCGAATCTTCAACGGCCCGTTCATGGGATCCATGAATATGCCTGGCATCTCCCTTTCCCTCCTGAATTTGACCAACGTTGCTGCCGACTGCTCGTTCACCTCCGTTGACCACCTCCTGCGTCTCATCGATGCTCCTCACACTTCCGTTGCGTGGCCTGCGACGCAGAACATATACCCGGTTCCCGAAAAATTGAAAAACCGCAAGCGCGCAGATCAATTCACAGAGGTCGAGAAGGAAGAGAAGGTCGTCGTTACCGGACCTAAGCTCGAAGCTTCTGTGTCTTTGATTCAGGCTGCGATGAAGCAGGCCTCTGAGGATGTTATTGCACTGGAGCCGGATCTGACTCGATGGGACACTGTAGGTTCATCCCGATGGGCGGTATTGACGACAGATCGTTGGTGATGGCGACTGCGGCGAAACGTGTGCAAATGGTGCGAAAGCAGTTCTCGCTGCGCTGCCTCATCTAGGGGCCAACGGAGACCTCGTCGAGCTTTTCCGTGAACTGACAGAGTTGATTGATGGTAAGTTGGCGTCTTCTGAACATAGCTGACATAAGACTCCTGCGGCGGTACTCTCGGTGCTATCTTCTCCATCTTCCTTGCTGGTATGACGACTGCCATCATCTCTGCCGCTGCAGAAAAACCTGCAGTCGATCCTGCTTTCTTCGGCAAGATGGCTGTAAGCGGTCTAGAAACTTTGAAACAACGTACAGCAGCCCGAGTCGGTCATCGGACGGTCATGGATGCTCTCATACCCTTTGCTGAAACGCTGGCCAAAACCGGAGATTTGAAATCGGCTGTTCAGGCATCACGCTCGGGAGGAGAGGGTACAGCAACGCTTCAAGCCAAGCTAGGACGGGCTACCTACGTGGGAGATCAAGGTGGCAAGCCAATGCCCCCCGATCCAGGAGCCATGGCATTTGTCGCGGTAGTCGAAGGTATTCTCAAAGTGTGCCAGTAGTATGCATATATCCTTGTCCTTGTCCCTTACTCTTGATAGTGAAGCACCAGTATGCCTCCTGAAGTTTTGTATCTAGGGTTTATGACAGATTGCGCATTATCAATTCGTACCTGCAGGTCAGTGCTGTCAATCGGCCTTGCACTCACGTGAGCATGGTAACCGCGCTGTTTGGTACAGTTCGAATGAGATTAATAGATAGTCCCCGGTAGAAACCTCGCCATCCATCTTGTCGCTTGATCTTGAGAAAGGTGTCTATGACTCCTCCCTTTCGAGGATGAAACCTGCTTGATTTCGGAGGGCCTATCCGTGCTAGCTGTTCGGGTTCGGGGAGAGGAAGCGGTGGATTAGACCCAGTAACGAGCGGCGAGAAGAGTGGAGGTGGTAAGGTAGTGGGGATGGGTAGAGACGACGTCGAGGGTGACGACTTGCGAATTTGCAGACGGGTACGAAGAACCTCATGAGGGTATGTTGCTAGCGATGCGATCATCTTGGAGAAAGCTGAACAGAGCAGGATGCTACTTGGGGGAAGGGACGAATGATCGTCGGGAGCTGGGTGTAAGCTTGGTCACATTGGAAAACATACCTGCCCATTGCTTTGCCCTCTCATACAATGGAAATTGTACAGCGACATGGCTCACGCCCATCAAGCTCGGTAACAGTCCCTTGTAGAAAGCTCGAAAGCCCTCGGTTCGGTATATGGTCGCCACAGCGTCTAGAGTGTTCGTGTACCTTGCAGCCGAAGGAGGAAGTACCACTTGTGCCTACATGTCAGACTCAGTCTCGTAGAAAGAGACACTCACCATGAAACGTGTTTTGACCACCCAAAGCGGATTAGTCAGGATCGTTCCTGTAGCCCCAGCCGTCATAGCAGCAACGATATGCAGCACACTGGCCGTTGCTTGTGGATGCGCTGCTCATCAGTATTGCGCCTTGAAATTCCTACTCACAGCCACCAGTGGTTACCTCTCCCAATCTGTCTTTCACGAGATCATACACGCTGAAGTAGATTCCCCACGTAGGCAGATAGCCAGCTATCGTCGGACCCAGTCCCCGATAGAAACCTCGAAAGCCCGCTTGCCGCCATATCCTCGCAATTGTCAAACCCGCTCCTTCGTAGCCCTTTGCATCCCTTGCTAGATGTTGAGCCTGAAGACGGGTCTTGACCACATCCAATGGGCAGGTAACGATGGAAGAGACCAAGCCAGCGCCGGCTCCAGCGACCATGGAATGAAAAGGTTGAGGGATCAGCGCACCAGCCCTCGAGGTTGTGGCTTCAGCATTCCCATCCCTAGAGACTGCCATCGTAGACTGATTGGTAAGAGTTAAGAGTTAGCTGCAATGCGAGGAAAAGCAGATAAACCAAATCAGCATTTACGACGAAAATGGGTCCTCGATGACTTCAAAGTCGGCGGTAAACTTTGGGAGGCCACGAGTGGGGTGAGGAAAGCACGACTGGCCTCGGATCCCACCGACTCGGATAGGCAAACAAGCAACGAAAGGGCACGACGAGTAGAGACGAGAGATTAGGAAAGAAGAGTCGAGCAGATTGAAAGATAGGGCAGTCGGTCGGTTCGGTCAGGCAAAGCACGCGCGGCCAATTGTCTGTTTGTCACATAAATAATAAATAATTCATCCAGCTAGCAGGTCTCGTTTCTCCCTAATCAAACACAATCTTCTGTCCCTCAGCCTCTACGATCCCAACTTTTTCTCGTTTAGCCATCGCCAGTGCTGCACCGGGCCTGGGTCTCCCGCTAGCTTCCCACTTCTTTCCCCTAACGTCAGTCTTGGCCACCTTGGTCGGCCTCATAGGCTCGAAATTTTCTGGTCTCTCGCCGTCTGTAGTACTTGGTGATTCTACCGATGCTTTCTCCTCCCCGTCCTCTCTTGTGTGTCTACCAGGCTTGGAGACCGTAGCACCCACTCTCGGTCCGGATCTTCCCCCTGCCCGATTCGTGGCCGCTTCAGATGCATACTGCCAATTTAGCTTGACTTCTCATCGTCGACTCACCTCCAAATTGAGCTTGCGACCATTGTAGAAATGGTTCTTTCGGTTTGCCAAAGCCACTTTAGCTAGCAGTGGGGAGTGAAAGTCAAGGAATGCGAATCTGATGTCAGCCAAGCTATACAGCATGACTCACCCTTTACACCGCCCGGTGTCCTCGAAAGCTCCTAACCGAACCTTTTTCAAACCGCTCTTCTTGCCCCCCCTTGAAGGCGCTACGTCCTCCGCCTCATCCACGGGTGTTTCTGCCGGCAAACTTGCGTTGCTTTCAACTAGATCTCGCAAACCTTGCTCCGTCGCATCAAAAGGCAAATTTCCCACGAAAAGAGTTGAGCTTTCGCCGTGCTTGTGCTTCTTAGGCAACGTGCCAGCGATGATGGTGGGAGGTTTTGGCGTTCTAGCAGCGGGTGTCGGATTATGGTCATCACCTATCATGAGTCAGCACGATTTGGAATCATTCAGCTTACCAAGCTTTATTAAAACCCTCCGACCCTCAAAAGGCTTTTCCGACAATTTTAACGCCAAGCTCTGAAGCTCCGGACTTAGGAAATCGACATATGCAAATCTTTTATCAGACGCATTTGCATAGGATGGCTCACCCTTTGTTCTCGGCATACAAACCTTTGCCAGGTTTGGTAGGAAGGTTCACCCTCGTCACACAGTCCGCCTGGCCTCCTAACTCGGCCACCCCTCGTTGCAAGAAATCTTGGAGACTGGTCTGCGTCGTCCTGAAAGAAAGATTGCCTATCCATATCGAGTTCTTGCGTTTGGGTTCCACGGCCTCCTTTTTATCCGCCTTTGCTTCGACATGCTTCCCATTCTTTGCCATCTTCCGTGCAGCTCGAGCTTCAGCTTTCGATAGAGGGGCAGGGGCGTCGGTGTCGATTTCAATCAGGTCGGGATCTTCTTCTTCGCGAGACGCTGATGCCGACGAGTGCCGCCTTTTGCGTGGATGAGGCACAGCAGAAGTGATAGCTGCTGATGACGATTCTGCAAATGCAGGGGCATTTTGAGCAACTCTAGCCGCTCGGGCTGCTTTGCGCGCCTCTCGAGCTGCCTGTTGCTCAGGAGTGCGGCCAGACTTCTGGACAGGAAGGTGTTCGAGGCTGTCAGACATGGTAGCAGCGGAGGGGTTTGCTTGTACCCGTGTACTGGGAGATGCGGCTGCAGAGTGGTATGAGATGTGAACAGAGTAGAGAAGGATGTACGTACAGAGACCCGAAATATCTTGGGCGGGTGGGATTAAATAAAAGAAGTCGGGGAAGATAATGAGAAAACGAATCTCCAGTCCACGTCCCCTCCACGCGCGGGCAGCGTTAATGACATGACAAGATGACAAGCAACTAACCATACCACTATGCTCTACTCCTGTCACGACAGTCTCCTCCAACTGCCTCAGCACGAATAGCTCCTCCGATTCTGTCGATTTCCATTCCTTCCAGTAATCATGTCTGCTCCGCCTTTCGTCAATAGTCGCTCCCCACCCCCCCTCCAGCATCCTAAACCTACTCACCCAGCCTACCCCCCTCCGGAGCCCCCTCATACTCCAGGCGATTCGACCCATTCCTCGCCCTATTCTCAAGCCCAACGCATCTCCCAGGATGGCTATATGCGCTACTCCTCTCCCCCAGTTGGTGATGCTGTGCCCTCTAGTATGTCTGGCTTCAACGCGTATGCACCTGTACCGCCTGTTCAGCCTCGGCCGGGGTTTAGCCAACCTCCTGGCGTCGGTGGATATCAGGACATGGGGTTCGGCGGCTGGTCAGGCATGAACGATGCCACAGCTCAGATGGGAGTCCAATTTGGAAAGAGCGCTGTTGCTGCTGGACAAGACTATGTCGAAAAGAATGTGAGCAAACTCAATACTCTGATACCATTGTCACTGCTTACAGCTCATTGTTTCTCAGTTCACTCGATATCTTCCTCTACCGTTGCTCAAAACGTCTTTTTCGGTTACCAACTCATACGTTCTGAATAAACTCAGACTGATTCTATTTCCTTGGCGCCACAAGTCGTGGGTCAGACAGGCGAGGAGGTCAGGGGAGAACGGGACGTCCGACGGCTGGCATGCTCCACGAGATGACATCAACGCCCCAGATCTATACATTCCTAGTGAGTGCATTCTCCGGAAATCGCGCTGATGGGCCGATAGCTATGGCACTCGTCACGTATACTCTGCTCTCAGCCTTTGCGTCTGGGCTGCAGTCAAGGTTTCACCCGGAGGTGCTCGGGGTGTCGTTTAGCAAGGCATTGGGGGTTGTTTTATTAGAATTTCTAGCCATACGACTAGGCTGCTATCTGCTTGACGTTCGAGGCGGTGGTGCTAGCGGCGTGGAACTAGTCGGGTATGGTGGTTACAAGTTTGTCGGGTGAGTTGAAGATGTCCAACATTATGTGCTGACCATCAGAATCATCGCAACTATCCTTGTATCGTTCTTAAGACTGGGCAGCGCAACGACCAGCGTTGTATTCCTATACACCTTCTGCGCTAACGCTTTCTTCCTCGTGAGTTATCAGCGCCGGCAAACTGCTAACGTGCAGCTTCGATCCCTTAAATATGTCTTGTTGCCTGACCCTTCGTCTTCCTCTGCCGTGACATCGCACTCCTTGAGCCACGCGCAGCGCTCAAGGCGGATACAATTTCTGTTTGTGGTGGCTATGGTGCAAATAGTCTGGATGGGCTTTCTTTCTAGAGTGTGATCCATGCTCGGGACGCTATGAAGTACATAGGGATACGAAACACGAGAAGCAGTGCCACATGACACCATTCTTTCCGGTGCCACTCTGCATTTTCCCGCTCAATGCCCGCTCGACGGTACCAAAATGTTGATGCTATATTCCCCAGTGAACATCTATTGGATATGTTGTCCTTCCCTCTTACTTTTGCATCCTTCTGTGCCATGCCTGCGGGACTATCGCTATCAAGCCTTCGGGCTGCCTTGCGTGAGTGAATGTCGATGTTGTGGCTTGCACATCATTTTATTGCGACTGACTTGAGGGCTACAGCTTCTCCCATCAATCACCTCCGGACCGATGGCTTTCACTCCTCGTCCTGCCTCGGCGAGACTAGAAGGGCGATGATCGCCAGGCGCAAGAAAGTTTCGAATCTTGCTCGACGTGCCGAAGCAAAGCAGATAGAACTAAATACCCGCCCGGATCCTGTCCTTGGTTTCGTTGTCTCTGAAGCTGGGCCGTCCCGAAATACTGCCACGCCTTCGCCTTCGCCATGGGAAGGGTGCAAGCTACAGAAGACTGTCATAAGAGCAGAGGACGTCTGGTACTCGAATCCTCCATCGTACGGCTCAGGTGAAAGACCTGCTCAGTTCTTGCCAGGCCTTGGTGAAGCCGATCATCAATTGCTGTTCGGGGCCCTTCCTCACGTCACCGCTTCGCTTACATATGACGTACATTCGCCTCGTTACGATCCTGAGCTCTTCGCGTCTACGTCGGCAACTCATGGCAAACAGTCTGAACTATTGATGCGCACACTTGACCTTCGGAACGCGAGCAAGAGGGGTATAGAGGTTGTAAACAGGCAAAAGATTGTTGAGGCTTTTGGTCGTGGGAATGGAACTGGCTCTCCCCAGGTGCAAGGTAGCTTGCGCATGTCAATCATTGCTGACCTCAGCTGCTATCCTCACCCACCGAATTAGATCACTGTATGACCATCTTCAAAGCAATACCCGTGACACGCAGAATAAAAGACAGCTGCGACTCATGGTGCACGAGCGAGCACGCGTTCTCAAATACCTTCGACGCCGAAGTCGCACTGAGTACGAACAGCTGCTTGAGGACATCGGTGTTGAGCGACGGGCAGTAGAAGGAGAAATCATAGTTCGATGGTGAGCCAATCATCCATTCATTATCATCATAGCACAATGATGTTTTCAAACCTGATTTAATGAGTCTGATCCGCTTGCGGCTGGATGTAAACCTTTTTTTTTGATTCTGAATTTTTTATCACCTCAGCAATATATAAACCTAGCTATATGAAACTGACGCATTGAGCTCTCATTCCAGAGTTACGAGGACATGACCTTCTTCGACCACCTGGCCCTTCTTTACTCTTACATTCCCTACGACTCCATTCCTTTCCGCTCGTATGTTTATCTCCATCTTCATACTTTCCAGTACGCAGCATATCTCTCCTGCTTTGACTGCTTCCCCCCCTCTGACACGTACGTCGATTACCGTGGCTGGCATTGGTGATAGGAGAGCGTCGTTCGTTAGGATAGTCTCGTGCGCGTCCTCCTTGGAACTGCCGATGGTCACGTTATAGTGATGGCCGTCATTGAAGATATGCAACTTCGTACCGGCTTTGATAATTGTGCTTATCTGCCTCGTGTGAGGAAACTGTGTGACCATCTCTGAATGTGAGATCTGAACAGATGTGATTGTAGTTTTGTAGCTACCAACGGTAATGAATGCACCCCCATCCGTATGGCTGATGATTACCGGGACGCCGTTAAGATGTACAACATTGTGACTGGAATCGCCAAATCTGCGGTGAACCAGTGACGCCCAAGGTGTAACCGACGGTTTGCAGGAGTTGAGGAAGAGGGCTCCTTGTACAAGAACTTCAGGAGGTGTGGGAGACAATGAGAAGAGAGCGGCATGATGTTGCTTCCGTCAACTCGAATTCCTTTTAACAAACAACTCACTTGGATGAAACCAGTCTCCACAGGTCCACGAGCAAAATCCGGATGTCGCGCAACCGCTTTAAGGAACTCGATGTTCGTAGACGGGCCAACGACCTGATATCCATCGAGCGCACGACACAACATTCCCAACGCCTCGTCTCGGTTGGTTCCGTAAACGACTAGTTTAGAGATCTACAGGTCAGAGCCATCAGTCCAATTACTTACCATTGGGTCATAATGCGAGCTTATCTCATCTCCCTCAGAGAACCCAGTCTCAAGTCGATGTGGAGCGTCTTGAGGAGGTCTGGTGTGCAGCAGTCGGCCAGCATCGGGTAGGAAATTTCTGACGTTAGTGGACTGTCGGTCAGTACACTTACGCCTCCGGCCTTTCAGCATAGATTCGCGCCTCAAATGCATGGCCTAGGCATACAACCTCCGATTGTTGGAGAGGTAGTGGATTTCCTGCAGCGATCTGCCATCAGCTCCAAAAGCAAAAGCGGACTTACCGCTAACTGCCAAGCTACAAGGTCGACACCGGTGACCATCTCCGTTACGGGATGCCTGTTGTTAGCCCCAGAGATAACGGCGTAACCTACTCCACCTGGAGGCGGGTGTTCCTGACGATCAGCATAGTCCACACTTCGTGCTCACATTTCCATAAAGAAGTACTCCCCAGTTTCGATGTCCATGATAAACTCAACCGTCCCGGCACCCACACTGCAACTCAGAGTCGTTCAAGATCAGATACTCACTACCGCACTGCTCTCGCTGCAGCTACCGCTCTGGTCGCAAGGTCCTTCTTGAGCTCGGGACTAAGGCCAGGAGCGGGGGCCTCCTCGATGATTTCTCGAAGTCAGTCCTTCCCTGGCCTGTCAAACATACTCTGATGTCGCCTTTGAACCGAACAATCCCGTTCCCATAAGCTGATACAGTTTCCGACCTTATCTGCAAAGATCTGTACTTCGATGTGTCGCGGATGTTCTAACCATCTCTCCAAGAGAACTTCGTCATTGCCGAAGCTCTTCGCCGCTTCTCTCTTGGCCGACAACACCTCCTCTTCGAAGTCTTCCATGGAGCGGCTGACTCTCATACCCTTACCACCGCCCCCATGAGTCGGTTTAATCAGCAGAGGGAAACCAACGCTCAAAGCTGCCTTTCTGAGGGTGGCCATATCTTGTGAAGCGCCATGATATCCCCTTCGCATCAGTCGACGTCATGATTGAAACTCACGGGACGCAAGGAACTCCAGCCGCTAAATGTCAGCCATGTATGACCCGATTTTCTCACCGGTCATGATTTCTTTGCTTTCCTTCTTGGATCCCATTGAGCGAATGGCTTCGGGAGAGGGGCCGATGTACGCCAAACCCGCCTCGGCGACTCTAGAAGCAAAGACGGGAGACTCCGAGAGGAAACCATAACCGGGATGAATTGCCTGTGGTCAGCTCTTGGCCAGACAGCTTGCAAGGTACCTCAGCCCCGCTTTTTACTGCAGCGTCTATTATCCGGTCCATATTGAGCTTTGGTATCAGCCGTATTCTTTGCGGCTCGCTTACATAGCTTTCGATTGCAGCAGCAGGGCCGATACAAATGGCTTGATCAGCCTGTGATTAGCTTCGTTATCATTGAGGTCCTACCATTTTAACATGCATGCATCCCTTATCAATCTCACTGTAGACGGCGACCGTCTCAACGCCCATTGCTTTTGCTGTTCGAATTATTCGGCACGCAATCTCCCCTCTACGTTTCGCGTTTGAGCACTAGCTGCCTGGACATGATGATTCCAGCTCACCTGTTAGCAATCAAGATCTTGCGGAATGATCTGCCCCGTACACTCAAGCCCCTTTCTCCATTGTCACCGTGGCTAAATCCGGGAGAAGGTACCGCTAAGCTGGACATGGCTCGCATACCCTTCGTATCGTTCTGAGATCTGCAGCACAGCCGCCTCTTGGACCGAAGGCAAACGCGGTCAACAGCCAAAATGGTGGACGCGGTGACATAAATAGTCGACGCCTGCCTTCTTGCACACCGAAGGGAAAGGCTGGACGGGATCATGACTGAAACGGATATCAGAGAGAAACACAACGTTGCAATGTAGGAGCGGTGTTTAGACGCGAAGGTGACAGCTGAAGAGAAAGGTCGTCACAGGTGAACAGGGCGGCTACTTCCTTAACCGGTCCGGGGCCGGGTGGCACCGTGTGATGATGCTGAAAGGTTCCTCTGCTGCTGAAGGCTACCTACCGATACCAAACCTGCAGCGTATTCTTGTCCGCATGATCAGCCAGCAATAGAGGGTAACAAAAGTGGTGAACTAGTATTAGAAAAATTGTACGATGCGTGTCAATGCTCTTGCTCAAGCGAGTAAAGCTTAGTCACAAACTGTCACGTCGGCAAAAGTGTCATCGCTCTTGCCTTGTTACCTTTCTGCACTCCCGTCTGTCGTGGTTCCCGCCGTTGCCGTTACTCGCTCCAACGGCACCAGATTGAGCTCGTCCATTGTTCGTCGCCTTCTCGTAGACATCTCGTCGAGTTCGCCGAACTCGACACCGAATTCGACGACATTTCGTCCATTCTTCGTCGAGTCCCCTTTTTCCGTCGAGATCTCGTCGAGAACGTGTCGTGTTTCCGTCGAGCTCGTTGGGTGATAGGGCCCGGTTCGACGCCAGAGCGGAGTAGCGTGACATTCTAGGCGTAGGAGCGGAGGAACGCTTAGGACCCAATTTCTGCTAACTTAGAGACCGAAGTAGAGAAAAGGCGGGCAAAGCGGGCAGATGTCACGCTACTCCGCTCTGGCGCCGAACCGGGCCCTATCACTCAACGAGCTCAACGGAAGCGCGATGAGTTCTCGACGAGAACTCGAGGAACAGGACAGGCCTAAAGGGGAAACTTGACGAGATGAATGGAAACTCGACAAGGACTCGACGAGAACCCAACGAGGACTCGTCGAAAAGGGACAGACTCGACGAGAAATCGACGAGATCGTCGAGAATTCGACGAGATCGTCGAGAATTCGACGAGGGAGACGGCAACTCGACGAGTTCAACGAGAACTTGTCACGATCGTGATCCGCAATCACATAACTTAACCGAACATCTCCCATCAAAATCGCCTAACTTAGGATTAACGCCACCCGTGTCAGAGGGCTACGTCGATCAACGTGGGCCCTAAGTTCAGTCCTAAGTTAGCTAGTTTTGGCTAGCTAAGTTCGACACTTATCCGAGGGTAATATCATGCCATGACAAACCATAAGAACAAAACCCTGAAGCGCACAGACCGCTGTGCTAAAAGGAAACTTTGCCTGAACTCGGGTTATCCTAACCGGCGAACGGGTCTTATATAGGGCTACTGTCACGATCGTGATCCGCAATCGCCTAACTTTAACCGAACATCTCCCATCAAACTCGCCTAACTTAGGGCCAACGCCACCCGCTAGACTATTCTAGTCTAACGCGTCCAAAGATCGTCCGAAGATCCCTACTCATACCGACTTTCAT